>CM038669.1:36213092-36584084 GCA_021605145.1 Aegilops bicornis
TAGAAGATTTTGAACACAAGGGCGGTGTCCGGCCTCGCAAAATAATTTCCACATAACACCGTAGAGAGAATAATATTTACACAAAATCAATCACGACGATTCCGAAGCGTGCCATCACGCCACGGCCAAGTCTTTATTCTAAACGTTTTTACTGCATTCACCTCAAGGCTTAGCGAGGCGGTTTCCTTGGCACGCCATGTCAAAGCAGTAGATCGTGTCCCCTTATTCCGGATTCTCATCAATACGGACGTGGGTAACCCAACCGCGCCATTGATTACGGCGATTGTAGATAAGCGAGTTTTACCATGGCGGTGGGACGACAGCTTCGGCCCCATCCATATAAGGGGATAAGGATCCACCTTTTCACCCACGCCTTCTTCCTCCTTTGCTCATCCATTTACTGCACTCGAGCTCCAAATACCAAGTCCGCACATCCCTCCTCAACCTTCTCTAGCCATGTCCGGAGCGGGAGGCAAGTGGATGGCCTCCTCCGTCACGGAGGGGCACATCGAAAAGCTGCGGGAAGCTGGATACTTGTCTGGCGACATCGCGTGTCGGCTGCCCAACAAGGGGCAGCTCATCCCTACCCCCAGGCCCCATGAGAGGGTGGTGTTCCTCACCCACTTCCTCCGCGGACTAGGTTTTCCACTTAACCCATTTGTCCGGGGGCTCATGTTCTACTATGGCCTAGATTTCCATGATCTGGCCCCGAACTTCATCCTCAACATCTCGGCGTTCATCGTCAGGTGCGAGGCATTCCTTCCGCATCCAGCCCCACTTCGCTTATGGTCAAGACTTTAATATCAAGCCGAAGGTAGTGGGCGGCCGCCAAGCCGGAGTGCGGAGGTGCCATGGTGGGCCGGATGGCCAACGCCCCATGGCTCGAGGGCTCCTTCGTGGAGACAATAAAGGGATGGCAATCGGGTGGTTCTACATCACCGAGCCGCTGACTCCAAATGGGCGGCGCCCTGAATTCGACCTGGCTTCCCACATGGCTCACATCATGGAAAGAGACGGGCCTGACGTGGGTGATTCGGAAGAGCTGTCCGGACTCCAAACCTGTGGTCCAAAACCTGGTGGACAAGAATCTCAAGCTTGTCAACGTAATCCGTGTAATGCTCATCCGCGGATTCTCCCATGCCAAAGAACGGGCCTTCAATTTGTGGGAGTTTGATCCGGCACAGCACTGAACCATGAGCCGGCTCTTCGACACTACGCACGACGATGCTCGGAAGGTGCTGCTCATCAGCCGAAAGCTCCGCATCCGCCATCAAGATCGTGGATTCAGCTCGCAGCGTCAAGCCAGCGAGGTGAGTTATTTTACACTTTACGGGACTCTTGTTTTTCATAGTCCGACTCTATGTGGGATCTAAAACTCCCTAACCTTTGACAGACTAGTCAAGACGCCCGGACAGATTAACCGTCTGCCCCTTGCCGAAGACCCAGCGGACGCCTGATTGATGGTTGTTGGCCCGCACCTCACGTGGTGCCGGAGAAGAAGGCCAAGAAGAAGGCCACGGAACTCAAGGAGCTCCGGCGCCAGTGTGCCGCCGGGCTCGGGGCGGAATCCTCTCCCGAGGACGCAGGAGGAGGAAAGAAGCCTCCCCAGCCGGGGAGAGAGAAGAAAAGGAAGGCCGCCTGATCGGGGAGGCCGGAGGGTCCAAGAAAGGAAGGACCCTTCCTCCGACTTCTCCACCAACGCCGACAACGACGAGGAGGAGGGCCACCAAGGGCCAAGCCTCGGCGAGATCGTAAGTGTCCGGACTCGAATAGCTTCATGACTTTTATTTGTCGTGACAGTGTCTTCTAACGCCAAATATAACCATGCAGCCCGCCCAAGGACGAGCTTGCCGCTTCATCGAGCGGCTCCCTGGATTTGTCGGATGTGAATAGCACTTCACTTCCGATCGCCTCCTCTCCTCGTGACACAGACGACACCGCGGTGGAGTCCCAAAAGGGGCCCAACCGGGAGGAGGTGGTCCCGAGGCGCCGCAAGGCGACCTCCTGCACTCGGCGCAAGAAGGGGCAAAACCCCAAAGGGCTCTAAGTCCGCCCTGTGCCGGACTGCATCGAACATACAAGATGGTTCCAAGTCCGCAGCGGCCCCTTCGTAAGAAGGGCAAGACTGCGACGCCGGTGACCTCCGTCCAACCGGACGCACCGGATAGCTTGCTGGAGGCGCTTAACGGCGCCTCCATCAACGAGGAGGACCGCACTATCATGAGTGCGGTGATCCAAAAAGTTCACCGCCAAGAGCGGCTGATCGAAGGTATCAGCCTTCTAACAGTGCTTTGAGGTAAGTTTAGAATATGTAAAAATATTACCGCATAGACAGTAGCCCTCGATGCTTAGTTCGGTGTTCGGAAAGATAAGTTTGACCGAGGATCTAAAAAAGATATACGCAGGGAGTCTAACATAAGTATGTCAATATGGGAATGCAGGTCGCATCGCCGAATTTCTACCAAGACCGACCGCTGGAGGTCCATGCGTTGAAGCAGAGCCTCGAGCGGTCCGAGAACGAGCTCGGCCTTGCCAAGAAGCAGCTCGAGGACAAGGAAGGTGAGTAATACCTTATTACAATAATACCTTATAGAAAGGATTTGGTTGCAAAAATGACAGGAATAACGTGGGTATTGTTGGGGCCACGAACGAGGTGGTGACCCTGAAGGAAGCGTTGTCCATGGCCGAAAGCAAAGCGGCCGCGGAGCGCACCAAGCGAGAGAAGCAGGAGGCGCGGGTGGCGGAGGTGCGGCAAGAGCTCTGTGCTCTCGTGGAAAAACATGAGAGTTTGGAGCGTGACTCCAAGACTCGAGAGTCCGAGCTCGCCTCGGCTCTTGAGAGTGCCAAAGCCGCTAAGGCCGAAGCCCAAAAAGCCCTCCAGGAAATTGAATCATTAAAGAAGATAGCGGCGGGTAAGGCATTCTTTATGCAAAGCAAGCATGTAAAAGTGAATTATCTATTACTTACCCGAATCCGGAGCTCTCCAGGAGCATTCGCAGATCTGCCCCGTAGTGTGTCTGATGCTGCCGCGTTCTACCACACCGAGGAGGGGAGCTCGACGGAAAAGGTGTTCTGGTCTCGATGTCGAGGCCGGACATCCGTGCTTTCGAGCAACCAAATGAAGCAGCTGGTCGAGCTCCACAAGGTCGCCGAATAGGCCATGAAGGGCCTCATAGTTCGGCTGTGGCCTACGGAAGCCATGCCTGGGAGCTACTTCGGGCTAGTGCGACAGCTGGTGGACATCTGTCCATGGATTGAAGTCATCAAGCGCTCCGTCTACATTGAAGGTGCTCAGAGGCCCTTTGCCTGCTAAGGTGGACTGGGCAAGCCGGACGCCGAGAAGCTTGTGAAGGATGGACCACCACCGGGCAAGGAGCATCGTAATCCTGGAAATGTATTATGAGGGCGTCAGAAGGGTGCCCGCCTTTATAGCGGTGAATGCTCCAAAGATGTAATTTTTAATAGACTCGCATTTGTTATCCTCAGACGCTGAAAACTTGTTCATATGCGCTAAGCAATGCTTGTGAATTTAAAATATTACCTTAAGGCGGCTGTTTATCAAATTTGAGAGATGGCAAGTCGTTGGCTTCAGCCCCCATGCCAAGAGTGCTGGGGTGTTCGGGATAAACTTGAGCGCTCTTGTTCCCATTCTTCGGACCTTCGAGGGAGGCGCTCAACGCAATGAACAAGGCAACCAGACTATAGTGCTTGAACACTCTCACTTAGCCATAGAATTCCATAATTTTAAATTTCGGCGAAGCCCCTAGTATTCGGAAGACCGAGTTCGGGCGCTATCCACGCCTTTGGCGGACAATGCCGACTCCTCGCCTAAGCGGCATAAGTCTTTAGGGACCAAAAATCCTCTCGAACAGCCGATCGGCTCTCGCCCTATCATGATGGTGAGTTTTAGCTTTCCAATCGAGGTGCTCAACCCAGCTCAACCGGGCACAATCGCAGTGGTTCTCCCGCTACCTTAGCCGATATAACGGAACGTAAGGTACCAAAACATGGGAGCCGGGCAAACCCAACTATTGACCCAAGACATGATTCGAGCCGATGCATATAATGCTATAAGTTCGGGGTGCCGCACTTGTGAAAGTGTTCGGACTTATCACACCATATTTTTGGGGTACTTAAGCCCCTGGTGTATTGACCGTACCAAGTTGTACGGCTGCAACATGTCATAGATGAATATATATGGAAAAAAAAGGAATGCAATATTGAGCAGAAGCTATGTATTGTTTATCCAAAAGATACTGCAATGAAAGCAGAACGATACAAATAGTGCGATAAGCAAGGGATGGGACTATTTAACATGTCCCCCTCCAGGGGTAAGCTGCGGGATGGTATGTAAAACAGGTATAATGCTCGTAGTAGAGACCACCGGATACTCGGCGTAGCCGCTTCCCTCGCTGTTGCATCGTGAGTTCGGCAATTCTAGTGCGGACAGGGCTTCGGAAAACGGAGTCACGAAAGTAAGAGAAAAGAAGAAAGAAAAGAATGACACAATCGGGAGCCTCAGTGCGGTTTGAGCCAGATTGTGGGCGTGCCGTGGTCGTGCCCCTCCCCTTATGCCCATGGTATCTCCAGAGCGTAGTTATGTACGCGTAGTACTGGCTTCGCAATTTCGCGAGGGCTGGGGTTCGGGCCGCATTGCTACGCGTGCTCGGAACTTGCCAGGCGGTCTTGTTGTAGGTTACTCCGGGCGCGCTTGACGGTGTCCGAACGCTTAGTAGTCGGACTCGAGAATTGCCTTAAGAGGCTGCTTTGTACTTCCGCCGCTTAGGGCCGCCAGATGCTCCTCCGCTCGGAGAGAGCGCTCGTGTTTCCATTGACCGTGATTACTCCTCGAGGGCCTGGCATCTTGAGCTTGAGGTATGCGTAGGTGCGTCACCGCATTGAACTTTGCAAATGCGGTTCGTCCCAAGTAGTGTGTGATAGCCGCTGCGAACGGGACTATGTCGAAGATTAATTCCTCGCTTCGAAGTTATCCGGGATCCAAGACCACTTCGGAAAGTGTAATCGAGCCTCGCATAGCTTGGCCTCCACCTGGTATGACGCCTTTAAAGGTCGTTTTTGTGGGTTTAATCCTTGAGGGGTATGCCCATTTTGCGCACTGTATCCTGGTAAAGCAGGTTCGGGCTGCTGCCGCCGTCCATCAGGACTCTAGTGACGTGAAATCCGTCAATGATTGGGTCAAGAACCAATGCAGCGAATCCGCCGTGGCGGATGCTAGTGGGGTGGTCCCTTCGATCAAAAGTGATCGGGCAGGAGGACCACGGGATGAACTTTGGGGCGACTGGCTCCATTGCATATATGTCCCTTAGTGCACGCTTCCGCTCTCTTTTGGGTATGTGGGTTGCGTATATCAAGTTCACCGTCCGCACTTGTGGGGGGAAGCCCTTTTGTCCTCTATTGTTCAGCGGCCGGAGCTCCTCCTCGTCATCTCTATGCAGCCCCTTGTCATTGAGTTCAACATTTAACTTGCTTGCCTGCTTGAACACCCAACAATCCCTGTTGATGTGGTTGGTTGGTGTTTCGGGGGTGCCATGTATCTGGCACGAGCGATCGAGTATTCGGTCCAAATTGGACGGGCCCTGAGTATTTCTTTTGAACGGCTTTTTCCGCTAACCGTGTTTAGAGCCTTTGAATCTGGCATCGACTTCCGTATCTTCAGCATTATCGCCGTTAATGTGGCGCTTGTGCTTGTTGCGACGCGACCTGCCATTGCTGTCCTTGGTATCCGAACTACCGTGGTTTTTGGTCGGGGTTATTCTTTGTGAGCTAGCCAGCCGTCCTCTCCCGCCAGAAGTGGGTCATGAGTGATGTGAGGGCTGCCATGGATTTCGCTTTTCTGCCCTAGGTGTCGGGCAAGCCACCGTCGTGGATGTTATGTTTGAAGGCTGCAAGGGCCTCTGCATCCGGACGATCAACGATTTGATTTTTCTTGGTTAAGAACCGTGTCCGTAATTGTATGGCCGATTCATCCGGCTGCTGAATTATGTGGCTTAGGTCCGGTGGTGGTCGACATATGTGCCCCGGAAGTTATCAAGGAATGCGGCTTCCGTGTCTTCCCAACAACCAATTGATTCTGGCCGGCAAGCTATTGAGCCAATGCCGAGCTGGTCCTTTAAGCTTGAGTGGGTGGTATTTGATGGCGTGTAGATCATCACCGCGTGCCATGTGGATGTGAAGGAGATAGTCCTCAATCCAAACCGCAGGATCTATTGTGCCATCGTATGGTTCAATGTTTACGGGTTTGAAACCCTCGGGGATTTGATGATCCATTACTTCGTCTGGTGAAGCATAGTGGGTGTGCGGCGCCTCAGATATTATATCACGACGCAGCTCAAATGAGCTTTGTCTACTGTGGTCGGCCGGGCCGGAATTGCTATATCCGGCGTGACGGTTGTCATCACGTGTCATGGGGCGCCCACGCGATCCGTAGATCAATCTTATTTACCTTGCCTTGTCCTCCAATATGTTTCACAAGTCTGGCGCATTTCCCCACGGCTTTGTACTTTTCGAGCGACGCCGGGGTGCGGCTTTAGTGGAGGGCCTAGAGGCCTCTCTGTCGCGGCCACGAGGTGGCCGGGTCGGGCCGCGTTATATGCGCTGGTGATGTAGGTTTGGGTGCTTCCTCCTCTAATTGGGGTAGCAGCCTATGTTTTGGGTAGCTCTTGGAGGGCGATCGAGTTCGTACTCTTCGGCTGCAAGGACTTCAGTCCATCTGTCAGCTAGCAAGTCTTGGTCAGCTCTAAGCTGCTGCTGCTTTTTCTTGAGGCTGCTTGCCGTGGCCATAAGCCTGCGCTTGAAATGCTCTTGTTCGACGGGATCCTCGGGCACAACAAATTAAATTCGTCGTTGCCGAGGCTTGCCTCATCTTCGGAGGGAGGCATATAATTATCGTCCTCTACCTCTCCGTCGCCGCTCTATCATGAGGGTTGGCTTCTCCTCCTGTGCTAAATCCTGCTGGAGGGGGTTGTCTTCGGCACTGTCCGGGGTGTTATTATCTCCCGTGCCGGAATCACCTTTTTGCTGTGGCGGGATTTAGAGCGGCGCCGCTGACGCCGGCGCTTGGGCTATTTCTCTGAGGGGTCATCCTCCGCTGTTCCATCGCCATTCCCATCTTTTGGGGTGTCCACCATGTATATGTCGTATGACGAGGTGGCCTTCCAGTGCCCTGTAGGCGCTGGTTCTTGGTTATCTCCTGCATCATCGTCCATACCGTCGATGTCTTCGGACTCGAAATCCAGCAAGTCGGTTAAATCATCAACAATGGCTACAAAGTGGGTGGTGGGTGGGCGTTGAATTTCTTCGTCGTCCGCATCCCAGTCTTCCTGATCATAGTCCGGCCAGGGCTCTCCTGATAAAGAGAGAGACTTTAGTGAATTCAGGATGTCGCCAAAGGGCGAGTGCTGAAAGATGTTTGCGGTAGTGAACTCCATAACCGGCGCCCAATTGGATTCGATTGGCAGGGGCGCAGAGGGTTCGGAGTCCGGAGAGGAGTCCGGCACCTTGGAGTCACGGTCTTCGCAAAGGACAGGAATGGAGTTCGGCTCAATCGCCAGAGATCGTGAGCCCCGAGGCGGTGTCCAGCCACTGCCCTCGATCGGCGAAGTCAGCCCGAGCTAATGGTCGAAGCGGATGCTTTGGTGCGGCCTCCAAGGCAATCGCTCAATGGCGAGCTAGATCGTACCCATCGAAACAGTGCGGCGCGCTTGGCTGTGGCTCGAACCCATCGAAGATCAAGTCTCCGCGAATGTCGGTCGTGTAGCTTAAACTCCCAAATCTGACCTGATGGCCAGGGGCGTAGCTTTCGATCTGCTCCAGATGGCGGGAGAATTGGCCCAAGGCAAAGCCGCGAATCGAAGATCTGTCCGGGAGAAAAGTCTCACCCCGGACCGCGTCGTTGTTGATGATCGAAGGGGCCATCGGGCCTAAAGGTGACAACACAGAGGAACTCTCAATGAAAGCACCAATGTCGGTGTCAAACCGCGGATCTTGGGTAGGGGTTCCCGAACTATGCGTCTAGGCGGATGGTAACAGGAGACAAGGGACACGATGTTTTTACCCAGGTTCGGGCCCTCTCGATGGAGGTAAGACCCTACTCCTGCTTGATTAATATTCATGATATGGGTAGTACAAGAGTAGATCTACCACGAGATCAAAGAGGCTAAACCCTAGAAGCTAGCCTCTGGTATGATTGTTGTTCCTCCTACGGACTAAAACCCTCCGGTTTATATAGACATCGGATAGGGTTAGGGTTACATGCAGTCGGTTACAATGGTAGGAGATCTACATATCCGTATCGCCAAGCTTGCCTTCCACGCCAAGGAAAGTCCCATCCGGACACCGGACGAAGTCTTCAATCTTGTATCTTCATAGTCCAGGAGTCCGGCCAACGGTGATAGTTCGGCTATCCGGACACCCCCTAATCCAGGACTCCCTCATAGGGGCTTATAGTTTAGCCTCCCAACTTATTCACCTCGAGGTGATGTCAACAATAATAACTCATGATCACTCATATCCAACTGGATATATGTGCCTAGATCTTTCCCCACCAAATGATGCTCGCAAAAGAGAAAATAAAAAGGAATGGAGGAGGATACTTCGACTCTTGCATAAAAAGTAAATTCATAAAAGTAAAAGATAGGCCCTTCGCAGAGGGAAGCGGAGGTTGTCATGGGTTTTTTGCTTCTGTATGCACAATCTCTTAATGCAAAAGAATATCACGTTATATTGCCCCTTATGATAGCAACCTTTATTATGCAGTCTGTCGCTTTTATTACTTTGCCATCACAAGTTCGTACAATGCTTATGTTCCCTTACACTAAAAGGTCAAACATATTTAGAAGCAACTTTTATTGCCTTATGCACCGATGACAACTTACTTGAAGGATCTTACTCAATCCATCGGTAGGTATGGTGGACTCTCAAAACATGAATTTTGGTGTAAGGTTTGTGGATGCACAAGTAGTATCTCTACTTAGTGCGGATTTTTGGCTAGCAAAGATATTGAGCAAGCACAACATGTTGGAGGATCTATGTCAATATAACTTCTATGTGAATATGAACAAACATAAATAATTGCGTTGTCTTCCTTGTCCAACATCAACAATTTGGCATAAAATGTTTCATGGGGGCTCACATTCAAAAAAGATGTCCAAGATAGTATAATTGCATGTGAATCTTCTCTTATCTTATTAACTCTTTCATGTATTGCATGATTGGCCAATGCTATGTTTGTCAACTTTTAATAAATTTTACCACTTATACTTTTCCTTATGTGATTTCATTACTTACCATAAGATTAGCATATGATTTTTTTTCATTATTTTCTTTATTTTGATTGAAACAAGAAAGTAAAGAAGCAAAAACTAAAACTAAACTTTATTATATAACTCTCAACTCGATTACATAGATGGATAGATCACGAAACTAGCACTTGACAATAGATCATACCAAACTTTTATTCAACTAAATCACGAAATAACTAAGGGTCGAACTAAAAATTGGTGAAGGTAATAAAAGTGATGGTGATACATTATCGGGGCATCTCCCCCAAGCTTGGCGAAAGCCAAGAGGAGTGCCCATACCCGTGTACTCAAGTCTCCTTCTTTGGTGATGACGATGGTGGTGAGGTGGGAGGCTTGTCCTCCGGCTTCCATGGCAGGGGTTCACCATCATAAGAGGATGCATGAGTTTCCTGAGTCCTGAAACTTGCAGCTAAACTCATACCTTTCCCGCTTCACCATACGGGAAAACAGAGTCGGGAAGGTGCCCGAGGGGCCCACTACCCACCAGGGCACGCAAGGTGGGGCAGACACGCCCTAGTGCCAAGTGGGCACCTGGGTTGCCTTCCCGGTTGTTTCTTATTTTTTAATTTTTTCTAATATTCCAAAAGTGACATAAAATATTTTTGTGGAGTTTTTGGGTTCGTTTACTCACCGTATCAAGAATATTTTCTAAACTAGACTAGTTAACAACTACGGGGTTCTCAGCTTCCTTCATGTCGGTAATATGCAAGTCAAATTCTTGTAGCAAAAGAACCCACCTAATGAGTCTAGGTTTAGCATCTTTATTTTCCATTAGGTATTTAATAGCAGCATGATCGGTGTGAACAATTACTTCAGAATCAACAATGTAAGATCTGAATTTATCACAAGCAAACACAACTACTGAAAAATTTCAGTAGCGACATAGTTTCTTTGGGAACTGTCTAGAGTTCTACTAGCATAATGGATAACAATTAATTTCTTATCAACTCTTTGTCCTAGAACAGCACCAACAGCATAATCACTAGCATCACACATGATTTCAAAAAGGCAAGTTCCAATCAGGTGGTTGAACAATAGGTGCAGAAGTTAAGGCTTTCTTAAGTGTTTCAAAGGCTTCTACACAATTATCATCAAAAACAAATGGAACATCCTTTTGCAAGAGATTAGTAAGAGGCCTAGAAATTTAGAGAAGTCTTTAATAAACCTCTTATAGAACCATCATGACCAAGGAAACTATGAATACCTTCAATGTCTTTAGGACATGGCATTTTCTCAATTGCATCAACTTTAGCTTTATCCACCTCAATACCTCGCTCAGAAATTTTATGCCCCAAGACAATGTTTTTGTTCACCATAAAGTGGCACTTTTCCCAATTCAAAACAGGATTAGTTTGTTGACATCTCTGCAAAACTGGATCAAGGTTGCTTAAGCAATCATCAAAAGAAGTTCCATAAACAGAGAAATCATCCATGAAAACATCAACAATCTTTTCACAAAAATTAGAGAATATAGCAGTGATACATCTTTGAAAGGTAGAAGGTGCATCACATAAACCAAAAGGTATACGTCTATAAGCATAAGTTCCAAAAGGAGAAGTAAAGGTGGTTTTCTCTTGATTAGGTTGCGATACAGGTATTTGAGAGAAATCGGAATATCCATCAAGAAAGTAAAAGTGTGTGAGCTTTGACAGTCTTTCTAACATTTGATTAATCAAAGGCAAAGGGTAATGATCTTTTCTAGTAGCTTTGTTTACTTTTCTAAAATCAATTACCATTCTATAGGTAGTCACTATTCTTTGTGGAATGAGTTCACTTTTATCACTAGGAACAACAGTAATACCTCCTTTCTTAGGGACACGATGAACAGGACTTACCCATCTACTATCAGATATGGGATAGATTATATATGCTTCCAGAAGCTTTAGGATATCAGTTCTTCCCACTTCTTTCATCGTAGGGTTCAAAGGTCGTTAATGATCAACAACGGGTTTAGCATCAGGTTCCATATTAATCTTGTGCTGACAGAGATTGGGACTTATGCCCTTAAGATCATCAATAGTATATCCAATAGCAGCACAGTGCTTCCTCGGAATTTTTAATAATCTCTTTTCTTCATGTTCTGTAAGGTTAGCACTAATAATAACAGTATATATCTTTTTCTCATCAAGATAAGCATATTTCAAGGTGTCAGGCAATTGCTTTAATTCAAACATAGGATCACCTTTAGGTGGAGGAGGACCTCCTACAGTTTCAAAAGGCAAATTGTGTTTAAGGATAGGTTGTTCAAAGAATATTTTGTCTATTTCATTTTTGTTCATGCATGTGCATATCATTTTCATGGTCTAGCAAATATTGTTCTAGTGGATCGGTAGGAGGTACGACAATAGGAGCAAGACCAATTATTTCATCCTTGCTAGGTAATTCTTTATCATGAGGTTACGAAACTTAGAGAAATTAAACTCATGAGACACATCACCGAAGTTGACAATGGTCGTTTCTTTATGGCAATCTATCTTAGCATTAACAGTGTTCAAAAAAGGTCTACCAAATATTATGGGACAAAAATCATCTTGTGGAGAACCAAGAACTAGAAAATCAATAGGGTATTTTATTTTCCCACACAAGACTTCAACGTCTCTAACAATCCCAAGTGATGTGATGGTGTCCCTATTTGCAAGTTTAATAGTAACATCAATATCTTCTATTTCAGCAGGTGCTATAGCATTCATAATTTCTTTATATAAGGTAAAAGGAATTGCACTCACACTAGCACCCAAATCACATAAACCATGATAACAATGACCTCCAATTTTGACGGAGACAATAGGCGTGCCAACAACAAGCCTATTCTTATCTTTAGTATCGGGTTTGGCAATCCTGGGAGCTTCATCACAAAAATAAATAACATGCCCATCAATATTATCAACCAAGAGAGCTTTCACAATAGCAATACTAGGTTCTACTTTAATTTGTTCATAGGGTCTAGGTACTTTGATGTTACTCTTGTTAACCACGGTTGAAACCTTAGCATGTTCCTTTATCCTTACAGGGAAATGTGGTTTTTCAATATGAGCAATAGGCACAACTGGATCAACATTATAAATGATAGTTTCATCTTTAACGGTAACTGGCTCCTCAATCTTTTCTTTAATAGGGGGATGATATTTAAACCACTTCTCCTTAGGGAGATCAACATGAGTAGTAAATGATTCAAAAAAAGAGGCTACTATCTCATAGTCAAGTCCATATTTAGTGCTAAACTTGTGAAAAGCATCGGTATTCATAAAAGATTTAACACAATCAAACTCAAACTTAATACCTGACTCTTTACCTTCATCGATTTCCCAATCTTCAGTGTTGCGTTTAATTCTTTCGAAAAGATCCAACCTGAATTCAATAGTCTTCTTCATAAAAGAACCAAAGACAAGAAGTATCGAGCATGGATTAATCATTACGAGAAAGTCGAGCATAAAAATTATGTATAATAATTTCTCTTGAGAGCTCACGATTGGGCCATGAATATAACATTGATTTAAGCCTCCTCCAATCTAGAGCAATACTTTCTCCTTCACATGGCAAAAATTATATATATAATTCCAATCATGATGAACTAGATGCATATGATAACACTTTTGGTGAAATTCCAATTTCAATCGATTCCAACCCCAAGCTCCAATATCATCACATAGCCTATACCATGTCAATGCTTTTCCCCCAAAGATAAAAGGGAAAACCTTCTTCTTAACTTCATCTCCGGGTAAACCTGCAAGCTTAAACAATCCACAAATTTCTTCCACATATATCAAATGCATATCAGGATGTTTCGTCCCATCTCCCCGATAAGAATTAGCTAGCAGTTTATCTATCATACCCGAAGGAATCTCATAACCAATATTTTCAGTAGGTGTAGTAGGGTGAGGAGCAACTCTTTGTGCTTCCGGTCGAGGTGAAGATACCCCGAACAAGCCCCTCAAAGGATTGTTTTCCATAGTAGCAAGTAATAGTAAATTTCAGCATGTAATATAAATTTTTCCTTACCAATTTCCACATACCAAGAGCGCTTCACTCCTCAAAGAATGGCGCGGAAAGGAGTCTTGATGACTCACAATACCCACAAGTATAGGGGATCAATTGTAGCCTTTCTCGATAAGTAAGAGTGTCGAACCCAAGGAGAAGCTAAAGGTAGAACAAATATTCTCTCAAGTTCTATCAACCACTGATACAACTCTACAGACCCTTAACGTTCGCTATACCTAGAACAAGTATGAAACTAGAAGTACTTTGTAGGTGTGATAGGACAGGTTTGCAAGATAGTAAAGAACACGTAAATAAAAGATGGGGGCTGTTTAGATGAAGAAACAACTAAGTTAGTTTTAGTAGTGAGCTTTTTGTCACAAGAAAGTTATTTGTCCCTAGGCAATCGATAACTAGATCGGTAGTCATTATTGCAATTTTAAATTAGGGAGAGGCATAAGCTAACATACTTTCTTTACTTGGATCATATGCACTTTTGAGTGGAACTCTAGAAAGCATCCGCAACTATTAAAGATTATTAAGGTAAAACCAACCATAGCATTAAAGTATCAAGTCCTCTTTACACCCATATGTTGGATTTCGGGTTCTGCAAACCCTTGAGAGGTTCGAACTCTGGGGTGTTTACGAAGAACTCGTCCTCCCCAGTCTGCCTACTCGCTAATATAACAACCTAGTGATACGTCTCCAACGTATCTATAATTTTTGATTGTTCCATGCTGTTATATTATCAATCTTGGATGTTTTATAATCATTTTATATCATTTTTTTGTACTAACCTATTGACCTAGTGCCAAGTGCATGTAGCTGTTTTCTGCATGTTTTTTTACATTGCAGGAAATCAATATCACACGGAGTCCAAATGCAACGGAACTCCATGAAGATTTTTTATGGACCCGAAGACACGTAATGTGATGAGGACATCAATAGCATTGTTACATCCACAGCCCCTACTGCTACATATACTAGACAAATTACTAGAGCTCGCACACACCAATTAAATTATTAGGTACTTTTGTTTCTTGGTAATGATTCTAATGTTCATGAGAATATGATGTCGCTTAAATTGGATACATTTGTTTTGCTTACAAATGAAGGGCTGGCATGGATTAGAGGGATGAACACTGGAGCAAGACCAAGCTTGGAGATGATGGCATGCGCAAGCGGAACAAGAACGGAGTTACAAGTGATGATTTCAGGACTTTGAAGCCGCCATAAGGAGTGCATGAAGCCTTGGACGAAATATACAAGATGCCACTTCATAAATTTCGTCCAGAGGCTATTCTAGGTGTTGTGTCACCTTATTATTGGGCCAGGCCCATGTAATTTCGAAATACTTAAGTATAGGCTGTTTTGAGGGTTCGTATGTGTGGGGAAACAAGAGTTAGGGTTGGTTTCGGACCCCTCCATCAAGGGGCACGAAATTCCCCCCTCTTCCTCCATATATATAGCCCTTAGGGCGTTGCTTAGACTTTGGGTTTTGTTTAGATTAAAGTTCGCCATAGCTGCAACTTCACGTACTTCGTTTGTGTTCAACGACCGGACAAAGGCATCACAGAACCCCACCTTGATCAATAAAGCTTTCCTCTTATATTCGTAATATCCAGATTGCAATCTTAGTTTCTTGCTTGTACTTTGTTTGCCTGCAAGAAACAGACCTTCGTGGTCAGGTTGATCATGCTCCGGCGTGGTCAATAACCTCTGGAGTTGGTTTAGCGATTGCTAAGGCGCAACGTCCTCACACGTTCATAGTCAGATCGTCAAAGTCGACTTCATCCAAAATGATAGCCACCATCTCATCGAAAGACGGGACACCTTTGCCTCTATCAAGTGGTATCAGATTTCCAGGTTGCTCGGTGAGATTTTACAGTTTTTCGTAGTTTAGATCAAGTCTGTTCTTAATACCTATAGTCCACGACAAAGCAAAAAAAATTAGGGTTAGTTCATCCTAGCCGAACCAGTCTGAGCCTTTGCATAGTCTTTTCAGTATTTTGCTTTGTTGAATTTGTGGTTGCATCGTCGTGTCAAGTTGCTGGTCTTAGCGTCTAGTTTCCCTTAGAGTTTCGAGTTCTGTTCACAAGTTGTCACGCCACCGCCGCACCATCGTCATCGCTCCTGCCATCTACCACCATCGCTTATCCGCCACCACTTCCGTATCCATATACCATCACCAATCTGTATCCACATACCACCACCAATCCGTATCCATATACCACCACCGCTACCATATACCACCACTGCTGCCATATACCAGCACCGAGGCCATATCTTACCATCATATATCCACCATTAATACAAGTTCTTCTCGTACTAGGTTTGTTTTCGAGATCCATCTCTTTTCCGATTCGTGTTTCCTTGCCTGAGTAGGTTTTGGAAAAAAAATCGGCGACCGAAAATATTTATTCCCTATCCTATTTTTAGGTTTTTCTGAGTCTATTGAGACACTCGCCATCATAGTGATTTTTTGTCGCACTTTTTCGTCGTCGCTGCCCTGATGTTTGAAAAAATTGTCAAAAAAATTACGTGCCCATCCTGTCAGTTTGACCTGGGAAGAGTTTTGAGACACTCGCCATTATAGTGATTTTCGCAAAAAAAAGGGGAGCGAAAAAAAATTCTAGAGTGTGCTTTTCCCTTGTTTACGTGCAGCGCCATGATTTTGTTAGTGTTCTAGGCTCGCGTCTCTAGCATGGTCTAGCCTAGGACCAAAGACAAAGATCACGTTGAGCATTTATTCAACTTTGCATATCCGAATCGATTATTGCGACTGCTTTTGCTACCATATTATAAGCCTTCCTAGCTCCACATATATCTATGTCGTGCATTTGACTCTCCTCGTAATCGCTCTATCCGAGCTCTGAGCTTTTTGACTACTACGGTTGCCGATAACCGCCTGCTGCTGGGTAAGAACTGGTAAGAATTTGACATTTGCTTGACGGATTTGTGACACCCACCACCACCATTTCCTAGTAGTCTGTAGGATCATATTCTTTTGTGTTCCTATTACTGCTAACCATGGCAGGATCACAAGTCGATGAGACTGACTGGGAGAACATGACGAATCATGAGTTGCAAGATAAATTTCAGCAAATGATTTCTGAACAGGTGCAAGATGTGTTGAACAATTTTGAAGAGGCCATGGATAAGATAACTGGCCTTGAGAAGACGTTCAAAATAAAGCCTGATAACAGATTTAATGAAATGCTTGCGCGTCTTCCACAACCACCACCGGCTGCCCCACAACAAGCACAACAACAACAATAACAACAAGAGCGAGTACCTCCACGTCACGAAATAGCCCTCCGCCGAGCGAGCCATGTCCCTCTTGAGCCTGGCCAACCTGTTGGTGCTGCTGTTGATACTTCTGTGGCTCCTGCTGCTCATGAGAAGGAGGATGATTATGCGGGAGATTACGAGGATGAGGTTGATCAAAATCAGAACTACGTGGAACCACCAGCACCCGGTCGTCCACATGCAAATAATAGCAATGGTAGGGCTGCATTACCACTCAGTACGAGATCATGACCATCTTCCTAAACTGAAATTGAATATTCCACGCATTTGAGGGTAGATATGTTCTGATATATATCTTACTTGGGAGTTAGAAACCGAACAACGCTTTTACATGTTTAGAATATCCCGAGGAGAGACATGTTGTTCTTGCACTTTGTGCTTTCACTAGTTTTGCTTGTGTGTGGTGGTGCGAACATTGTAGATTATATCCCAATAATATTCCAACTACTTGGGCTGCTTTGAAAACTGCTATGCGTACTCGTTGGGTTCCACCATATTATCAACGTGAATTACTTCAAAAATTGCAGCGTTTAAGACAAGCAAACAATTCTGTAGAGGAATATTATCAGGAATTACAAACTGGCATGATTAGATGTGGTATTGTTGAGGATAATGAAGCTATGCTTGCACGTTTTATGGGTGGATTAAATAGAGAGATTCACACCATTCTAGAGTATAAGGAGTATAATAATATCACTCGTTTATTCCATCTTGCTTGTAAAGCTGAACGTGAAGCGCAGGATCGACAGACATTAGCGCGAACTAACTTTTCTTCAGGTCGACCTTCATCATGGACGCCATGTACATCCTCTAATTCCACTGCACCATCACCTCCATCAGGTGCCACCTCCAACCGTGATACAAGAAAGCAGGCACAACCACCACTATCTGCCAAGAGCACACCTGTCGGGCCTGCACAGAGGTCTTCTTCTTCCATGGCGTCAACATGGCACACAAGTGATATTATTTGTCGTCGTTGTAAGGGAAGAGGTCATTATGCGATAGAATGCAAATCTCAACGTGTGATGATTGCTACTAAGGATGGTGGGTATGAGTCCGCTAGTGACTATGATGAGGAGACTTTGGCTCTTATTACACGTGAAGAACACGGTGGAGATGATTCTTATCATGAGATGCAATACATAGCTCCTGAAGATGCTGACAGGTATGAATGTTTAGTTGCTCAACGTGTTTTGAGTGTGCAGGTCACACAAGCTGAGCAAAATCAGAGGCATAATTTGTTCCATACAAAGGGAGTTGTGAAGGAACGTTCTATTCGCGTCAACATAGATGGAGTGAGCTGCAACAACTTGGCTAGCATGGAGATGGTGGAGAAGCTATCTCTCACAACAAGACCACATCCACATCCTTACTACATCCAATGGTTCAACAACAGTGGCAAGATTAAGGTAACATGTACTGTTCGTGTGCATTTTAGTATCTCTACATATGCTGATTATGTTGATTGTTATGTGGTACCTATGCAAGCATGTTCCTTATTACTTGGTAGACCATGGAAATTTGATAAAAATTCTATACACCATGGTCGAAACAATCAGTATACTCTTGTTGATAAGGATAAAAATATTACTTTGCTTCCTATGACTCCTGATTCCATTTTGAAAGATGATATTAATAGAGCTAATAAAGCAAAACAGGAGAAAAATAAGAGTTAAAATCAGATTGTGGCAAAAGAATTTGAGCAACAAATGACGCCTAATAATAAACCATCTACTGTTGCTTCTAAAATGAAATTGAAATTTGCATATTTACTTGCCACCAAATCTGATATTGATGAGCTAGATTTTAGCAAATCTGTTTGATATGCTTTTGTGTGCAAAGAGGCATTATTTTCATTCGAGGACGTGCCTTCCTCTTTGCCGCCTGCTATCACTAACATTTTGCAGGAGTTCGCTGACGTCTTCCAACAAGACGTGCCACCGGGATTACCACCTATTCGAGGGATTGAGCATCAAATTGACTTAATTACCGATGCATCGCTACCCAACCGTGCACCATACAGTACCTATCCAGAGGAGACGAAGGAGATTATGCGTCAAGTACAGGAGCTGCTCGACAAAGGTTATATACGTGAATCTCTTAGTCCTTGTGCTGTTCCTATTATACTAGTGCCTAAAAAGGATGATACGTCGCGTATGTGTGTTGATTTTAGAGGCATTAATAATATTACTATTCATTATCATCATCCTATTCCTAGGATAGATGATATGCTTGATGAATTGAGTGGCTCTACAATATTCTCGAAAGTTGATTTGCGTAGTGGATACCATCAAATTCATATGAAATGAGGAGATGAATGGAAAACACCATTTAAAACTAAGTTTGGTTTATATGAGTGGTTTGTCATGCCTTTTGGTTTAACTAATGCACCTAGTACTTTCATGAGACTAATGAACGAAGTTTTATGTGCTTTCATTGGACGATTTGTGGTAGTCTATTTTGGTGATATGCTGATTTATAGCAAATCTTTGGAAGAACATTTGGAACATTTACGTGCTGTTTTTATTGCTCTACGTGATGCACGTTTGTTTGGTAACCTTGGGAAGTGCACCTTTTGCAACGACCGAGTATCTTTTCTTGGCTATGTTGTTACTCCACAGGGAAATGAAGTTGATAAAGCCAAGATTGAAGCTATTGAGAGTTGGCCGCAACCCAAAACGGTCACACAAGTGAGGAGTTTCCTTGGACTCGCTGGTTTCTATAGGCGTTTTGTGAGAGATTTTAGCACCATTGCTGCACCTCTCAACGAGCTTACTAAGAAGGATGTGCCTTTTGTTTGGGGTACCGCACAGGAAGAAGCCTTCACGGTATTGAAAGATAAGTTGACACATGCTCCTTTACTCCAACTTCCTGATTTTAATAAGACTTTTGAGCTTGAATGTGATGCTAGTGGAATTGGATTAGGAGGTGTGTTATTACAAGATGGCAAACCTGTTGCATACTTTTCTGAAAAATTGAGTGGGCCTAGTCTGAACTATTCTACTTATGATAAAGAATTATATACTCTTGTTCGGACTTTAGAAACATGGCAACATTATTTAAGGCCCAAAGAATTTGTTATACATTCTGATCATGAATCTTTGAACCATATTAAAAATCAAGCCAAGCTGAATCGTAGACATGCTAAATGGGTTGAATTCATTGAGACTTTCCCTTATGTCATTAAACACAAGAAGGGTAAAGAAAATGTTATTGCTGATGCATTGTCTCGTCGTTATACTATGCTTTCACAACTTGACTTTTCAATATTTGGTTTGGAGACCATCAAAGATCAATATTTGCATGATGCTAAATTTAAAGATGTATTGCAGAATTGTAAAGAAGGGAGAACATGGAACAAGTTCGTCGTTAACGATGGATTTGTGTTTCGTGCTAACAAGCTATGCAATGCATTCCAGCTAGCTCCGTTTGTCTTTTTTTGTTGCAGGAGGCGCATGGAGGAGGATTAATCTGACACTTTGGCGTGAAGAAGGCGGAGGATATACTTGCTACACATTTCTTTTGGCCAAAGATGAGACGGGATGTTGAGCATTTTGTTGCTCGCTGCACTACATTTCAAAAAGCTAAGTCACGACTCAATCCTCATGGTTTATATATGCCTTTGCCTGTACCTTGTGTTCCTTGGGAGGATATATATATGGACTTTGTTTTAGGTTTTCATGGATAGTTTCTCGAAAATGGCACACTTTATACCATGTCATAAAAGCGATGATGCTATTAATGTTGCTGATTTGTTGTTTCGTGAAATTATTCGCTTGCATGGTGTGCCAAATACTATTGTTTTAGATCGCGATACTAAATTTCTTAGCCACTGCTGGAGATGTTTATGGGCTAAGTTGGGGACTAAACTGCTTTTTAGTACTACATGTCATCCCAAACTGATGGACAAACTGAAGTAGTCAATAGAACATTGTCTACTATGCTTAGGGCTGTTTTGAAGAATAATAAGAAAATGTGGGAAGAATGCTTGCCTCATACTGAATTTTCTTATAATCATTCATTGCATTCTACTAATAAGATGTGCCATTTTGAAAGTGTGTATGGTTTCCTCAGTCGTGCACCTCTTGATTTGTTGCCTCTTCCATCTTCGGAGAAGGTTAATTTGAATGCTAAACAGCGTGCTGAATTGATTTTAAAAATGCATGAGTTAACTATGGAAATCATTGAGCGTATGAATGCTAAATATAAAGTTGCTGGAGATAAGGGTAGAAAACATGTTGTGTTCGCACACCGGAGATCTTGTTTGGTTACATTTATGTAAGGATAGATTTCTGATATGCTAAATCAAAGCTAATGCCATGTGCTCATGGTCCTTTTAAGGTGTTAGAGAAAATAAATAATAATGCATTTAAACTTGAGCTGCCTGCAGATTTTGGGGTTAGTCCCACTTTTAACATTGCAGATTTGGAGCCTTATTTGGGTGAGGAAGATGAGCTTCCGTCGAGGACGACTTCATTTCAAGAAGGGGAGGATGATGAGGACATCAATACCATTGTTACACCCATAGCCCTACTGCTACATATACTGGACCAATTACTAGAGCTCGCGCATGCCAATTAAATTATCAGGTAGTTTCATTTCTTGGTAATGATTCTAACGTTCATGAGAATATGATGCTGCCTAAATTGGATACATTTGTTTTGCTTACAAATGAAGGGCCTGACATTGATAAGAGGGATGAACACTGGAGCAAGACCAAGCTTGGAGATGATGGCATGCGCAAGCGGAACAAGAACGTAGTTACAATTGATGATTTCAGGACTTTGAAGCCACCATAAGGAGTGCATGAAGCCTTGGACGAAATATACAAGATGCCACTTCATAAATTTCGTCCATAGGCTATTCTAGGTTCCGCGTCACCTTATTATTGGGCCAGGCCCATGTAATTTTCGAAATACTTAAGTATAGGCTGTTTTTAGAGTCTGTATGTGTGGGGAAACGAGAGTTAGGGTTGGTTTCGGACCCCTCCATCAAGGGCCACGAAATTCGCCCTCTTCCTCCATATATACAACCCTTAGGGCGTCGTTTAGACTTTGGGTTTTGTTTAGATTAAAGTTCACCGTAGCTGCAACTTCGCATACTTCGTTTGTGTTCAACGACCAGACAAAGGCGTCACAGAACCCCACCTTGATCAATAAAGCTTTCCTCTTATATTCGCAATATCCAGATTGCAATCTTAGTTTCTTGCTTGTTCTTCGTTTTCCTGCAGGAAACAGACCTTCGTGGTCAGGTTGATCGTGCTCCGACGTGGTCAATAACCTCTCTAAGTTGGTTTAGCGATTGCTAAGGCGCGATGTCCTCACACGTTCGTAGTCAGATCGTCAAAGTAGACTTCCTCCAAAATGATAGCCACCATCTCATCGAAAGACGGGACACCTTTGCCCCTATCATAATGGGCCCTGGCTGCGCCTGGGGGGTGTTCCGAGGAGAGCAGAACACACCAGGGCGCGCCAGGAGGCCCAGACGCGCCCTGGTGGGTTGTGCCCACCTCGGGTGCCCCCCGGACCGCCTCTTTGCTCTATAAATACCCCAATATTCCCAAAACCCTAGGGGAGTCGACGAAATATTCATCCAGCCGCCGTAGAGTCCAGAACCACTAGATCAAACTAGATACCATCTCGAATGGGGTTCACCACCTCCATTGGTGCCTCTCCGATGATGCGTGAGTAGTTGTTTGTAGACCTTCGGGTCCGTAGTTAGTAGCTAGTGTTGGGGAACACAGTAATTTCAAAAAAAATTCCTACGCACACGCAAGATCCATCTAGGTGATGCATAGCAACGAGAAGGGAGAGTGTTGTCTACGTACCCTCGTAGACCGAAAGCGGAAGCGTTATGACAACGCGGTTGATGTAGTCCTACGTCTGCACGATCTGACCAAGCCTAGTACTGAAAGTATGGCACCTCCGCGATCTGCACATGTTCAGCTCGGTGACGTCCCACGAACTCTCGATCCAGCTGAATGTCGAGGGAGAGCTTCATCAGCACGACGGCGTGATGACGGTGATGATGAAGTTACCGGCACAGGGCTTCGCCTAAGCACTACAACGATATGACCGAGGTGGATTATGGTGGAGGGGGCACCGCACACGGCTAAGACAATGTCAACTTGTGTGTTCTCGGGTGCCGCCTGCCCCCGTATATAAAGGAGCACGGGGGAGGCGGCCGGCCCTAGGGCGCGCCAAGGAGGGGAGGAATCCTCCTCCTAGTAGGAGTAGGATTCCTCCTTTCCAAGTCCTACTAGGAGGGGGAAGGAAGGAGTGGGAGAGGGGAACGAAAGGGGGGCGCCACCCCCCTCCTAGTCCAATTCGGACTCAAGGGGGAGGGGCGCGCGGCCTGCCCTTGCAGCCCCTCTCCAGTAACTAACTCATTAGTCACATTGCTTGCAAGGCTTCTCGTGATGTGCATTACCGAGAGGGCCCAGAGATACCTCTCCGACAATCGGAGTGACGAATCCTAATCTCGATCTATGCCGAAACACCATCGGAGACACCTGTAGAGCACCTTTATAATCACCCAGTTACGTTGTGACGTTTGGTAGCGCAAAAGTGTTCCTCCGGTATTCGGGAGTTGCATAATCTCATAGTCATAGGAACATGTATAATTCATGAATAAAGCAATAGCAACATACTAAACGATCAAGTGCTAAGCTAACAGAATGGGTCAAGTCAATCACATCATTCTGTAATGATGTGATCCCGTTAATCAAATGACGACTCATGTCTATGGCTAGGAGACTTAACCTTCTTTGATTCAACGAGCTAGTCAAGTAGAGGCATACTAGTGACACTCTGTTTGTCTATGTATTCACACATGTACTAAGTTTCCGGTTAATACAATTCTAGCATGAAAAATAAACATTTATCATGATATAAGGAAATATAAATAACAACTTTATTATTGCCTCTAGGGCATATTTCCTTCAGCTAGATGGCTTCCTCTCTCTCGCTGAATTCTCAATACAATGGTCTCTCGGAGATCCATATGATGTAACTCTTTTGCGGTGTGTTTGTTGGGATCGATGAACTTTGAGTTTATGATCAGATCTATCTTTTTATATCCATGAAATTTATTTGAGTTTCTTTGATCTCTTATATGCATGATCTATTATAGACTTGTATTTCTTCTCCAATATTTGGGTTTTGTTTGGCCAGCTTGATCTATTTATCTTGCAATGGGAAGAGGTGCTTTGTAGTGGGTTCGATCTTACGGTGCTTGATCCCAGTGACAGAAGGGAACCGACACGTATGTATCGTTGCTACTAAGGATAAAACGATGGGGTCTATCTCTACATAGATAGATCTTGTCTACATCATGTCATCATTCTTATTGCATTACTCCGTTTCTCCATGAACTTAATACACTAGATGCATGATGGATAGCGGTCGATGTGTGGAGTAATAGTAGTAGATGCAGGCAGGAGTCGGTCTACTAATCTTGGACGTGATGCCTATGTAATGATCATTGCCTGGTTATCATCATGATTATTTGAAGTTCTATCAATTCCCCAACAGTAATTTGTTCACCCGCCGTTTGCTATTTTTCTCGAGAGAAGCCACTACTGAAACCTACAGCCCCCGGGTCTCTTTCTCATATATTTGCCTGTGCGATCTACTTTTCCTTTGCATTCATTTTCAGACCTATTAAACCAAAAACACAAAAATACCTTGCTGCATTTTATTTCTATTTATTTTGTTTAGCGTTCGATCTATCAATCTACTACAATTTATCTCATGTCCGTTTGCCTAGAGGCACCGTACCCAGAAGGGATTAACAACCCCTTTAACACGTCGGGTTGCGAGGATTTGTTATCTGTGTGCAGGGGTTGTTTACGTTGTGTTGCTTGGTTCTCCTACTGGTTCGATAACCTTGGTTTCATATCTGAGGGAAATACCTACCGCCGCTGTGCTGCATCATCCCTTCCTCTTTGGGGAAATACCGACGTAGCTTCAAGAAACATCACCTAGCTCGATGAACTGAATGGAAAAGAGACATGGGAGTTTACCCAGGTTCGGGCCACCTTGCGGTGTAAAACCCTACTCCTGCTTTGTGGTGAATTAGCCTCGAGGGCCTGAGGATGAACTAGTACAGTGGTGAACAACCTCAGGAGGTGAGGTGTTCTTGTGCTCGAGTGAGCTGGTGGATTTGAGGATGGAAATGGATCTAATCCCCCACTATGGTGGTGGCTAAGTCCTATTTATAGGGGCCTTTGTCCTCTCCCCAAATGAAGGCGGGAAGGGATCCCACAACGGCCAAATTTGAAGGGAGACAACTAGTACATGCTATCCTGACAAAAGTAGTCTTCGCCTGCAAAAGCCTCTTGTCGTGACGCCGTGGTGGGATCGGCGATGACCTCCGTCCTGCCGTCCTAGCGGTCTTGGTCTTGTTGCACGGGAATGGAAACCTTTTGTTGATTCGTCGGGACTCCGCGCCTGCGCTTGCCTACTTAGCACCAAAAAGGAAACTAGTACACTGCGCTCGCCGGCGCCCAGCGTGGCCTTGGTCATCATGGGTCACGTCATCTGGACCTCATGAGGTGAGGCTTGCACAGAAATCTCCGCTCCTCGGGAGCTGGCTTGGGGAGGCTGTTCCTCGTGGAGGTCTTGGTGTCGTCCGCCTCTTCAGGCTCGGCCCCTCGCGAGGGTCTTGAGTTGTTGATGTTGAAGCTGGGACGTACCAGGCCGTTGATGGAGCCACGCCGTCAGCCGCAGGCAGGCATGTCTGGGTACCCCCGTTCCCAGAACGCCGACAGTAGCCCCCGGTCCCGAGGCGTGCTCGGACTTGGCTTCAAGGCGAAGCCAAAGGGCAAGTGCGGAGCGCCGCGGGCCCCAATAACCTACGGCCTTGATTGACGTGTGGCGCTTGACGGGACGTGGGCGCCTCCGTTTCCCCATGCAGCCTCGGCAACCGTTTGACTTGACGAGACTCTACTCTAGGCAGAGAAAAAACATCATTGCGTGGGATCGTGGAGGCCGGCGGTTGGCCTTCCTCCGCCTATAAATGATGGGAGGGGCAGAGCCCCCCTCGCTCATCTCTATCTTCTTGCCGCCCGCTCCTTCTTCTTCTTCCTTGTCCCATCGACTTGCTGCAGCATTCATGGCGCTGATCAGGAGGTTCTCTACCGCGGAGAAGGGAAAAAACCCTCGGGAGGAGCCGGAGCCACTCCCGCCGAAGAAGAGGTTCGGCCGCCCTCTCGACGCCGGCGAAAGACAAGATGTGATGCGACATTGGTATGAGCGGCCTCCGCCCAGCTTCCCGCTCCCTCTGTACGCCAACGCGCAGAGCTCCGGACATGGCGACAGTGCTAGTCACCATGTGGTCCGGGGTCACGGTGGCCAGGCCGAAGCTACACGGCCAGCCGGCCCGGGAACCCACGCCGAGGGCACGTCGCGCGAGTTCGTGGTGTGGGCAGCAATGCCGCCATGCACGATGATCCAGTTCTCGTGGTTCTTCACCGAGGATATGCTGCTGAGAGGGCCGCTTGAGCTATGGCTGCAGCATGCCGGGTGCTGCAGTCTGGTTACGAGGGCAGAGGTTGAGGTTGTCCCCCCGGACGACATCTTCATGACCCGAGGATAGGGCGAGGTCGCCCGTGCCTGCCGTCTAGAGGGGGCCCTCGCCATCCACTTCGAGTACGATTGCGCCTCCATGTTGTTCTTCAAGGTCTTCGACGAGGAGGGCCGGTGTCTGGAGTGCTGCCCCGGGGGAAGCAGTCTGCGTGGCGCGACTGCGGGTGTTGATCCCGCCTCCGGTCTTGCCGACAGCTCCTCTAGCAGCAGCGGCGACTCCTGGGAATCCAGCGACTCTCCCGAGCCTAGCAATTCTCCGGAGTTTAGTGAGGACAGCTACGTGCCACCGAGCTCTCGCCGTGCCCCGAGCACGGCAGTAGCGTCCACTCGGCATCGTTGGTGATGCCGAGTAGCTAGGGCCCCTTGAAGCTTCCTTCTTTTGTTTCCCTACGCGGAATCGTGGCAACCCCCATGGGGGTATGTAAAAAAAACTGTAATGCTTTTGTGCCAATGTTTATTACTCTTAGTATAAGGTTGCAGCTGCGTATCTCGCTTTGGCATTGTTCCCCTTTTCGCTCTTGCGGTAGCTTTGTGCTCTACGCCGGTAGGTCCCTGTCCCCAGGTAGGCTTCGGTCGTCGCTTGTATGCCAGGTCGCAATGCCGTGGTCAAGGCCAGGAGGTGGGCGGCCCAAGGTCTGGTAAGAGCTCCTGAGGTGCGATGCTCAAGAGCTCCCCTTTGGCGTGCAAGCAGCTCCCCGGAGGCCGAAAAGGCAAGTGGCATTGCCGGAGCAAGATTGCGAGAGTCGAAACATCGGACGGTGAAATTCATGCTAACATGTATGGGTGACTTATCTTAGTAAGCCTGAGGTGATTCCTTGGCGCAACGCCTGATTGTGCCTTAGGAGTGATGCTTCCAGGTAGGGCTCACGTCGGCCTCCCGTTTTCCTGCTCATCTGAGTGCTCTACGTCCTCGGGTCCCGACCCTCGAGTGAGGCTCAGACGCCACTGATATGCCAGGTCGCGATGCCGTGGTCAAGGCCAGGGGGTGAGGGCTGGAGAGTCGGGAGCTCTGAGGCGCGTGCTCAGAGCCCCCTTTGACGCATGCTTAATTGTATGAAAAAGGGACGGCCGGCAGGGCTGCCTGCAGCCAAACTCCAGGGATTCCTGCGGGATAGTCCGAGAAGAGAGCATAACTCGTAAGCGCACTTGGTGTCCTTCCGCTGATCTTTTCGCAAGAAGATGAAGGCACTGAGGATCTGGTGAGGTGACGTGCGCGGGGCAGGCCGCGAGCCAGAGCTCGATCTCTCAGATTTGTTAGCGTTGCAGGGATGGACCTAAGCACAAGCACCATGCCAGCATGTGTAGTCCCCGTTGCGGGATGAGCAAGAGGCTGGTCAGCAACGCGGGAGGCCCCGAAGGGCGATAAAACACCAGGCAAGTGGGTGATAACATAAGTCATCTCATGGATAGGATAGGCTAGTTCTGATAGATGCAAAACGATACATACCGCAGGGATGAACCCACGCGGCTTGGGGATAATGCAGCCCGAGGGGTGCCCCAACTGAATAAACCAGAAAATGTCACCTGGCACCATTGCTGAAGAGATGTTGGAGTAGTCGAAGAAGCTTGTTGCGGAAGTCGCTCCTCATGAGCCGCCCGGGTCCTGAACCACGGGAGGTTCTGGGGACCCGGTGGGCTCGCGAGGATCCGTCACCTCCTCTGACAGGATCGCCTGGTTCCTGGCCTCCTGAGCCACCAGGATGATCCGCATGTGACGCTGATGCACGGCAGGCCTGCTCAGCAAGCCGAAAGGCATGCGAACGTAGCTGTGAGGGGGGCCCTTGCACTGGCCAGCGCGTGATGGCCAGAAGCGCTCCTGAGATGCGGCCCTGTTAAGCCCTGGGATGTTGAAGCAGGCCTGCAGCTCTCTATCCTCGCTGGGACAAGGAGCCGCGCCAGGTGGTGGGCGGCGGTCGCCGCGTATAGCTCTCGCCTCTTGAAGCTCCTCGGTTGCCTTGGTGATGAACTCCTGAGCTCCTGGCACCCCGTGCCTTGTACCCTCCTGGCAGAAGCGTGTGCTGAAACACGCCTCCACGTGTTGCCCGAGCGCCTCCCTCATGATGTTGGCTAGGTCAGAGGCCTTCCAGAGGAGAGCCCTCGAGCCTAGCCCGAGAGGGGCGCCGGTCCTGCCTTCCTATGTGAGAGAGGGAGGCGCCTTGTCGGCGGGCGCAGGTCCTTGGGTGGTGCCGCTGGACACCACGCTCTCTTGAGGTCCTTGGTGGAGCAGCTGCTTCTTCTTCTTGGGGACAGCCTCAGGAGGGTAGGCAGTGCCTTTGTCATCTGGGTTCTCGACTGCCGCAGCCTAGTAGGCGCGCTCGAGAGAGCACACCGCGTCCTTCTCCTCGTAGGTGGCCATGATGATGGTGCACCTCCCTGGCTGATGAGGACATCAATACCATTGTCACACCCACAACCCCTACTGCTATACATACTGGACCAATTACTAGAGCTCGCGCATGCCAATTGAATTATCAGGTACTTTCGTTTCTTGGTAACGATTCTAATGTTCATGAGAATTTGATGCTGCCTAAATTGGATACATTTGTTTTGCTTACAAATGAAGAGCTTAGCTTGGACAAGAAAGATGAACCTTGGAGCAAGTTCAAGCATGGAGATGATGGCATGCGCAAGGGGAACAAGACCGGAGTTACAAGTGATGATTCCAGGACTTTGAAGCCACCATAATGAGTGCATGAAGCCTTGGACGAAATATACAAGACGCCACTTCATAAATTTCGTCCAGAGGCTATTCGAGGTGTTACGTCACCTTATTTTTGGGCCGGGCCCATGTAATTTTGAAATACTTGATTATATGTAGTTTTTAAAGTCCGTATGTGTGGGGAAACAAGAGTTAGGGTTGGTTTCGGACCCCTCCACCAAGGGCCACGAAATCCCCCCCTCTCTCCTCCATATATACAGCCCTTAGGGCATCATTTAGACTTTGGGTTTTGTTTAGATTAAAAGTTTGTCATAGCTGCAACTTCGCGTACTTCGTTTGTGTTCAACGACCAGAGAAAGGCGTCACAGAACCCCACCTTCATTAATAAAGCTTTCCTCTTTTATTCTCAATATCCAGATTGCAATCTCAGCCTCTTGCTTGTTCTTCGTTTGCTCGCAGGAAATAGACCCTCGTGGTCAGGTTGATCGTGCTCCGGCGTGGTCAATAACCATCGGAAGTTGGTTTAGCGATTGCTAAGGCGCGACGTCTTCGCACGTTCGTTGTCGGATCGTCAATGTCGACTCCCACAGAAAACAATTACTATCTCATCGAAACATCAGGACACCTTCGCCTCTATCAAGTGGTATCAGATTTCCAGGTTGCTTGGTGAGATTTTCCAATTTTTCGTAGTTTAGATCGAGTCTGTTCTTCATACCTACAGTCCACGAAAAAGCCAAAAAAATTAGGGTTAGTTCATCATATCCGAACCAGTCTGAGCCTTTACATAGTGTTTTCAGTATTTTTCTTTGTTGAATTTGCGGTTGCATCGTCGTTTATAGTTGCTGGTCTTAGAGTCCAGTCTTTTAGAGTTTCGAGTTCTAGTCATAACTTGTCACGCCGCCGCCGCACTATCATCATCGGCCCTGCCATCTACCACCACCGCTTATCCGCCACCGATCCATCTCCATATACCATCACCAATCCGTATCCATATACCACCACCAATCCATATCCATATACCACCACCAATCCGTATCTATATACCACCACCTCTGCCATACACTACCACCATATATCCACCACCAATCCGAGTTACTTTCATATTAGGTTTGTTTTCGAGATCCGTCTAATTTCAGATTCGTGTTTCCTTGCCTGAGTAGGTTTCGGAAAAAAAAAATTCGGCGACACCCGGGCAGTTTTAGGCAAAAATTTCGGCAATCGAAAATATTTTAGGCCGAAATTTTGGCGACCCCCGGGCAGTTTTTAGGCCAAAATTTCTGCGACCGAAAATATTTTTTCCCTATCCTATTTCTAGGCTTTTCAGAGTCTTTTGAGACACTCGCCATCATAGTGATTTTTTGTCACTCTTTTTCGTCATCGCTGCCCTGATTTCCAAAAAAAAGTCAAAAAAAAATTCGTGCCCACCCTGTCAGTTTGACCTAGGAAGAGTTTTGAGACACTCGCCATTATAGTGATTTTTCGCAAAAAAAGAGGAGCGCAAAAAAAGGAGCACAAAAAAATTCCAGAGTGTGCTTTTTCCTTGTTTACGTGCAGCGTCGTAATTTTGTTAGTGTTCTAGGCTCTTGTCTCTAGCACGGTCTAGCCTAGGACCAGCACAAGACTGCCGTTGAGCGTTTATTCAACTTTGCATCTCTGAATTGATTATTCTTGACCTTTTTTGCTACCATATTATAAGCCTTCCCAGCTCCACATAGATCTCGACGTGCATTTGACTCTCCTCGGTAATCGCTCTATCCAAGCTTTGAGAGTTTTGACTACGATGGTTGCCGTTCACCACCTGCTGATGGGTAAGAACTGGTAAGAATTTGAGATTTGCTTGACGTATTTGTGACACCCCACCACCGCCATTTTCTAGTAGTCTATAGGATCATATTCTTATTTGTTTCTATTGCTGCTAACCATGGCAGGATCACAACCCGACGAGATTGACTGGGAGAACATGACGAACAAAGAGTTACATGATAAGTTTCAGCAAATGATGAGTGGACAGGTGGAAGATGTGCTAAGCAGATTTGAAGAGGCTATGGAGAAGATAGATGGCATTGAGAAGGCGTTCGAAACAAAGCTCGATAACAGGTTTAATGAATTGCTCGCGCATCTTCCACAACCACTAGCCGCTGGAGCTGTCGCACCGCTACAACAACAACAACAACAACAACAACAACAACAACAACGTCGCCTTCCAAATCAAGTGGGACGAGCACAACGCGTTCCCATTGACCCTGGGCAAAACTCTGGTGCCGCTGTTGATGCTTCTGTAGCTCCTGCAGCTAGTGTAGAGGTGGAGGACCATTACAAGGATGAGGTTGACCAAAATCAGAACTACGTGCAACCACCAGCACCACCACCACCAGGTCGTCCTCATGCATATCATCGCAACGGTAGGGCTACACCACCACCTGAGGTACATGACCATCTTCCCGAACTAAAATTGAATATTCCACCATTTGAGGGTACATATGTTCCTGATATATATCTTACTTGGGAGTTAGAAACTGAACAACGATTTACATGTTTACAATATCCCGAGGAGAGGCGTGTTCCGTCTTTGTTTGTGCTTTCACTAGCTTTGCATGTGTTTGGTGGTCTGAACATTGTAGATTATATCCTATTCCAGCTACCTGGGCTCCTTTGAAAACTGCAATGCGTACTCGTTGGGTTCCACCACATTATCAACGTGAATTACTTCAAAAATTGCAGCGCTTAAGACAAGGAAAAAATTATATAGAAGAATATTATCAGGAATTACAAACTGGCATGCTTAGACGTGGTATTGTTGAGGAGAATGAAGCTATGCTTGGACGTTTTATGGGTGGATTAAATAGAGAGAATCAGACCATTCTAGAGTATAAGCAGTATAATAATATCACTTGTTTATTCCATCTTGCTTGTAAAGCTGAACGTGAAGTGCAGGATCGACAGGCATTGGCGAGAACTAACTTTTCTGCAGGTCGACCTTCATCATGGACACCACATGCATCCTCTACTTCCACTGCACCATCACTTCCATCAGGTGCCACCTCCAACCATGATACAAGAAAGCACGCACAACCACCACTATCTGCCAAGAGCACACGTGCCGGGCCTGCACAGAGCTCTTCTTCTTCCATGGCATCAATAGGGCACACAAGTGATATTATTTGTCGTCGTTGTAAGGGAAGAGGTCATTATGCGAGAGAATGCAAAACTTAGCATGTGATGACTGCTACTGAGGATGGTGGGTATGAGTCCGCTAGTGACTATGATGAGGAGACTTTGGCTCTTATTACACATGAAGAACACGGTGGAGATGATTCTGATCATGAGACGCAATACATGGCTCCTGAAGATGCTGACAGGTATGAATGTTTAGTTGCTCAACGTGTTTTGAGTGTGCAGGTTTCACAAGCTGAGCAAAATCAGAGGCATAATTGGTTCCATACAAAGGGAGTTGTGAAGGAACGTTCTATTCGCGTCATCATAGATAGAGGGAGTTGCAACAACTTGGCTAGCATGGAGATGGTGGAGAAGTTATCTCTCACCACAAGACCACATCCGCATCCTTACTACATCCAATGGTTCAACAACAGCGGCAAGGTTAAGGTAACACGTAGTGTTCGTGTGCATTTTAGTATCTCTACATATGCTGATTATGTTGATTGTGATGTGGTACCTATGCAAGCATGTTCCTTATTACTTGGTCGACCATGGCAATTTGATAAAAATTATGTACACCATGGTAGAAACAATCAGTATACTCTTGTTCATAAGGATAACCATATTATTTTGCTTCCTATGACTCCTGAATCCAGTTTGAAAGATGATATTAATAGAGCTAATAAAGAAAAACGGGAGAAAAATAAGAGTGAAAATCAGATTGTGGCAAAAGAATTTGAGCAACAAATGAAACCTAATAATAAACCATCTAGTGTTGCTTCTGAAATTAAATTGAAGAGTGCATGTTTACTTGCCACAAAATCTTGTATTGATGAGCTATATTTTAGCAAATCTGTTTGCTATGCTTTTGTGTGAAATGAGGCATTATTTTCATTCGAGGACGTGCGTTCCTCTTTGCCCCCTGCTGTCACTAACATTTTGCAGGAGTTCGCTGACGTCTTCCCACAAGACGTGCCACCGGGATTACCACCTATTCGAGGGATTAAGCATCAAATTGACTTAATTCCCGTGCATCGCTACCCAACCGTGCACCATACCGCATCAATCCAAGAGGAGACGAAAGAGATTTTGCATCAAGTATGTGAGCTGCTCGACAAAGGTTACATACGCCAATCTCTTAGTCCTTGTGTTGTTCCTATTATACTAGCGCCTAAAAAGGATGGTACGTCATTATGTGTGTTGATTGTAGAGGCATTAATAATATTACTGTTCATTATCGTCATCCTATTCCTAGGCTAGATGATATGCTTGATGAATTGAGTGGCTCTACAATTTTCTCCAAAGTTGATTTGCGTAGTGGATAGCATCAAATTCGTATGAAATTGGGAGATGAATGGAGAACTACATTTAAAACTAAGTTCGGTTTATATGAGTGGTTAGTCATGCCTTTTGGGTTAACTAATGCACCTAGTACTTTCATGAGACTAATGAACGAAGTTTTACGTGCTTTCATTGGACGATTTGTGGTAGTCCATTTTGGAACATTTGGAACATTTACGTGCTGATTTTATTGCTCTATGTGATGCGCGTTTGTTTGGTAACCTTGGGAAGTGCACCTTGGTAGCCATGTTTCTTGGCTATGTTGTTACTCCTCGGGGAATTGAAGTTGATAAAGCCAAGATTGAAGCTATTGAGAGTTGGCCGAAGTCCAAAATGGTCACACAGTGAGGAGTTTTCTTGGCCTCGCTGGATTCTATAGGCGTTTTGTGAGCGATTTCAGCACCATTGCTGCACCTCTCAATGCGCTAACAAAAAAGGATGTGCCTTTTGTTTGGGGTACCGCACAGGAAGAAGCCTTCACGGTATTGAAAGATAAGTTGACACATGCTCCTTTACTCCAACTTCCTGATTTTAATAAGACTTTTGAGCTTGAATGTGATGCTAGTGGAATTGGATTAGGAGGTGTGTTATTACAAGATGGCAAACACATGTTGCATACTTCTCTAAAAAATTGAGTGGGCCTAGTCTGAATTATTCTACTTATGATGAAGAATTATATGCTCTTGTTCGGACTTTAGAAACATGGCAACATTATTTATGGCCCAATGAATTTGTTATACATTCTGATCATGAATCTTTGAAACATATTAAAAGTCAAGCCAAACTGAATCGTAGACATGCTAAATGGGTTGAATTCATTGAGACTTTCCCTTATGTCATTAAACACAAGAAGGGTAAAGAAAATGTTATTGCTGATGCATTGTCTCATCGTTATACTATGCTTTCACAACTTGACTTTAAAATATTCGGTTTGGAGACCATCAAAGATCAATATGTGCATGATGCTGAATTAAAGATGTATTACAGAATTGTAAGGAAGGTTGAGGGAGTCCTGGATAAGGGGTATCCGGACAGCCGGACTGTATCCTTTGACCGGACTATTGGACTATGAAGACACAAGATTGAAGACTTCGTCCCGTGTCCGGATGGGACTCTCCTTGGCGTGGAAGGCAAGCTTGGTGATACAGATATGTAGATCTCCTCCCATTGTAACCGACTATGTGTAACTCCCTAGCCCTCCGGTGCCTATATAAACCGGAGGGTTTAGTCAAATGAGGACCATAACAATCATACCATAGGCTAGCTACTAGGGTTTAGCCTCTACGATCTCGTGGTAGATCAACTCTTGTAATACTCATATCATCAAGATCAATCGAAAGGTGAAGTAGGGTATTACCTCCATCGAGAGGGCCGAACTCGGGTAAACGCTATTCGTCCCCGCCTCGCGTGACCATCCGCCTTAGACGCACAGCTCGGGACCCCTACCCGAAATCCGCCGGTTTTGACACCGACATTGGTGCTTTCATTGAGAGTTCCACTGTGTCGTCATCGTAAGGCTTGATGGCTCCTTCGATCATCGGTAACGATGCGGTCCAGGATGAGGTCTTCCTCCCCGGACAGATCTTCGTATTCGGCGGCTTCGCACTGCGGGCCAACCCGCTTGGCCTTCTGGAGCAGATCGAGAGCTACGCCCCTAGCCATCAGGTCAGGTTCGGAAACTTGAATTACGCTGCCGACATCCGCGGAGACTTAATCTTCGACGGATTCGAGCCCATGCCAGGTGTGCCGCACGATTACGACGAGCATGATATAGCTCTGCCGTCGGACAGTGTTCGGGAGATCACACCGGCAACTACTCTGGCCTTCAATCCAGAGCAAATTGCACCATCCGAGGACGGATGGACAAACCCCGCCTTGGAGGCGCACTCTCAGCGGCGATAGAGCCGGATACTGACCGTACCCCTCATGGGAGCCGTGACGCCGAACCATTGGATTCATCTCCGGCCACGGACTCCGAACCGCCTGCGCCCATGCCTATCGAATCCGATTGGGCACCGATCATGGAGTTCACCTCCGCGGATATTTTTTCAAAGACTCGCCCTTTGGCGATGTGCTAAATTGCTAAGGTCTCTCTCTTATCAGGAGAACCTTGGCCGAACTATGTCCGGCTAGAATGGGATGCGGACGATGAAGAAATTCACTCCCCACCCACCACCCACTTAGTAGCCAGTGTCGACGATTTAACCGACATGCTCGACTTCGACTCCGAAGACATCGACGGTATGGACGACGATGCAGGAGATTTAACGGGAACCAACGCCATGCTGAGGCCTGGACCGCCACCTCATCATATGATATATACATGGTGGATATACCCAAAGAAGGCAATGGAGACAAGACATAAGAGGATGACCCCTCCAAGAAGCAACCCAAGCGCCGACGCCCGGGCCAGCCTAAGTCTCGCCACAAAGAAAAGCGGATACCTGCACAAGAGATAATAGCATTCCTGGACAGTCAAGACGACGATAATCCCTCCAAAGAAGATTTAGGGCCGGAGGATGAACCAGCCAACTCTCCCGAAAGCGAAGCGGCAGGAGAGGGAGAGGCAGAGGATGACAATTGCATGCCCTTCCTCAAGATTTAAGTGAGCCTCGGCGACGAAGAATTTGTCGTGGCTCGAGGATCCCGTCGAACAGAGCGCTTTATGCGCGCCGCTTATAGCCACAACAAATAGCCTCAAGAAAAAAGCAACAACAGCTTCGAGCCGATCAAGATCTGCTAGCGCATGATGGTGAAGTCCTTGCGGACGAGGAATATTAACTCGAACGCCCTTCCAAGGGTTACCCAGAGCGCAGGTTGCTACCCCGACTTGAGGAGGAAGCATTGAAACCTACATCACCAGCGTACGATGCGGCTGATCGGCCACCTCGTGGCCGAGATAGAGAGGCATTCCAGCCTGAAGCTCCGCCCGCACCCCGCCGCCACTCAAACAAAAATACCAAGGCACGGGGCAACACGCGAGACCTGCGAGATGTATTGGAAGACAGGGCAAAACACGCAAGATCGATCTACGGATCACGGGGGCGCAAGGCTTCACATGACAATGACCGGCCACGCCGGATACAAGAAAGTAAGTCCGCCGGGCCGAACACAAAGAGTAAGACTCATATGAGCTGCGCCGCGATATAGCCCCACATGCAGGCGCCAAGACACCCCCTATGCTTCACCGACGAAGTAATGGATCATGAATTCCAGAGGGTTTTAAACCCAGAATATCGAATCATATGATGGTACAACATATCCCGCAAAGATGGATCGAGGATTTCCTCCTCCACATCCACATGGCGGCGCGGTGATGATCTACATGCCATCAAGTACCTCCCACTAAAACTCAAAGGACCAGCTCGGCATTGGCTGAACAGCTTGCCAGCAGACTCCGTTGGCTGTTGGGAGGATCTGGAAGATGCATTCCTTGAGAACTTCCAGGGCACATGTGCGACCGCCGGATGCCGATGACTTAAGCCATATAACTCAGCAGCCGGGGGAATCGGCCAGGCAATTCTAGACACGGTTCCTAACCAAGAAAAATCAAATTGTCGACTGTCCGGATGCAGAGGCCTTAGCGGCATTTAAGCACAACATCCGTGACGAGCGGCTCGCCCGGCACCTCGGCCGTGAAAAGCCGAAGTCTATGGCAGCCCTCATGACACTCATGACCCGCTTATGCTGGGAGAGGATAGCTGGCTAGTCGCAAGAACAACATATCAAGGAACCTTGGCACCTCGGATACCAAGGACAGTAACGGCAGACCACGTCATAGCAAACATAAGCGCCGTAACAATAGCGATAACGCCGAGGATACGACAGTCAATTCCGGATTCAGTGGCTCTAAATCCAGTCAGCGGAAAAAGCCATTGAAAAGAAGTACTCCGGGCCAGTCCTGTTTGGACCGCATACTCGATCGCTCGTGTCAAATACACGGCACTCCCGACAAGCCAGCCAATCACACCAACAGAGAATGTTGGGTGTTCAAGCAGGCCGCAAGTTAAATGTCAAAACAAGGACAAGGGGCTACATAAGTGGCGACGAGGAAGAGCCCGCCACCGAACACGGGAGGACAAAAGAGGTTCCCCCACAAGTGAGGACGGTGAACATGATATACATAACCCACATACCCAAGAGGGAATGGAAGCGCGCACTAAGGGACGTCTATGCGATGGATCCTGTCGCCCCAAAGTTCAACCCATGGTCCTCTTGTCCGATCACCTTTGATCGCAGGGACCACCCCACTAGTATCCGTCATGGCGGATCTGCCGCATTGTTCTTAGACCCCATCAACGACAGATTTAACCTCACTCGAGTCCTTATGGACGGCGGTAGCAGCCTGAACCTGCTTTATCAGGATACAGTGCACAAAATGGGCATAGACCCCTCAAGGATCAAACCCACAAAAACAACCTTTAAAGGTGTCATCCCAGGTGTAGAGGCCCATTGCACGGGCTCCATCACACTTGAAGTGGTCTTCGGATCTCCGGACAACTTCCGAAGCGAGGAGTTAGTCTTCGATATCGTCCCGTTTGGCAACGGCTACCACGCACTGCTCGGGCGAACCGCATTTGCAAGATTCAATGTGGTACCACACTACGCATACCTCAAGCTCAAGATGCCAGGACCTAGGGGGGTCATAACAGTCAATGGAAACACAGAACGCTCACTCCGCACGGAGGAGCATACTGCGGCCCTTGCAGCAGAAGCACGAAGCAGCCTCTTAAGGCAATCCAGCAATTCGGCGATAAAGCCCCCGGACACCGTCAAGCGAGTCCGAAGTAACCTGCAACAGGATCGCCGCACGCTCGTGAGCTTCGCTTAGCGATCGCCCCCGCCTAGTCCTGCATAAACGGCGAAATCCGTGACGAGCGTACATAAGTACGCATTGAAAATACCATGGGCATAGGCGGGGGCACGACCATGGCACGTCCCACAGTGCGGCTCAACCGCCCTAGGGGCTGAATACCTTCATCATTCTCTCTCTTTCAGGACCTTACGCTCTGGAAGCCCTATCTGGCAGTATGATTGCCGGACACACAATACAACAACCAAGGAGGCTTGAAACTACGTCGTACAACGGGATACCCAGGTGGCCTCTGATAAACAAGCGGAATACCTGTTTAAATACCAGTCCGCAGCTTGCCCTTGGATAGGACATGTTAAATAATCCTAGTTTTTGCTTATTGCACTACTTGTATCAGTACGTTTCAACGTATTCCTTGAATAACAATGCATAGCACTAGTCTATTATTGCGTTATATTTTTTTTATATGTTTATTTACGACAATCAGCACCCGTACATTCTGGTACGGCCAGTACGCCAGGGGCTTTCGCATACCCCATAATACGGCGTAAGAAGTCCGAACACTTTCGACAGTGCAGCACCCTGAACTTATAGCATTATATGCATCAGCTCTGAATCATGTCTTGGGTCAATAGTTGGGTTTGCCCAGCTCCCATGTTTTGGTACCTTACGTTCCGCTATATCGGCTAAGGTAGCACTGGGAGAACTACTACGATTGTGTCCTGGTTCTACCGGACGAGCACCTCAGTAGAGAAAGACAAAACTAACTGTCATGATGAGGCGAGAGTTGGTCGCTGTTCGAGAGGTTTCAAGTCCCTAAAGACTTTTTCCGCTTCGGGCGAGGAGTCGGCCTTGTCCGTCTTACGCGTATATAGCGCCCCAAATTCGGCCTTCCGAATACTAGGGGCTTCGCCAAAATTGAAAATTGTAGACTTCTATGGCTAAGTGAGAGTGATAAAGCACTATAGTCCGATTGCCTGGTTCGTTGCGCTGAGCACCTCCCTCGAAGGACCCAACAATGGGAAAAAGAGTGCTCAGATTTATCCCGAACACCCCAGCACTAGTTGCATGGGGGCAGAAGTTTCTACAACCGGCCAACTCCTGCATTTTATAAACGGCCGCACAGAAGGCAATATTTTAAATTCAACAAGCGTTGCATAACGCAAATGAACTAGTTTTCACGTTACAGGATCACATGAGTACATTCACTCAAAAATTACATCCTTGGTACACTCCTCCACCAAAAGACAGGCACCCTTCAGGACACCCTCATAATACATCTCGTGGTGGCGATGCTCCTTGCCCTGCGGCGGCCCCTCCTTCACCAGCTTCTCGGCGTCCATCTTCGCTCAGTGCACCTTCGCACGGGCAAAAGCCCTGTGTGCACCTTCGATGCAGACGGACCGCTTGATGACGTCCAACCGACGGCACACATTCACAAGCCGCCACACCAGACCGAAGTAGCTGTTGGGCAGGGGATCGCCAGGCCACATCCGGACTATAAGGCCCTTCATGGCCTGTTCGGCCGCCTTGTGGAGCTCGACCAGCTGCTTCAGCTGGTCGCTCAAGGGCATCGGGTGTTCGGTCCCAAAGATAATCGAGACAAGAACAACTTCTCCGTCGAGCTCCCTCCTCGGCCCGGTAGAGAACTCCGCGCCGTATTAAGACACTACGGGGCAGATCTGCGAACGCTCCTGGAGAGCTCCGAACTCGGGTAAGTAAAAAGAAATTTTCTTTCACGTACTTGCTTTGCATAATGAATGCCTTACCCACCGCTATCTTCTTAACCGGCTCAACTTCCTGGAGGGCTGAGGGAGTCCTGGATTAGGGGGTGTCCGGATAGCCGGACTACCATCATCAGCCGAACTATCATTGGCCGGACTATCATCATCGACCGGACTCAAATACTATTATGATACAAGTTTTAAGACTTCTCCCGGGGTCCGGATGGGACTTTCCTTGGCGTGGATGGCAAGCTGGGCGATACGGATTTTTTGATCTCCTACCATTGTAACCGACTCTATGTAACCCTAGCCCTCTCCGGTGTCTATATAAACCGGATGGCTTTAGTCCGTAGGGACTAGAACAACAACCCTTACAATCATACCATAGGCTAGCTTCTAGGGTTTAGCCTCCTTGATCTCATGGTAGATCCACTCTTGTAAACATCCACAATATCAATATCAATCAAGCAGGACGAGGGTTTTACCTCCATCAAGAGGGCCCAACACAGGTAAACATCGTGTCCCTTGTCTCCTGTTACCATCCGCCTAGACGCATGATTCGGGACCCCCTACCCGAGATCCGCCGGTTTTGACAATCGACATTGGTGCTTTCATTGAGGAGTTCCTGCGTGCCGTCACCGATAGGCTTGATGGCCTCTTCAATCAACAACGATGCAGTCCTGGGTGAGACTTTTCTCCCTGGACAGATCTTCGTATTCGGCAGCTTCGCACTGTGGGCCAACTCACTTGGCCATTTGGAGCAGATCGAAAGCTACGCCCCTGGCCGTCAGGTCAGGTTTGGAAGCCTAAACTTCACGGCCGATACCTGCGGGGACTTGATCTTCGATGGATCTCGAGCCACAGCCCGGCGTGCAGCGGCTGTCACGATGGGCATGACCTAACTCTGCCACGGACAACACCTTTGAGGTCAGACACGAATCCGCTCCGACCCATGGTCCGGAGCCGATCGCTTCGGATCGAGGACGGATGGCTGGACACCGCCGGAGTCGCAACTTCTACGGCGATAGAGCCGAACACTTACCTTGTCCCGCATAAAGCTCATGACTCGAGGTGCCGGACTCTCCGCCGGACTCAACCTCCTGCGCCCCCGCCCGGTCCGAATCCGATTGGGCGGCGATCATGGAATTCACCGCTGCGGACATCTTTTCAAAGACTTCGCCTTCGGGCGATATCATCAATTCACTAAATCATCTCTCGCTTTCCTGAGAGGCCTTGCCGAGATACGGCCAGGACGGTTGGGACGCGGACAACGAAGAAATTCGAGCCCACCCACCACCCACTTCAGAGCCCGCGGCCGATTTATTTAACCGACGACGTACTTGACTACGACTCCGAAGACATCAACGGTATGGACGACGATGCCGGAGACTACCAAGAACCAGTGCCTACAGGATACTGGAAGACCACCTCGTCATACGACATATACACGGTGGACACCCCAAAGGGAAGCGATAAGAAGGAACAACGGGACGCGGCAGAGGATAATCCCGCCGATAAACAACCAAAATGGCGACGTAAACGCCGCCTCTAAGTCCCGCCTCGATCAAAGCAGCCTTCCTAACGACCCAGCGATGAGCAGAGCAGGCAAACCAGCGGACGATTTAACAATGTGACGAGCCGGATAATCAACCCCTTCACGGAGCAATGAACAGTCCTGACACAACACCGAGCATAAGAGCATACAAAAAGACTCGTCGCCACTTGCAAGAAGTTTGAAGAAGGAGAAACTAAGCTCAAAACAGCAGAAGACACGCTCAGAATGAAGTGGAGCAAAGTATTCAAGACTGCAGACAAATATGGCAATGGCCATCAAACGAAGAGCTACCCGAAGCGCAAGTTGCTGCCAGAATTTGACGAGGAAGCCATAGAGCCTTCACGGTCAAAAAATAAAGAGGCCACTGGCCGGATAGACGCCGGATGATGTGCCAAAAGCGACAAGCGGGGCCACGCACAAGCCGACTTATAATCCTGGGAAAACGGACGGCCCAACTAGGTCCATCTATGGGCCAAAAAAGAAGGACCCAGGAAGTAACACAACACAACAAGTGTTGGAAGACAGCGGCACACCCAATTACAGGGGCGCCGCACACCCGCTATGTTTTACCGATGAGGTGCTGGATCATGAATTTCTAGCAGGGTTCAAACCCATGAACATAGAGGCATACGATCGCACAATGCACCCGGAGTCCGGATAGAAGATTACATACTACACATACACATGGCTAGAGGAGATGATCTCCACGCCATAAAATACCTACCCCTCAAGCTCAAAGGGCCAGCCAAGCATCGGCTCAAAGGCCTCCCGAAAAACACTTTGTTGGAAGTTGGGAAGAGCTTGAGGACGCGTTTAGAGCAAATTTTCAAGGGACTTATGTCCGCCCTCAGGATCTGAGACGATCTGAGTCATATAACCCAACAGCCGGGAGAGTCGTGGCAAGAATTTCGAACAGGTTCCTTACCAAAAAGAACCAAATAGTCGATCGTCCGGGACGCGGAAGCCTTAGCAGCTTTTAAACACAACGTCCGAGACGAATGGCTTGCCGGACACCTCGCCAAGAGAAGCCAAGAATAATGGCCGCGCTTAACTAGCCTCATGACGCCGCTTTTTGTTAGAGAAGACAAATTGGCTAGCAAGATGCAGCACCAGCGACCCGAGTACATCCGAGATCGAGAGATGGAACGGAAAGTCACGGCAGCGGAAGGATCAGCGCCGAAATAAAGAAAAAAAGCCCAAAGGGCACGGCCAATTGACGCCGGATTCAAAAGCTCGCGACCAAACAATAAAACACGGCCTCTTAAGGACAACAGAGACGAGCTATCACATTTAAACCAAATTTTAGATCGGATATGTCAAATCCACAAGATTACCTAAGGCGCACGCAAACCACACCAACCGAAATTGTTGGGTTTTCAAACAGTCCGGCAGACTCAACGCCCGGACACAAGGGGCTCGACAGCGTACCAAGCAAGGACGATGAAGAACCCCACCAAAGCAGAGCAGGAAGTCAAAAGACTTTCCCACAAGAAGTCCAAACAGTAAACTTCGCTTCACGTGATAGCACGGAAAGCCAACACGGCACTCGCTAAGACAAGTGTCGCATACGATCCACCCTGGACCGAGATTGGATGTCAAAACCAATCACTTTCGACCATCTGGATTAGTCGAAGTATATCCGAACGCAGGGGATAGACTGCACGATATTGGATCCCATAATGCACGGACTGCATTTCACGCGAGGTTTTGGTGGACGGCGGCGGTGACATAAACCTGCTATATCCGGACACAATCCGCAAGTTGGGATAGACCATACTACAATTCGGCATAGCCGCACTTCCTTCAAAGGAGTGGGCGCTGAGCCCTTACGCCCGGTGCAGTTTCATTATTACTAGAAGTTGTGTTCGGGTCACCGACAACTTCCGGCGAGAAAAGCTAACCTTTCATGTCGCCCCATTTAAAAGTAGCTATCAAGCATCACTTTGGGGACGGGAAGCTTTACGTCGCTTCAATGCAATACCACATTACGCGTCTCTTACGCTTAAAATGCCGGTTAACGTGGCATCATTTCATTATAAGGTCGCCGAGACCCGGACACTACCGACGAAGTCCAGGATAAATAAGCTAGGGGCTACCTAGCCGCACACCCCTTCACAAGGGTTTGCACATATAAGCCACAATGAGCTAGCATAGGCTCAGCTTTATTAATCTATATTTCAAATTTTTATGCACTTTCTCGCATACGATTTTTCTTTTTCCAACCTAGTTCCTCTTTTTTTACAGATGAACAGCATGCACACCCGCCCGTGATACGGCACAAAGGGAGACACAAAGCAGACGTGCGAGAGGGACCCGTTAAGGACTCTTTTCAGACTAAGACCCTCGTAAACCTTTCTTCTTGTCTCTTGTTGCTATAATCCTGGTTTATCATTATAACCAGAGTGGAGGCTGGCGTTTTGGCATCGGCAGCGCCCGAAGAACCTGCCTGCATTCGGACACAAGGGGCTTAGGGCTTTGTTTTGCCGCTATTATAAAGACCGAACACCTTCGGGAGTGTTCGGGCGTCTCGAGTTAGGCCTTATATGCATCAGCTACGAATCATGTCTTTGGTCAAATGTTGGGTTTGCGGCTCACGTGTTTTGCTGCCTTACGTTCCGTATCATCGGCTAACGCGGCTCCGGAGAACTATCTGCGATTGTGCCCCAGTTCATTTGGGCGAGCACCTCGAGAGAAAGCGAAAACTGATCATCATGATACAGCGAGAGACCGGGTCAACCACTCGATCGACTATGGGAATGTTTAGGATTCCTCCGCTTTGATGATGGGCCGTTTCTGGCGAGCACATCCGCGCCCCAAATTCGGAGAGCGCTGGTGCCCCGGGTGGGCTATGTCGTAGCCCCACCCTCGAACTCCATGGCTAAGTGAAAGTGATAAAGCATTATAGTCCGGTTGCCTCGTTTGCTACGCTACCACCTCCTTTACGGTGACCGAGACGTCGGATTAAGTGTGAAAACGCCGCTATTTTTTATGAACACCCCGCACCTTGTGCGTGGGGGCTGAAGCCGACGACGCCATCTTTCGGGTTATACACACGTATACATGAACGGCCGCGATAGGAGATATTCTATTACTTGAACGCACAAGTATAAAAAGGCGCTTAGGTCATAAATATCGTTTTACATCATATAAACGTTCATTCGAGCGTAACATTTTTTGAGCATCGCGACTCTATTACCACGAGCACCACGCTTGACGCCGCCAAAATAGTGCTCGGCGGGTAACCGGTTATCATCCGAACCGGGGTCGCAATAGCGGTGGCATCCATCTACGTCCAATGTGTCTTCACTGAGGCGAAGCGCCATCTGGCGCACCCTCTATGCAGGCAGGCCAACCGCTTCATCGCCTTTGATATGCGGCACCGCCTCAAGAAATTGCTGCAATAAGCCAAAGTAACTCTTGACGGGGCCTATCCGGCGGATATGGGTCACTATATCCGTCATAGCAAGCCGGACAACCTATTTAGCTCAGCCCACTCAGCCAAACGGTCGGGCCAACGGAAGTGAACGCCCGGACTATGGAATTGAGACCAAAACAGCTCTTCCGGTCTTGTGATCCTTTTCCGGCCTCGAAAATGCACAATTGGCATCCGCAAGACTCGCTGCTTAAGTCCATATAAGGGTCCTATGAACCCCACGCTTGGCCCAGTTGAGCATATTTTGATCCAGAAACCTTGGCGCAGCAGAAAAAGGCTAACCAGCTACAATATCTCCTACCGGCGCAGCTCTTCCTTTATAGCCCGCATTGCAGAGCGGGCATCCTCGGCCAGCGGTGGCCTTCCGTGATGTCTTCTTGCCTGCTAGGCGCTCCTTCTCAAGAGCCTCATTGCGGTCGGTAGCATCTTTTAACTTCGAGGCCATTGCGGCCATCTCTTCCCTCGCTTCCGGTGTCAAAACCCTTTTTCGGCCGCTAACTCATCGGCCGCCCTCGAGGTCAGCTGCATTACTCCTTCTCGCCTGCTCCTTGGCTTGAGCAAGTTCGGCTCGAAAGGCTCTCCACAAGAGCGACACTATCTGCATTTCCCACACATATTGTAAGGAGTGGGCTTCGGCTCCCTTACCAAGTGACCGCGCAGTAACACTTACCTTGCGACTCATCAAGTCGCCTGTTGATCAGCGTGATGTCCGCATCCGCAACATCGAGTTGCCACTTTAGTTCAGCAACTCCATCAGTCCGGCTGGCCCCCGGACGACCCGCCACCTGCATCGGCATGACGGGAATTTAGACCTGCGATTTTGATCCTCGGCACGCTGTCAATTTCGACAACCTACCGAGTATCAGGGGCTACTATCTATACAGGGCGCATTCTATATGCAAAACTGTTAAAAGGTGTGTCATTTTACGTACCTCAAACCCCGCCAGACAAACTCACGACGGCATCGTTCAACCCGCCTTGGTGACGAAATCCTTTCAATCACCATGCTCATCACTGCTTGCTGGTGATCTTACGAGATAGACGCCTTCTCAAGCGAGATCCTTGACCGTACACCGGTGGCGCCGAACTATCCGGCTTTGCCAAACCTGGAGGCTCCCTCATGACGACACTTCAGTGCTCGTCCGCCCTATCTCGACAGCGCCCGGACGGAGGCGTCTCGCTCTCTATCATCTCCGGACGAAGGTCCTCGAAGACGAGCTCATCTGCGAAGGGCGGAGATCCGAACTACAAGGTAAAAACTTTAGTTATCCTCGAAGCACAAATAGGGATGTCCCTTATTATAAAACTCCTTTCTTTCTACTTCACGGCTCGTTGGAGGCTGACTCTTTAAGGGAGATTGTGCGGCCGGGGCCTCCCCGGACGCAGGACCCTCTGGCGAAGATTTCTTCCCCCGTTTAGGGGCTTTTGCCCCCGGGTCCTCGGTGGCAGTCCTCTTCTCCCCTTGGAGGGAGGGATTCTCGATCCCCCCTCTTTCAAGAGCCTCCTTAGGTGAGGCAGTAGCTTTCCCGCTTTCCCCTTCGTCTTCCTCTGAAGGCGCAACCTCAAGCATCCGGACCAGCACGGGATCCGGCGCGGTCTCGGGAGGGGCGGACGCCAGTATCAATTTTGCTTCCGCTATCCACTCCTGTGTAGAAGGAAGTTGGTCATAAGGCGAATCATTGAAAGGCAAACAAACGGTATGTCTGGACTCGGAACTACTTACTTGAGTATCCGGGCGATTGCAGCTTTGGCCAGCATCCTCGGTCAATTCCGGACGCACCTCTTGCGATCGGAAGAATAATTTGTACATCTTTAGGGGTGTCATGCCCATGAAGTGTTGAAGAATCCGTGGGCCCTCCGGATTAAACTCCCATAGCCGGAGAGGGCGGCGTTGCGAGGCGGAGGCGCCTAATCAGCATAACCTGCATCACCACCACCATATCGACCTCCCTCGTTTGGAGATCTCGAATCCGGCCCTGCCGGTAGGGCACGTCCTTCGACGGCCCCTAGTTGAGCTCCTGGTTGACCCACGACATCAACCGTCGTGGAGGTCCCGAGGCGGAATAAGAGGCGGCTTTTTACTGCGGCCCCTCGGAGCAGTAATATAGAACCACTCTTGCTGCCACGGGCCGAGCTCCTCTTGGAAGGAGCCCAGCGGGCCGCAGGCGTCGGCTCTCCTACTTATGGCCGCCCCGCCCCTCCGCTCGGCGCCCGATCATCTTCAGGCGCCACATTGAAGGTCTTTAGCCACGGGCGAAGTGAGGGGTGACACGGAGGAAGGCCTCATGACGATAATAAATGCGGAAATATGGAGGATAGACTCCAGAGCCAAATCGTGGAATTCCAACCCATAGTAAAACATGAGCCCTCTCACAAAAGGATCCATCGGGAAGCCTAAACCCCGACGGAGGTGGGATATAAAAACGACATACTCGCCGGGCTCGGGGTGGGGATGGCCTGCCCTTCGGCAGGCAACCTGTGCGAAACCTCATAAGCCAGGTACTTGGCCTCCCGCAGCTTTAGCACGTCCTCCTCCGTGACGGAGGAGGGCATCCACCGGCCCTGGAGGTCGGAACCGGACATCGTTGAAAGTCCGAAGCGCTCGAATCTGGAGCTCTAGGTGCTGGAACTTGGAGCAGGGAGAGGATTCGATGGAGGATTGGAGAAAAGGAACGAGCCTTGGTCCCGTTATAAAGAGGAAGAATACCAAGAGCCGTCTCCGTGACCGTTTGGGACTCGCGCCGATAGAGGCGTGGCGAGCAGGCGCGGTTGGGCTACCCGTCCGTATTGATGAGAATCCCGGATTAAGGGGAAACACGATCTACTGCTTCGACAAGACATGCCAAGGAAACCGCCGCTAAATGCGTCTTGAGGTGGTAAAGTAAAAACAATTCGATTAATAGCTTGGTAGTGGTGTGACGTCATGCCACAAAAAAATGTCAGCAGATTGAACTTGTGTATATATTATTATTCTCTCTACGGTGGAATGTGGAATTTATTTTGCAGAGCTGGACACTATCCTGGTGTTCACAATCTTCTATCATTTGGAGGAGGAACCCACCTTGCAATGCCAAGCAATATCTGGCGCCGGACTTATCGTCATTGAAGCTTTGGTTAGTGGGCTCTTGAGGAGTCTGGATTAGGGGGTGTCCGGATAGCAGGACTACCATCATCACCGAACTATCATTGGCGGACTATCATCATCGACCGGACTCCAAGACTATGAAGATACAAGATTGAAGACTTCTCCTCGTGTCCGGATGGGACTTTCCTTGGCGTGGAAGGCAAGCTTGGCGATCTGGATATGTAGATCTCCTACCATTGTAACCGACACTATGTAACCCTAGCCCTCTCCGGTGTCTATATAAACCGGATGGCTTTTAGTCCGTAGGACTAGAACAACAACCCTTACAATCATACCATAGGCTAGCTTCTAGGGTTTAGCCTCCTTGATCTCGTGGTAGATCCACTCTTGTAAACATCCACAATATCAATATCAATCAAGCGGGGCGTGAGGTTTTACCTCCATCAAGAGGGCCCGAACCTGGGTAAACATCGTGTCCCTTGTCTCCTGTTACCATCCGCCTAGAGGCACAGTTCGGGACCCCCTACCCGAGATCCGCCGGTTTTGACACCGACAAGGGCCTTTTGAGCTTCGGCCTTGGCATGTTTCGCGCTATCGAGCGCCTTTGCAAGCTCGGACTCTCGTGTCTTAGAGTCAAGCTCCAAGGCCTCGTGTTTCTTGACGAGAGCCTGGAGCTCTTGCTGCACCTCGCCCACTCGGGCCTCTTGTTTCTCTCGCTCGGTGCGCTCCTGGGCCGCTTTGTTTTCAGCCTCGGACAGCGCCTTCTTCAGGGTCGCCACTTCGGTCGTGGCCCCTGGTACATTCATGATGATCCAATTATTCTGCAACCAATTCCTTTTTTCATATAGACAAGGTCTTGCTTACCTTTGTTCTCTTCGAGCTGCCTCTTGATAAGGGCGAGCTCCTCCTTGGACCGCTCAAGGTCCTACTCCAGCGCAGCGACCTTCAGCGACTCGTCTTGGCGGCAATGATGAAGCCTTGCATATACAAATAGACATATTCTAATTAGACTCTTGAGTCATGATTTGATCCTCTATTCGGCCTTTCTTCGTGAACGCATAAGCGAGTATCGGGGCTACTACCTATGCGGCAACATTTTCCTATAATTACTTACACGAAAGCCCGTTAGGAGGCTTGTGCATGTAGTCGATCCGCTTTTGGCGGACTGAACCTTCTCGATCACCGCACTCATGATAGTGCGGTGCTCTTCGGCGATGGAAGCATCTTGAAGTGCTTCCAACAAGTTGTCCGGTGCCTCTGGATGGACAGAGGTCACCGGCACGGGCAGCTTGCCCCTCTTAATAGGGGTCGCTTTGCGCATGATCCGGAACTCATCGGAGGTTCCGGCGAGGTTCGGCTAGGAGTCCGAACTCGGAGCCCGTGGAGTCTTGCTCCTTTGCGCCTGTGGTCGGAAGGTCTCCCCGAGGCGTCTCTGGACTACCTCCCCTCGGCCCGGTGCCTTTTTAGACAACACCTCAGTGTTGTCCGTAGGGCGAGGGGTGGAGGCGGTCGGAAGAGAACCGCTACTCATATCAGACGGGTCCAACGAACCGTCCGACGAAGATACGTCGATACGGGCTCGGGACGGACTGCATAATCATGTTTGGCGTAAGGTGAAGCAGTGCAATAGAAACATATCATAAATTACTATGGTATCCGGATACTTACGACTTCGCCAGGGGTTTGTCCCTGGGCAACCACTCGTCGTCGCTATGGGCGGCGGTCGTGGAAGAGTCCGGAAGAAGGGTCCTCTTCTTCTTGGACCCTTGACTTCCGATTAGGGCGGCCTTCCTTTCTTATCTCCCCGGTTGGGGGGAGAACTTTCCTCCTCCTCCTGCGTCTTCATGGGAGGAGTGCGTCTCGGAGTTATCGGACAATGAGTCCGATATCACCTGGCGCCGGAGACCCTTTCGGGCACCTCATAAGGTGTCGGAGTCAGCATCTCCGTCATGAGAGCGTCTGCTGGATCTTGAGGGGGCTGGGCGATCAATCTGCTGTTGTCTCTCGATCTGTCAAAGGCATGGGAGCTTAGATCCTGCACATGATTAAACTGGGGAAAATAAAATACCCTATATGGTGTGGAGAACTTACCGGATTCGCAGGGCGCTTCGTCGCTAAGTCCGCGGTCCTCGGTAAGGGAAGGAGGTACCTCGGCACCCTTGAACAGCACCCTCCAGACATCTTTGTGTGTCGTGTTGAAGAGCTCACACAACGTCTGGTGCTGGGCCGGGTAGAACTCCCATAAATTGAATGCCCGTCGTTCACACGGGAGGATCCGGCAGAAGAGCATGACCTGGACTACGTTGAAAAGCTTGATTTTCTTGCTTATCATGTTCCGAATACATTTCTGGAGTTCGGTCAGCTCCACCGATGGACCCCAGGACAGGCCCTTCTCCTTCCAGGAGGTGAGCCGTGTGGGGATTCCGGATCTGAACCCGGGGGCCGCCACCCAGTGGGTGTGTTGCGGCTCGGTGATGTAGAACCACCCCGATTGCCACCCCTTTATGGTCTCCACATAGGAGCCCTCAAGCCATGTGACATTGGGCATTTTTCCCACCATGGCGCCTCCGCATTCCGCTTGCTGGCCGCCAACCACCTTTGGTTTGACATTGAAGGTCTTAAGCCATAGGCCAAAGTGGGGCTGGACGCGGAGGAAAGCCTCGCACACGACGATAAACGCCGAAATGTTGAGGATGAAGTTCGGGGCCAGATCATGGAAGTCCAGCCCGTAGTAGAACATGAGGCCATGGACGAACGGGTGGAGAGGAAATCTCAGTCCACGGACGAAGTGGGTGAGGAAGACTACCCTCTCATAAGGTTTCAGGGTAGGGACGATCTGCCCTGCGTCGGCCAGCTGGTGCACGATATCCGGGCCAATTATCCGGCTCCCCGAAGCTTTTTGATGTCCTCCTCCGTGACGGAGGATTTCAGCCACTTGCCTCTCGTGCCGGACATGATTGGAACGGTTTGAGGAGAAAGACACGAACTTGGGTGTTGGAGCTCGAGTGCGCGAGAATGGATATGCGAGGAGGAAGAAGGCGTGGGTAAATAAGGTGAATCCTTATCCCTTTATAAGGGCGGACGAAGCTGTAAGCCCCCACTTGCCTAGTAAACTAGCTTATTCTAGCGCCCGTAATTGATGGCGGCGGTTGGGTTACTACGTCCGTATTGATGAGAATGCCGTGATAAGGGACACGATCTCCGCTTGACAAAGGCGTGCCAAGGAAACCGCCTACTTAATATGCGCCGGGGCTGGTTGAGAAAAAACGGTTCAAATAATGACCGAGCCATGGTGTGATGTCATGCTTCAAGATGCGTCAGCAGATTAGATTTGTGGAAATATTATTCTCTCTACGGTGGTATGTGGAATTTATTTTGTAGAGCCGGACACTATCCTTGTGTTCTTAATCTTCTATGGAGTATTCGGAGGAGGAACCCGCCTTGCAATGCCGAAGATAATCTGCACGCCGGACTCATCATCATTGAAGCCTGGTTCAGGGGCTACTGAGGGAGTCCTGGATAAGGGGGTATCCGGACAGCCGGACTATATCCTTTGGCCGGACTGTTGGACTATGAAGACACAAGATTGAAGACTTCGTCCCGTGTCCGGATGGGACTCTCCTTAGCGTGGAAGGCAAGCTTGGCGATCTGAGATATGTAGATCTCCTCCCATTGTAACCCGACTCTGTGTAACCCTAGCCCCCTCCGGTGTCTATATAAACCGGAGGGTTTAGTCCGTGGGACAAGAACAATCATACCATAGGCTAGCTTCTAGGGTTTAGCCTCTACGATCTCATGGTAGATCAACTCTTGTAATACTCATATCATCAAGATCAGTCGAGCAGGAAGTAGGGTATTACCTCCATCGAGAGGGCCCGAACCTGGGTAAACATTGCATCCCCCGCCTCCTGTTACCATCCGCCTTAGACACGCAGTTCGGGAGCCCCTACCCAAGATCTGCCGGTTTTGACACCAACAAAGGTAGAACATGGAACAAGTTCGTCGTTAACGATGGATTTGTGTTTCGTGCTAACAAGCTATGCATTCCAGCTAGCTCCGTTCATCTTTTGTTGTTGCAGGAGGCGCATGGAGGAGGACTAATGGGACACTTTGGCGTGAAGAAGACAGAGGATATACTTGCTACACATTTCTTTTGGCCAAAGATGAGACGGGGTGTTGAGCGTTTTGTTGCTCGCTACACTACATGTCAAAAAGCCAAGTCACGACTCAATCCTCTTGGTTTATATATGCCTTTGCCTGTACCTAGTAATCCTTGGGACGATATATCTATGGACTTTGTTTTAGGTTTACCTCAAACAAAGAAGGGGAGGGATAGCATATTTGTTGTCGTGGATAGGTTCTCGAAAATGGCACACTTTATACCATGTCATAAAAGCGATGATGATGTTAATGTTATTGATTCGTTCTTTCGTGAAATTATTCGCTTGCATGGTGTGCCAAATACTATTGTTTCAGATTGTGATACTAAATCGCTTACCCACTTTTGGAGATGTTTATGGGCTAAGTTGGGGACTAAACTGCTTTTTAGTACTACTTGTCACCCCCAAACTGATGGTCAAACTGAAGTAGTCAATAGAACATTGTCTACTATGCTTAGGGCTGTTACGAAGAATAATAAGAAAATGTGGGAAGAATGCTTGCCTCATATTGAATTTGCTTATAATCGTTCATTGCATTCTACTACTAAGATGTGCCCTTTTGAAATTGTGTATGGTTTCCTACTTCATGCACCTATTGATTTGTTGCCTCTTCCATCTTCGGAGAAGGTTAATTTTGATGCTAAAGAATGTGCTGAATTGACTTTAAAAATGCATGAGTTAACTAAGGAAAACATTGAGCGTATGAAAGCTAAATATAAACTTGCTGGAGATAAGGGTAGAAAACATGTTGTGTTTGCACCTGGAGATCTTGTTTGGTTATATTTGCGTAAGGATAGATTTCCTAATTTGCGAAAATCAAAGCTAATGCCACGTGTTGATGGTCCTTTTAAGGTGTTAGAGAAAATAAATGGTAATGCATATAAACTTGACCTGCATGCAGATTTTGGGGTTAGTCCCACTTTTAACATTGCAGATTTGAAGCCTTATTTGGGAGAGGAAGATGAGCTTTCGTTGAGGACGACTTCATTTGAAGAAGGGGAGGATGATGAGGACATCAATACCATTGTTACACCCACATCCCCTCTTTTGCTATACATCTTGGGCCAATTACTAGAGCTCACAAGACGCCAATTGAATTATCAGGTACTTCCGTTTCTTGGTAACGATTCTAATGTTCATGAGAATATGATGCTGCCTAAATTGGATACATTTGTTTTGCTTGCAAATGAAGGGCCTAGCTTGGACAAGAAAGATGAACCTTGGAGCAAGTTCAAGCACGGAGGTGATGGCATGCACAAGGGGAACAAGAACGGAGTTACAAGTGATGATTCCAGGACTTTGAAGCCACCATAATGAGCGCATGAATCCTTGGACGAAATATACAAGATGCAACTTAATAAATTTCGTCCAGAGGCTATTCTAGGTGTTGCATCACCTTATTTTTGGGCCAGGCCCATGTAATTTTGAAATACTTGATTATAGGCAGTTTTTAGAGTCCGTATGTGTGGGGAAACAAGAGTTAGGGTTGGTTTCGGACCCCTCCTCCAAGGGCCACGAAATCCCCCCCCCCCTCTCTCCTCCATATATACAGCCCTTAGGGCATCGTTTGGACTTTGGGTTTTGTTTAGATTAAAAGTTCGCCATAGCTGCAACTTCGCGTACTTCGTTTGAGTTCAACGACTAGACAAAGGCGTCACAGAACCCCACCTTCATTAATAAAGCTTTGCTCTTTTATTCGCAATATCCATATTGCAATCTCCGTTTCTTGCTTGCTCTTCGTTTGCTCGCAGGAAATAAACCCTCCTGGTCAGGTTGATCGTGCTCCGGCGTGTTCAATAACCATCGGAAGTTGGTTTAGCGATTGCTAAGGCGCGACATCTTCGCACGTTCGTAGTCGGATCGTCAAATTCGACTCCCACAGAAAATGATTACTATCTCATCGAAACATTGGGACACCTTCGCCTCTATCACTAGCATCTTAAGGACAATGTAACCATGATAAGTCACTGCCATGAACTTGGCCAAGGCCGGACATCCAAGGATCGCATTGTATGGAAGGCGAATGTGGGTGACGTCGAAGTTGATGAGCTCAGTGCGGTAGTTGTCGCAGTTGCCGAAGGTGACAGGGAGGCGGATCTGCCCTATCGGGGTGGTTGAGCCGTCGGTCACTCCTGAGATGGGCTTGGTGGGCTGCAGCTGGTCATATGGCACCTGGATTCGGTCGATTGTCTCGATGGAAAGAACATTGAGCCCCGCACTGCCATCAATGAGAGTCTTAGTGACGAGTTCATGGTTGGCGAGCAGAGCATCGGGAGAGGGCCGGCAGTTGCCGCGCACTTGAGCTGGTCGGACGAGCTGAAGGTGATGATGCACTTGGACCACCTGAGCGGACGCGTAGCCTCGAGCTTGGGGAGAGCCGCATTCACCTCATGGGCAAACTGCTTGAAGATGCTATGAGAGGTAGGGGCCTGAGCGTAGCCTAGGATGCAGGCGATTACACGAGGCTCCTAGAAGCCCCCAGCCCCCTCGTCCTGGTGGTGGTCATCAATCCTTCTTGGTGGCGTTGGCAGTGGAGCGAGGCCAGTGTTGCCCTAAGGACGGTCCTCATGAGGCTGGTCCCTCCAGGGGCCCTCGTGAGGCTGGCCCTGCCAGCATCCTCACGAGGCTGATCGTGCCACTCTTGGCAGGGGTCGCGGCCGTCCCAGCGTCCTCCACTTCGGCCTCCTCCACGGCCGTAGCCTCGATCGTTGCGCTCGGGGCGATGACCGAGGCGCCCGTCGCGGATGGCCCTGAGCTCCTGACAGTCATTGGTGTTGTGGTTGTGTACGTTGTGGAAGACGCAGAAGCGGGTGGCGCCCTTGGATGGCTTCGGGTTGTCGAACCGCTGCTTCATCTCTGGTTACGGCCGGCACGGCCGGGTCCCTTGCGCTTCACGTCCTTGGCTTTTTGGCCTTCTTGTCTTACAGGTCAGCCCCGGGAGCTCCGGGGAGGACAGCGACCCTCCTCAACTCTCGCACACTTGGTTGCCATGTTGAACATCTCAAGAGTCGTCCATAGGTCCTCGTGTATGGCGAGCTCCTCCTTCATCCTGACGTCGCGGACGCCATCAGTGAATGGCGAGATGATGACCTCGTCCGACACCTTGGGGATGTTAAGGCGAACAACTTGTTGAAGCTGGATGTACTTCTCCAAGGTCTCCCACATTTCTTTGCTTGATCTGTACTTAGTGTCACCCTTAGCCGGCAATGGTCATGCAGTGCCACAGAAGTTGGTGATGAAACGCTCTCGCATTTCGTCCCGGGAGGAGATCGATCCCGCTGGCAGATTCAGGAGCCACGAGCGCGCGCCATCCTTGAGGACCATGGGAAACCAGTTCCCCATAACCTTCTCGTCGCCGTTGGCTGCCTTGATGCTCGGCTCATAGAGCTACAAGAACTCAGCAGGGTCGGGGGTGCCGTCATAGCATGGAGGCAGGTCGCGCTTGAACTTCCCCGGCCTGACGACATTGCGCAGCTCCGGAGTGAAGGCGCGACAACCTGCTCTGGTCATGGGAGCCCGTTGTCGAGGTGGAGCCTGACCCTGGCGCTCGCGCGCCACCACCGCAGGCGGCGCGCGGTCTTGACATGCCGGTGCTGGGAGTGCATGAGCATCTTCTTGAGGCCGCTGGACCACCTGGCAGCTTGCTTCTTCACGCGCCGGCGCCCTACGCGGTGGGTCGCGCCGCGGGGCCTCCCGCCTTGGCCCGAGGATGACATCTTGACGGGGAGGTGGTGGAGGTGCTCCATGGGCTACGCCGCCTTGTGATGGCGACGGGCAGGCAGCTAGAGAGGCGATGCGGGAGAGCCCGGGCGTTGAAAAGCTCGGGCGATGCGGTCCGGCAGCCAGGTCTTCAGAGAGGTCATCGATCGGGCGAAGCGATAGCACGAGCTTCGCGTGCCATGAGCAACACAGCCTGCACATTTGCCGGCCCATGAGGAGCATGGGACGACGAACCAGCCAGAGTCAGCGACGGGGTGGTGGTGCGCCCATCACGCCACACAGAAGGTGCAGCGATGAAGCTTGCTGCTCGTGCCCCGCCAGGCCGGTAACGGCGTTCGCCGCTGGAGACGGGGGGCGGCGAGGACAGCCGTCACCTATCGGCGCTGTCTGCGCGATGCGGGCGGCAAGAGCCGCCCGACACTCAGCACGAGATCGACAGGCGTCAGCCATGGAAGCGGTGGAGCGGTGGCGAGTTGACCGGCGGAAGAGAGGCTCCGATGCACCCCTACCTGCCTTGCCCAATTTTGGATTTCGGGTTTCGTAAACCCTTGAGATGTTCGAACTCTAGGGTGCGTGCGAAGAACTCGTGTTCCCCAGTCTACCTACTCGCTAATCTGACAGCCTAGCTCGTCGAACTGAGTGGAAACGAGACACATCAGTTCACCCAGGTTCGGGCCACCTTGTGGTGTAAAACCCTACTCCTGCTTTGTGGTGGATTAGCCTCGAGGGGCTAAGGATGAACTAGTATAGTGGCGAACAACCTCAGGAGGTGAGGTGTTCTTGGGCTCGAGTGAGCTGGTGGATTTGAGGGTGGAAATGGATCCGATCCCCCTCTATGATGGTGGCTAAGTCCTATTATAGTGGCCATGGTCCTCTCCCCAAATGAAGGCGGGAAGGGATCCCACAACAGCCAAATTCGAAGGGAGACAACTAGTACACGCTATCCTGACAAAAGTAGTCCTAGCCTGCAAAAGCCTCTGGCCGTGATGCCGTGGTGGGCTCGGCGATGACCTCTGTCCTGTCGTCCCGGCGGTCTTTATCTTGTTGCACAGGAATGGAAACCTTTGGCTGATTCCTCGGGACTTCGCGCCTGCGCTTGCCTCCTTAGCACCAAAGAGGAAACTGGTACACTGCACCCACTGGCGCCCGCCTGGCCTTGGTCGTCATGGCTCACATCATCTGGACCTCGCGAGGTGAGGCTTGCATAGAAAGCTCCGCTCCTCGGGAGCCGACCTGGGGAGGCTGTTCCTTGTGGACGTCTTGGTGTTGTCCGCCTCACGAGGCTCAGCCCCTCGCGAGGGTCTTGAGTTGTTGATGTTGAAGCTGGGTCGTACCAGGCCATTGATGGAGCCACGTCATGGGCTGCAAGAAGGAAAGTCTGGGTATCCCCATTCCCAGAACGCCGACACCATACTCGGGTTTAAGCTTCTGTCACTCTAGCAACCCACCATAAGCGAATCATGAACATATTGCAAACCCTACGACGGGGATCCCTCATGCTTGCTCGACATGGAGAGCACCATAGGACAACACCAATAATAAAACATACAACTCAAACCAATCATGATCATCAATCATCCCATAGGACAAAACGGATCTACTCAAACATCATAGGATAGCCATACATCATTGGAAATAATATATAGCATTGAGCACCATGTTTAAGTAGAGATTACAGCAGGGAGAGGAGGTTTTACATCGCGGCATAGAGGGGGAGGGAGTTGGTGATGACGGTGACGAAGTTGTTTGTGTAGATCACCGTCACGATGATGGCCCCGACGGCATTCCGGTGCCACCAGGAGAGAGGGGAGAGAGCCCCCCTCCTTCTTCCTCCTTGGCCTCCCCCCTAGATGAGAGGAGGGTTTCCCTCTAGTCCTTGGCCTCATGGTGGCGGAGGGGCGAGAGCCCCTCTGAGATTGGATCTCTCTCTGTTTCCTTCTGTTTCTGCGCTCCTATTTTCTGGCCTGTCACCGTTTCTTAAATTCCCACTGATCTGTAACTCTGACTGGGCTGAAATATTAACATGATTTTTATCCGGATATTAGCTTTCTTGGGGTGAAAGAAGGGAACCAACATCCTTACGGGGTGGCCGCAAGCCTCCTGGCCGCACTCTAGCTAGGGGGGCACGCCTGAAGGGCTTGTGGGCCCCTCGGGCATCATCTCGCGTTGATTGCAATTCCCAAAAATCACATATATTCCAAAAAATCTCTGTAAGTTTTTATCGCGTTTGGACTTTGTTTGGTATGGATATTCTATGAAACAAAAAACATGCAAAAAACAGGAACTAGCACTAGGCACTGTATCAATATGTTAGTCCCAAAAAAGATATAAAATTTTGCCAAAAGTATATGAAAGTTGTAAAACATTGGCATGAAACAATAAAAATGATAGATACGAAGAAGACGTATCAGCATCACCAAGCTTAATTCCTGCTCGTCCTTGAGTAGGTAAATGATAAAAAATTGATGTGGAATGCTACCTAGCATAATCTTGATCATATAATCTAATCATGGCATGAATATTAAGACACAACTGTCTCAAAGCAATAGTCTATCATTTGACATAAAGAAAATAATACTTCAAGCATACTAATAATGCAATCATGTCTTCTCAAAATAACATGGCCAAACAAAGTTATCCCTACAAAATCATATAGTCTGGCTATGCTCCATCTTCATCACACAAAGTATTTCATCATGCACATCCGCGATGACAAGCCAAGCAATTTTTTCATACTTTTAATTTTCTCAAGCCTTTTCAACTTTCATCCAATAGATGAGCTTGATCCATGTATATAGCCCTATAGGTGGAATAGAATATGATGGTGGAGGTTGTGTGGAGAAGACAAAAAAGGAGAAAGTCTCACATCGACACGGCTAATCAATGGGTTATGGAGATGTCCATCAATTGATGTCAATGCGAGGAGTAGGGATTGCCATGCAACGGATGCACTAAGAGCTATAAGTGTATGAAAGCTCAAATTGAAAACTAAGTAGTTGTGCATCCAACTTGCTTGCTCATGAAGACCTCAGGCATTTGCAGAAGCCCATCATCAGAATATACATGCCAAGTTCTATAACAAAAATTCCCACTAGTATATGAAAGTGATAACTCAAGGGACTCTCTATATGAAGAACATGGTGCTACTCTGAAGCACAAGTGTGGAAAAAGGATAGTAGCATTGCCCCTTCTCTCTTTTTCTCTCATTTTTGTTATTTTTTTTATTTTTTTGTTTTGGACTCTTTGGCCTCTTTTTTTCTTTTTTTATTTGGGCTTCTTTGGCCTCTTTTATTTTTTTAAGTCAGGAATCTCATGCCGATGTGGGGGAATCATAGCTTCCATCATCCTTTTCTCACATGGGACAATGCTCTAATAATGAAGATCATCACACTTTTATTTACTTAAAACTCAAGAATTACAACTCGATACTAGAACAAAGATATGAGTCTATATGAATGCCATCGGCGGTGTACCGGGATGTGCAATGATCTAGCGTAGCAATGACATCAAAAAACGGACAAGCCATGAAAACATCATGCTAGCTATCTTAAGATCATGCAAAGCAATATGACAATGATGGTGCGTGTCATAATAAACGAAACGGTGGAAGTTGCATGGCAATATATCTCGGAATGGCTATGGAAATGCCATAATAGGTAGGTATGGTGGCTATTTTCAGGAAGATATAATGAGGCTTATGTGTGCTAGAGCATATCATATCATGGGATTTGGATGCACCGGCGAAGTTTTCACCAACTCTCAAGGTGAGAAAGGGCAATGCACGGTACTGAAAAGGCTAGCAATGGTGGAAGGGTGAGAGTGCGTATAATCCATGGACTCAACATTAGTCATAAAGAACTCACATACTTGTTGCAAAAATTTATTAGCCATCGAAGTAAAGTACTAATAAGCATGCCCCTAGGGGGATATATTGGTAGGAAAAGGCCATCGCTCATCCCCGACCGCCACTCATAAGGAAGACAATCAAGAAATAAATCGTGCTCTGACTTCATCACATAACGATTTAACATACATGCATGCCTCGGGAATCACAAACCCTAACACAATTATTTCTACCAATCCGCAATTACTCATAGCATGACTCTAATATCACCATCTTTATACCGCAAAACTATTGCAAGGAATCAAACATCACATATTCAGTTATCTACAAGTTTTTATGTAGGATTTTATGACTAACCATGTGAATGACCAATTCCTGTCAACTCTCTAAATAGATATAAGTGAAGCATGAGAGTTTAATTCTTTCTAAAAAAATATGCCCACACTCTAAAAAATATAAGTGAAGCAAAAGAGCATTCTACAAATGATGGTTTTCTATGTGTAGAGAAACAGGCAATCCAAACTTCAAATGATATAAGTGAAGCACATGAAGCATTCTATAAAGCCATACTCAAAACATATAAGTGAAGTGCAAAGAGCATTCTATAAATCAACCAAGGATTATCTCATACCAGCATGGTGCATTACTAAAAGAAAAGTAAAAAGCACATGACACCCCAAGAATTTACGCATATCATGTGACGAATAAAAATATAGCTCCAAGTAAAATTGCGATGATCGTTAGAAGAAAGAGGGGATGCCTATACAGGGGCATCCCACGCTCAAATTGCTTTAGGAGTCCTTTAATATTGCCTTGGGGTGCCTCGGGCATCCCCAAGCTTAGGCTCTTTCCACTCCTTATTCCTTCATCCATCGTGATCTCACCCAAAACTTCAAAACTTCAATCACACAAAACGTAACAAAACCCTCGCGAGATCCGTTAGTATAATAAAGCAAATCACCACTTTAAGTACTGTTGAAAACTAATTCATATTTTATTTTTGCATTATAACTACTTTAGTCTAACTTCACCATAGCTTATACCGCCGATAAAATCGATAGTTTTATCAAAACTAGCAAAACAATGCATCAAAAATAGAATTTGTCTTCAACAGTACAGTCTGTAGTAATCTGAACATTCACCATAATTCTGTAACTCCAAAAATTCTGGAACATTAGGAAAAAAATAAAAAATTTGTATAGAAGTACCATGCAAAAAGTTTCAGAAGCTTTTGACATTCCTGTAAAAAAGTTAACTTCACGCACTACAGCCAAAGTTTCTTTCTTTCCACTGCACATACCAAACAAGCAATCTAATCATCCTAAAGAAAATCTTGGCACATTATTTTTATAATACAATGGATTTGTACAAGGGGGTAACTATTTTTGTTGAAAATTTTATGTAATTCATGAGTTGCAAAGTTTCCATGGGCATGAACAAAGTACAAGGAGCTCCCCCACTTCAACGGTGCTCGTCTTTCTTACTTTCACTTTTCTTATTGAAAAGTTTTAGGTGCCCCTCAATATTTTTTTGTTTTTGAAGTTTATAAAAGGACACAATAGAATAAAATGAATCGCTAAAACTTTAGGGTTGTCTCCTGGTAGCGCTTTTTTTAAAGCCATTAAGCTAGGCATATAGTGCTCGAATGGTGATCCACCCAGATCCAAGGTATATCAACGCCAATTTTGATTAACAATGATTTGTAATTTCAGTAGTGAGGAAAAAGTAATATATATATATATATATATATATATATATATATATATATATATATATATATATATATATATATATATATCATGCAACAACAAAGTCTAACTCTCTTCCTATGCATCGGCATGTCATAAAAGAACAATTCAGGCACACAAAGTAAATGGCAATGCATAGTATAAACGGTTTCTTGCAATTTTAACGTATTGGAAACATAGAGAGGCGGAGATGTAGTTCCTGTCTCATAATAATTGCAAGTAGGAGCAGCAGGCACATGCATATAATATTTATCAAAAATCATCATGTGTAATGGTAAAATGCAACCCATCAATATAATCCTTAATAAGCATAAGCGTCTCCGGTATAGTTTAGTTGGGAGAATTCAAAAACATAATAGGACTATCATGCGTGGGTGCAATGGCAACAATTTCATGTTTAACATATGGAACTATGGCAAGTTCATCTCCATAAGCATAATTAATATTGGCATCATGGCCACAAGCATAGCAAAGCATCAAGTTCATCAAAAAGGGATATTTCAAACAAATTCAAGGGATCATAGCAATCACCATAGCATTCATCCTTCGGTAAGCACGAAGGGAAAATAAACAATGTATGGGTTCAAGAGTTACTCTCATTAGAAGGTGGGCACGGGTGATCAATCCGCTCTTCCTTCCTTTGTTCTTCGCTCTCCTCCTCATCTTTTTCATCTAATGAGCTCACAGTGTCATCAATTTCTTCTTCCACAGATTACTGCAAAATATTAGTCTCTTCTTGGACAACGAAGACTTTCTCAATAAACTCATTAATATCAGCATTATATTCATAATTCTCATAGCAATATTTAAGTATAGCAAAAATTTCAGGTCTGTAAACAACATCATTATAATTTTCACACTTTTCAAACAAAGATTCAATTCCATAAGCACCTTTAAAAGCAACAAATTCTTCTATTCATTCCACATCATAGTAATCACATATACCATTAGAATAAGAAGCCAAGGTTTCATTATCATTAATTTTACATGAAAAGGGAAGGTGTGGAGCCTTCATCCTAGAGCAACAAGTATAATCATATCTCAATCAGAAATTCCAAGGAAACCAATGCAACATATGAATTTGATCCCATAAAAGTTTCCCTTTTCGAGTCACGCGATAATACCTAAAGTATTCACGTTGATCCAATGTGTCTCCCATGATCAAGTTGAACAAGGTTTTCTCAGGATTATCAAAGTAGTGTTTAATATTTTCCACATAACGAGCATCGAGGGTTTTAGGAGGTTCCCCATATCCATGAGTATAAAGTGCACCTAATTTTTTTGGTATTTCGTGTTCCATATCCATAAATAAAGATAGAGAACAACTTAGAATAGAAAATAAAAATCTACTTAGTGATAAAGTGAACAAGCACACACGAGAATATTCACCCCATGCTATTGCTCCCCGGCAATGGTGCCAGAAAAAGGTCTTGATAACCCACTTCTTGATAAGTAAGAGTGTCGAACCCAACGAGGAGCTAAAGGTAGAACGTATATTCCCTCAAGTTATATCGACCACCGATACAACTCTAAGCATGCTTAACGTTTGCTTCACCTAGAACAAGTATGAAACTAGAAGTACTTTGTAGGTGATAGGAAAGGTTTGCAAGATAATAAATAACACGTAAATAAAAGATGGGGGCTGACTAGATGAAGAAACAACTAAGTTAGTTTTAGTAGAGAGCTTTTTGTCACAGGAAAGTTATTTGTCCCTAGGCAATCGATAACTAGATCGGTAATCATTATTGCAATTTTATATGAGGGAGAGGCATAAGCTAACACACTTTCTCTACTTGGATCATGTGCACTTATGATTGAAACTCTAGGAAGCATCCGCAACTACTAAAGATCAGTAAGGTAAAACCCAACCATAGCATTAAAGTATCAAGTCCTCTTTACTACCATACACAAACAACCCCCTTACTCGGGTTTAAGCTTCTGTTAGTAGCAACCCACCATAAGAAAATCATGACCATATTGGAAACCCTACATCGGGGATCCCTCACGCTTGCGCTACACGGGGAGCACCATAGGACAACACCAATAATAAAACATACAACTCAAACCAATCATGATCATCAATCAACCCATAGGACAAAACGGATCTAATCAAACATCATAGGATAGCCATACATCATTGGGAAATAATATATAGCGTTGAGCACCATGTTTAAGTAGAGTATACAGTGGGGACAAGAGGTGTAACACCGCTGCATAGAGGGGAGAGAGTTGGTGATGCCGACGGCAAAGTTGTTGGTGTAGATCACTGTCGCGATGATGGCCCCGACGGCGTTCCGGCGCCACCGGGAGAGAGGGGGAGAGAGCCCCCCCTCCTTCCTTGGCCTCCCTCCTAGTTGGGAGGAGGGTTTCCCCTCTGGCCCTTGGCCTCCATGGCAGCGAAGGGGCGAGAGCCCCTCCGAGATTGGATCTCTCTCTCTGTTTCCTTCTGTTTGTGCGCTCCTATTTTCTGGCCTTTTCACTATTTCTTAAATTCCAAGAGATCCATAACTCCGATTGGGCTGAAGTTTTAACACGATTATTATTCAGATATTAGATTTCTTGCGACGAAAGAAGGGCACCAACCGCCTTACAGGGTGGCCACAAGCCTCCTGGACGCGCCCCAGGTAGGGGGCGGGCGCCTGAAGGGCTTGTGGGCCCCTCAGGCATCGTCTCGCGTTGATTCCAATTCCCAAAAATCACATTTGGACTTTGTTTTTATCGCGTTTGGACTTTGTTTGTTATGGATATTCCGCAAAAGAAAAAACACGCAACAAACTAGAACTGGCAATGGGCACTGGATCAATATGTTAGTCCCAAAAAATGATATAAAATGTTGCTAAAAGTATATGAAAGTTGTAGTACGTTTGCATGAAACAATAAAAAATTATAGATACAACGGAGACATATCAATCCACAAGTATAGCGGATCAGTCGTAGTCCTTTCGATAAGTAAGAGTGTCGAACCCAACGAGGAGCAGAGGAAATGGTAAGCGTTTTTCAGCAAGGTAATGTCTGCAAGCACTGAAATTTTTGGTGGCAGGTAGGTTGATAGATAGATAATTTGTAACAAGTAACAAGTAGCAATAGTAACAATAGGTGAAGTGATGCAGGGCTAATCCGATCTAGGCCGATCTTTCATGAATGGAGGGGATTCCCACGAAGAACACGACGGGAAACACTCAAATCAACAAGAAACACTCACCCATGTGCTAGATCCGAAAACACATAGAGATACACGGTCGAGAGTCAACAAAGGACGATACACACACTACAAAAAAAAGACACACCCGTGACATTATGGGCCGAACAAAAAAATTATGTCATGCTTATGACACTTCTATGACGATAATTGTGACAAAAACACGTATCATCATAGATGTGGTGGGCTCCTACTTCTATGACAAAAAATCGTGACAGAAAATGGTCTTTTCGTCCTAGGCGGGCCGGTGACGCACCTGCATGACATTCTTTGGGCCGTCCATGACGGAAAAAATCATGGTAGAAACGAGGGCGAGGAAAATTTTGAGTTCCCGGTTACGGTGGGTGGGCGGGGCCGAGCGATGCACGAAGGTTTGCGAGTTTATCTCGTACACGCACGCGCGTGTGTGCAAGGTGTTGGGCTCGAACTGAACCCGACGAGACGTTCGTTTACTGAACCCGAGAGCGATTGCACTAGCTACGTTACTAAACCCGAGCAATCGATCCCTTGGTTGTTAACTGAACCCGAGCGATTCCTTCGCTACTGCTGCTAACTTAAGCCGATCGAACCTGCCTCGTGATGAATAGTGACCGTTGTTGGGGGGTTGGATGAACAGTTCCCGGGGGGGTTGGATGAACAGGACCCCGTGGTAGTAGTAGGCCATTGCTGCTGGATGAACAGGACCCCGATCGAGGAGGCCGCCACACACACCCGAGCCGGTTGGGGGTGGATGAACGGGACCCCGTGGAGGCTCCATGAACAGTAGCTGGTGGAGGCTGGATGAGCGATGGCAGTGGATGAACAATAGTGGTGGAGACGGGAGGGCGACATGGTGGATGAGCGGTGGCGGTGGAGGCTGGAGGAAGTCAGCGGTGGATGAACAGTGGCCATGGAGGCTCTAAGCGAGGCGATGAAGCGGTGGATGAATAGTAGCCCGTGGAGTCCCATTTTGCGGTACGCCACACCCCTCCCGATGAGCAGGACCCCATTTCGACTGTATGCACTCCAACACAAGTCAGCTTTCTCCGTTTTGCGGTACACCACACCCGTCCTGATCAACAGCACCCCGTTTCGACCATCGGAGCTCGAACAGAAGTTTGTTTCCTCCGTTATGCGGTACACCACACCCCCCGATCAATAGGACCCCGTTTCGACCGTAGGAGCTCGAACAGAAATTTGTTTCCTCCATTCTGTGGTACGCCAGACCTCGTTTCAGCTGTTCCGTCCAAGTCGCTTGCCTCCCGATGAACAGGACGTATTCCGTCCCAATTTGTTGCCTCCCGATGAACATGATGTTGTTTCCTCCGTTTCGACCCAGCCGGTTGGCTGCCGATGAACAGGACGCCGTCGCTGTACGCGTTAGAGGCCCCGCTCGTATGTACATACGTAGCCGTATTTACTTTCTTGCAACGTGGCCGCACGTACGTGTACACGATATAGACGGGACTGCATGACATGCCACGTCCATGCCTCTACTACGACACGTGCCACCACTGTAGAGAGACCGATCGACCAATATGTATGTACACGTTCACGACCAGACAGACAACCCTACGTACGGTTTGACCGGCTGGGTCCCAGCCGTCAGGGAGGATAAGGAGGCACTTCCTTGCGTGCGAAGATATAGCTGGTGGGTCCCAAGTGTCAGGGGGAAATGTTTTTTTCGCAAAATACGGTAGCCGTTCCGGTGGGTCCCCCCTATCAGGTGGTGGAATCATTATCTTGCACGTAATAAGGAGGCAATTCCTTGCTGCGGTCATGGACCCAGTTGTCAGCCTCTCCACGTACAGTCCTCTTCTGATGGAAGTCGTTCCTTGACCACGTTGACCACGCCGTGCCGAGAGCACCAATACGGTGGACGACGGTGAGGCCTAGGATGGGAATGACCCGGAGCCAAGGAGGACTCGGTAGTTGTTTTCCATGCGTACGGGAGAACGAGGGTTTACTGGTTCGGCTGCAGTGTGAAGCTGCCATCGCCGGAGAATAACAGGAGGTCTGGGTGAGTACAGGGATGGCCAGGCCAGCAATGGGAGTAGGGTGCGGCGGTGAGGGTTTCACCTGAACCAGCTGACAAATGGTGACCATGGGACACAGGAGCAGGCGCCACGGCTAGCCATGGTTTGGGCGGCTGGAGCAAGAAGACCAAAGGTTGAAGAAACACGACGGCCATTGGATGGACATCGCAGAGCCACTGCAGCTAGAATCATTTATATTGACTAAGTTAACAAATACTTCGTCCGCATCAACTTAGTAGGACGCCTCCAAATATGGTGGGTCCCAGCTAGCAGGGGGAGTATTCATTGTTTGCGCATAATAAGGAGGCACTTCCTTGCGTGCGAAGATATAGCTGGTGGGTCCGAGCTGTCAGCAGGAGGAACTTTTTTTTGGGAAATAAAGACGCCCTTCCGGTGGGCCCCTGCTGTTAGGTGTAGGAATCATTATTCTGCATGTAATAAGGAGGCACTTCCTTGCGTGCGGCCATGGACCCAACTGTCATCCTCTGCACGTACAGTCGTCTTTCGATGGATGTCGTTCGTTGACCACACCGCGCCGAGAGCACCAGAGCAGCGGACGACGGCGAGTGTCGGTGTCAAAACCGGCGGATCTCGAGTAGGGGGTCCCGAACTGTGCCTCTAGGCGGATGGTAATAGGAGACAAGGGACACAATGTTTTTACCGAGGTTCGGGTCCTCTCGATGGAGGTAAAACCCTACTCCTGCTTGATTAATATTGATGATATGGGTATTACAAGAGTTGATCTACCACGAGATCAGAGAGGCTAAACCCTAGAAGCTAGCCTATGGTATGATTGTTGTTGTCCCTCTGGACTAAACCCTCCGGTTTATATAGACAGGAGGGCTAGGAGTTACATAGAGTCGGTTACAAGGAAGGAGATTACATATCTGTATCCCCAAGCTTGCCTTCCACGCTTAAGGAGTGTCCCATCCGGACACGGGACGAAGCCTTCAATCTTGTATTTTCATAGTCCAACAGTCCGGCCAAAGGTTATAGTCCGGCTGTCCGGATACCCCCTAATCCAGGACTCCCTCAGTAGCCCCTGAACCAGGCTTCAATGACGATGAGTCCGGTCGCTTGTGATTGTTTCGGCATTGCAAGGCGGGTTCCTCCTCCGAATACTTCATAGAAGATTTTAAACACGAAATTAGGGTCGTGTAAAACTCTCGCAAAACAAGTTCCACATACCACCATAGAGAGAATAATATTTTCTCAAATCTAATCTGTTGACGTATTCCGTAGCGTGACATCACACCACAACCAAGCCTTTATTCGAATCGTTTTTACACCCCACCTCAGCGCGTTTCACGAGGCGGTTTCCTTGGCACGTCCCGTCGAAGCAAAGATCGTGTCCCCCTTATTTACGGGATTCTCATCAACGCGGACGTGGGTAACCCAATCGTGCCCGTTGGCATGTCCCCTCGATCGAAGGTAAGTCCCAAACGGTCACAAGGAGGGCTCTCGGTATTCAACCTCTTTGTAAAGAGACCAAGGCCTTACTCTTTTCTTTCGATCTCAATCGAATCCGCCTCCCGCCTCGAGTTCCAACACCCGAAACTTCAGATTCAGGCGCTTCGGACCTTCGATTATGTCCGGATCCAACCTTCAAGGTGGATGGATGCCTTCCTCCATCACGGAGGAAGACATAATAAAGCTAAGGGAGGCTAGGTACTTGACCGGCGAAATCCCACATAGGCTGCCTGCCCAAGGGCAGGTTATTCCCCCTCCAAAGCCCGGCGAGAGCGTCGTGTTCGTATCTCACTTCCTCCGAGGGCTAGGCTTCACGCCGGATCCCTTCGTGAGGGGGCTCATGTTTTATTATGGGCTGGACTTTCATGACTTAGCTCCGGAGTCTATCCTCCACATCTCATCGTTCATCGTCGTGTGCGAAGCTTTCCTCCGCATTACCCCTCACTTCGGAATGTGGCTCAAGACCTTCAAAGTGGAGCCGAAGATGATCGAGGGGCAGCAGGCAGGGTGCGGAGGCGCCGTAATAAGCAAAAATGCTGATGCCCCATGGCCCGAGGGCTCTTTCCAGGAGGATCCCAGCCTATGGCAACAAGAGTGGTTTTATATCACGGCTCCTAGGGGTATAAAGTGGGTGGCTCCACAGGTCTTCGCTTCGGGTCCCCGCCACGACTAACGTCATGGGTCAACAAGGGGCTAGACTGGGGGCCAGTAAAGGATGTGCCCGTATTGCAGAGCCGCATTCGAGAGCTAGAGAGAGATGTCAGTCTGGTCGTGGTGACGCAAGTCATGTTACTTTGCCGAGTCCTGCCCTGCAAACGTCGTCCCCTCTGCCTGTGGGAGTTTAACCCGGAGGGACGGCGAGCTCTTCAACATTTCCTTGGCATGACGCCCGTGGAGAAGTACAAACTGTTCTTCGGACCACAAGCAACGTGTCCGGATTCCACTGAGGATGCAGGTCTGAGCTGCAATCGTCTGGATACCCAAGTAAGTAGCCCCGCATCCGAACATTCCATCTGCTTATTTATTGCAACATCGCCCTTAAAAAGGCCGCTCTTTAACCAGGAGTGCATAGCGACGGCAAAGTTGATCAGGTGTCCGGCCCCGTCCACGAGACCTCGCGAGACCACAGGTTAACGAGATGCTTGGAGATCGCGCCTTATCGGTGCTTTCGGGAGAAGATAAAGGGGGAAACAAGGAAGCTACCGCCTCTGAGGAGGAGGTTAACCGGAAGGGAGGAATCGAAACTTCCTCTCCCCAGGGAAAGAAGAGGACAGCCTCTGAGGACCCGGACACAATGGTCTCAAAGCGGGGGGAAAATTCTTCGCCAGAGGATCCTGCACCGGGGGATACCCCGGCCGCACCATGCCCTCAAGGGGATCAGCCCTCTACCGAGCTATAAGTAAAAGGGTACTTAGTAATGAGGAAGAACCTTGCTTTACCTCTGAGGAAAATAACCGAGGCCTTTATCTCTGCAGTTCGGATCTTAGCCCTTCCCAGCAGAGCTCGTCTTCGGGGGGTCTTCTTCCGGAGGTGATGGAGAGCGGAACGCCTCCCCCTGCCATACCGCCTCATGGGGCGGGCAACCCCGAAGTATCATCGCGGAGGGTTTCTCCTGATCCGGCGAGGCCAGAAAGTAGTCATGTGGCCACCCGAAGCCCTCAGTATCTGGTTTTTGAAGAAAGCAATCAAAAGAGTCCGGCACCGCCTGGTGTACGGTCGGACGTCTTGAGGATCTGCTAAATGACGGCGATTATCTCGGAGGAGCACCGCACGTTAATGGATGCAGTAATTGAAAGGATTTCGTCCCACGGAAAGCGTGTTGCATGAAGCTATCATGAGTCTCTTGACGGGTTTTGAGGTCACGTGAAGTGATGCACCTTTTGACGGTTACCGCATATTTTTAAGATCGCCTGTCTGAGATAGTAGCCCTGAGACTACGAGTCTGTCGTAGATGACGATGACGCAGAGGATCATAGTCCTGGTATAAATTTGCCGCCTTCATATGCGGTGGCGAAGTGTCGATGGCGGTTTGGACTGCTGAATTTGCCTAGTTAAAGCGGCAACTTGACGTGGCGGATGCCGACATCGTGCTTGTCAACAAGCGGCTTGATGAGGCACAAGGTATGTGGTTTCTCCGAAGACACATGGTAAGAGGAGCATCATGCCAGTATCTATAACATGTGTGTTTAATGCAGATGGAGCTGCGGCTGCGGAGAACCTGCGGGCAGAACTTGCCCGAGCCAAGGAACAAGCCAGAAAAAGTGATGCGGCTGCCCTAAAGGCAATCGAAGAGCTGAAAGCCAAACAGGCTACTCACTGCCAAAGCACGGAGGAAATGTCCAAGATGGCTGTGGAATTGAAGAATGCTGCTGACCGTTGCAAGCTTCTTGAAAAGGAAGATCAAGCGAAGAGGGCAGACCTGGAGAAGGACACGATGGCGGCCAAGGATACCCGCTCTGCGATGAGAGCGATGATGGAGGAGCTATGTCAAGCCGGAGATATCGCGGCTGGGAAGTCCTTTATGCTGCGGATGAAGTTTAGAGATCCTAAATATGCTCCTTTGGACCGGCTTTGGAGTTTTGCGGACGCATATCTGGGTTTAGCGGCCGAGTCTTGCTGATGCGGCGAACACTTCCGGAGATCGAAAAGATCGTGAAGTGGAAAAGTTATTCTGGTCACAATTTAATGGTCTAGAGTGTCCGCTTCCATTGGTGATCGGTGGCGAATGGGCCGAGCTGAATAGATTGTCCGGACTCGCCATCAAGTATGTCGTGGATCATCTGTGGCCGGAAAGGCCAAATCCGAACAGTTATTTTAGTTTGGTGCAGCAGTTCCTTGGTGCAGTACCGCATATGAATGCGATGAAGAGGTCGGCGTTCGTAGAGGGTGCGCGGATGGCCCTTGCCCGTGTGAAGACATACTGGGCCGAGATGGAGGCCACCGTCATTGCAGCCCAAGATTCGGACGAAAGCCGAGTACCTGCCGAGCACTACTTTCAAGAAGTTATTGAGGGCGCTCGTTCAATAGAGGCGCAATGCTCGAAGAATATTATGTTCTAATGACATGTATTCCCGTTGAAAACAATGTTTTTCTGAAATGTAAAGGCTATTTTATGCTTGTGCCTGCAAGAATTATAATACCTCCTGTGCGGCCGTTTATGTATATATGTATATAACTTTGAAAGATGGCGGTCGTCGGCTTGACCCCCACGCATATAATGCGGGGTGTTATGAAAGATGCACATTCACACTTGATCCAACGTCTTGGTCCATTAAGGAGGTGATAAGCGCGGCCGGACTAGGCAATCGTACTTTAATGCTTTATCACTTTCACTTAGCCATAGGAGCTTGACAGTGGGGCTACTATATAGCCCCTGGTGGCTCCGCGCTCATCCGAATTCGGCACGCGTATATGCCTGGCCGGGAAACCGCCCTTCGTTAAGGCGGAGGAATCCCGAAGATTCCGCTAGGTCCTCGAGTGGTTGACCAGTCTCACGCTATATCATGACAGTCAATTTTCGGCTTTCTCTACTAAGGTGCTCGGCTGGCCGAACCGGGGCACAATCGTAGTAGTTCTCCTGGTGCCTCCTTAGCCGATAGAGCGGAACATAAGGCAGCAAAACACAGGAGCCGGGCAAACCCAACATTTGACCAAAGACATGATTCGGAGCTGATGCATATAAGGCCAAACTCACGACGCTGAACACTCCCTAAGGTATTCGATCTTTGTGATTTTAAACGGGCTGAACAGTGCCCTTTGTAATAAGCCCCTAGTGTCTAGGTACGTGCAATATTACGACATGGCGCATGCCAAGGCGTAACCTCCTTCTCAGTTGTCTTTGAGAATCCGGGATGTGTATCAACAAGAGACAGTGAAAAAGGTTTACGGGGTCTTAATCTAAAAAGAATCCTTGGAGCAGGGTCCTGCTTTGCGTCTGCGCCTGTGTCTCCGTTGTGCCATATCCCGGACGGGTGTAGCACGATGGTCATCTGTAAAAGAGAGGAACTTAGTTGAAAAAGTAGTCGTGCAAAATGTGTGTTATACTAAATGAACAAAGTATAATTCAAGATGGGTGAAGTTGAGCCTTATTGTCACTTGTTTACATACGCGGAGCCCCTTGTATAGCCATCGAACCTTTATCAATTATATTGTTATGCCGGACTCGTCTAGCCGTGTCCGTGGTCTTAACGACCTGTTAGGTGCTCTGGTTGGTTAGGCCGGTTAGTGTGTAGCTGCCAAGGCAGCCGCACAGTCTTCCGCGCGCAAGGAGTGCTCAATATTTCCCTTTACTGAAATGATGCCACGTGGACCGGGCATGTTAAGCATGAGAGACGCATAATGAGGTATTGCGTTAAAGCGAGCGAAAGCTTCGCGTCCCAGTAGGGCTTGAAAACCACTTTTGAACGGAGCGATGTGGAAGGTTAGCTTTTCGCTACGGAAGTTATCGGGGAAGCCGAATATAACCTCTAGTAGGAGGGAGCCCGTGCAATGGGCCACGGGCTGGTGTTACTCCTTTAAAGGAAGTATTGCTATGGCTAATTTTTGTTGGGTCCATCCCCATTTTGCGGACTGTGTCACGATATATCGAGTTTAAACTACTCGCCGCCGTCCATCGAGACTCGTGTAAAGTGGTATCCGTCAATTATCGGGTCTAACACCAAGGCAGCCCATCCTGCGCGCCGGATACTTGCAGAGTAATCCCGATGGTCGAAGGTGATCAGTTTGGATGACCAGTGGCGGAACTCCGTTGTGATAAGCCCTAGGGTACGTATCTCTGTGGGCGCCACTTTGTTTCTCCCCTTTGTCATGTGTAACACGTTTACTGTTTTGTCTTCTGGTGGGAATTTCTTCTGTTCCCTAGTTCTTTGTTTGCGGGGTACGTCATCGTCTTCGCTTGGTGTATCCAGACCCTTGTGTTCGGCGTTGAGTTTGCCGGATTGCTTGAAGACCAAACATTCTCTATGGGTATGATTTGCAGGCTTATCCGGGGTGCTGTGAATTTGACATATCTTGTCCAGAATCTTGTTTAAATTTGGAGCGGTTCGTCCTGTTGCCTTTGTGAGGCAGCTTTTGCTGACCCCGCCGAGAGCTTTTGAATCCCGCGTTTACCGCCGTGCTCTTCAGGCTGTCTTCTTTACTCCGGCGCTTGTTTGTACTGCGTCGTGGCTTCCCGTTTCCATCCCTGACTTTGGATGTACTTGGGTCGCTGGTGCTACATCGGGCCAACCAGTTGTCCTCGCCCGTGCAAAAGCGGGTCATGAGGCTTGTTAATGCAGCCATTGTTCTCGGCTTTTCTTGGCGAGGTGTCACAGCGCCATTAATCTCGAGCAGCTGTGTTTGAAAGCTCTAAGGCTTCGGCGTCCGGACAGTCTACTATTTGATTATTTTTAGTAAGAAACCTGTTCCAAAGCTTTCGGGCTGTTGAGTTATATGACTTAAATCGTCTGCATCCGGTGGTCGGACATAAGTCGCTTGAAAATTTGCCCGAAAAGCATCCTCGAGCTCTTCTCAACTTCCGATGGTGTTTTCGGGAAGGCCTTTAAGCCAATGCCGGGCTGGCCCTTTGAGCTTGAGGGGTAAGTACTTGATGGCGTGGAGATCGTCTCCTCTAGCCATGTGGATATGGAGGATATAGTCCTCAATCCAGACCCCAGGGTCTGTCGTTCCGTCGTATGCCTCTATGTTTACGGGTTTGAATCCCTCTGGGAATTCATGGTCCAGCACCTCATCGGTGAAACATAGGGGGTGTGCGGCGCCCCTGTACTTGGGTGTGCGATGGTGTTCAGAATTTTGTTGTATTGCATTGCGTGCTTGAGCGCGCTTTCTTGGCCCATAGATGGATCTAGTTGGGCCATCCTTTTGGTGTGAGTTCTCGCGTGGATCGCGTACTGGCTTGTGTGCGGCGTCGTTTACCGCTCTATGTTGGCCATGAGAATTACCGCCTATCCGACCCGGGTGGTTGTTTTGTTTTTTGATTGCGGGGGCTCTAAGGCCTCCTCATCGAATTCAGGTAGCAGCTTTTGCTTCGGGTAGCTCTTTGTGTGGCGGTTGCCGCCGTACTTGTCTGCGGTGTTGAGTACTTTACTCCATCTGATTTGGAGTGCATCTTCCGCAGTCTTGAGCTTTCGCTTCTGCTTTTTCAGGCTCCGTGCAGTGGCGACGAGCCTTTTATGGAGGCTCTTCGGCTTCAGGAGCTTATCCGACGTGATGTCTTCCGGACTGTTATCTTCGCCGGAGGCGGGTTATTCGGTTCGATTCTCCGTATTGCCATCTTCGGACGGTTGTTCAATGCCGTTTTAAATGCGTCATTGGCTCACCTGCTCTATTGCTTTGGGCAGCTGTATGCCTGCTTTTACATCGGCCCGGGGGTTTGGAGCGGCACTTACGCCGCCGCTTTGACTGCTTTTCGAGGGAACGATCCTTCGCTGCGTCCTTCTGTTCCTCGTCGTTGTTTTCTTTGGGTGTGTCCACCATGTATACATCATGGGATGAGGTGGCTGTCCAGTGCCCTGTGGGCAGTGGTACCTGTTCATCTCCTGCGTCGTCGTCCATACCGACGATGTCTTCGGAGTCGAAGTCGAGCATGTCGGTCAAATCATTGATAGTGGCTACTAAGTGGGTGGTAGGTGGGCGGCGAATTTCTTCGCCATCCGCGTCCCAATCCTGCTGGACGTAGTTTGGCAAGGGCTCTCCTGACAAGGAAAGAGACCTTGGTGAGTTTAGTATGTCGCCAAAGGGCGAGTGTTGAAAGATATCTGCGGCGGTGAACTCCATGTTCGGCGCCCAATCGGATTCGATTAGCCAGGGCGCAGGTGGTTCGGAGTCCGGAGGAGAGTCCGGCAATTTGGATTCACGGGCCTCGCGAAGGGTAAGGCTGATATTCGGCTCGATCGCTGTTGAGGCTGCGGCCTCCATGGCGGGGTCTAACCACCCATCCACGGATGGCGCAATTGGCTCGAATTGAAGGTCGGAAGCGGTTGCAGTGCGATCTCACGAACATTGTCAGTGGCGAGCTAAATCATGGCCATCATGATGATCGGCGCGCCTTGGCAAGAAGCCTCGAATCCGGTGAAGATCAAGTATCCGCGGATGTCGGCCGTGTAGTTTAAGCTTCCAAACCTGACCTGATGGCCAGGGGCGTAACTTTCAATCTGCTCCAGATGGCCAACGGAATTGGCCCGCAGTGCAAAGCCGCCGAATACAAAAATCTGTCCGGGGAGAAAAGTCTCACCCTGGACTGCATCGCTAACGATGATCGAAGGAGCCCTCAAGCCTAATGATGACGACACAGAGGAACTCTCAATGAAAGCACCAATGTCGGTGTCAAAACCAGCGGATCTCGGGTAGGGGGTCCAAACTGTGCGTCTAGGCGGATGGTAACAGGAGACAAGGGACACGATGTTTTTACCCAGGTTCGGGCCCTCTCGATGGAGGTAAAACCCTACTCCTGCTTGATTAATATTGATGATATGGGTATTACAAGAGTTGATCTACCACGAGATCAGAGAGGCTAAACCCTAGAAGCTAGCCTGTGGTATGATTGTTGTTGTCCCTACGGACTAAACCCTCCGGTTTATATAGACTCTGGAGGGGGCTAGGGTTACACAGAGTCGGTTACAAGGAAGGAGATCTACATATCCGTATCGCCAAGCTTGCCTGCCACACTAAGGAGAGTCCCATCCGGACATGGGACAAAGTCTCCAATCTTGTATTTTCATAGTCCAACAGTCCGGCCAAAGGTTATAGTCCGGCTGTCCGGATACCCCCTAATCCAGGACTCCCTCAGCGAGGCCTAGGAAGGGAATGACCCAGAGCCGGAGAAGACTCGACAGTTGTTTCCCACATGGAGGGGAGTACAAGGGTTTACTGGTTCGTCTACCATCGCTGGAGAATAACAGGAAATGTGGGTGCGTAGAGGGGTGGCCAGGCCAGCATGGGAGTAGTGTGGAGCGGTTAGGCCTGCGTGGCAGCACAACCGTCCACGGGAGGCATGAGGAGGCAATACGGCTGGCGCTAGTTTGGGCGGCTGGAGCAAGAAGACCAAAGATTGAAGAAGCAGCATGGCCGTTCGGTTAACATCTGATGGTCACTGCTGCTAGCATCGTTTGTGGACTAAGTTGACAAAGCCTTTCGTACATGTCAACCTAGTAGACCCACAAGTCAAGCTCCAAACCTGTCCCAAATAGCATACAACCCGAAATTTCTAGCCAGATTCAAATTAAATTTAAAAAATAAACATACCATAATTTAAAATCCAATGAAATTTTACCTTCACAAAACAATGAAATTTAAGATATCAAAATCCGAAAGAAAAAGGTAATTTGGAACTAATTGCATGTTTGCTATATTTTTTATTTTACACCCCATTTCTTATTACTTATAGCCCATTTTTTGGCAAGCCGAATGCATTGCTGCTCGTCTTGAAAGATTTCTGGCCGAGCAGGGCGTAGAAAAGCAAGTAGGCCTCCATTGGTTATTCTGCAAAAAAACAAAATAGCTAGGCTAGCCATTTTCAGAAAGAAAAAACAAAAGTGGGTTGGTCATGTGGTAAACATATGAAATAAAAGCCTGGTCTAGATGGGCCACAACTCCCGCACAACCAAGTTGATACCCTGCTCCGTCCCGAAAACAAAAAAATACTGCGCGAGCTGCTGGGTCCCGGGTGTCAGCCGTTCCTTGTGCAGTTATCTCGCTTATTGACTACGTTGATAGTGGCGTGCGACCCATATGTTAGGAAACTATCAGGAGGAACTATTTTTTCCTTATAATAAAGGAGGCACTTTCTTGCCTACTGCCGTGATACTGGTGGGTCCCTACTGTCATCTCCTTATTCCTCTCGGTTCTTAACCATGTTAACAACATCGGAGGGCGGCGCTGTAGCGAGCGAACTAAGGGGGGGGGGACGATGGTGAGGCCTCGGATGGGAACAAACAGGAGCCAGGGAAGATGCGCAGAGTGTTAGGGTGCGATGTAGTTGAAAAGCAAGTAGGCCTCATCGCAACCCAATGCCGTTGTTGTGGTGCCACTACTGCAAATCATGCAGAGTCATCCATCGCGTCTCAACTACAATCCTCAACCCTGGCCAAGTCTTGTACAAATGCCCGAATCATGGGGTAATAATATGTTTAAGTGTTGTTCGCCTACTTTCAGTTGCTGATTTTTTTAATAGTTTGGTTCATGATCTTCCAACTCGATTTGTGCAGAAATGGGAAGATTCGTGTGATTTGTATTTCTAGGAAGTTGCTGATGTGGGGGAATGGAACTACGCTGATTACTTGGTTAGCCGAGGAATCCCAATACCTGCAGGTTGGGGTGGTTGACAAATCACAAACAAGAAGAGGAAGATCACGAAGCAGAAGGTTAAAGATGCAGTTCCTTCCGATCATGGCCCAGCAATTTGTTGAATGGCCTTGACGGCAATGAGGAGATGGAAGAGCTTGTGAAGATAATGGGCAAGATCGTTGTGCTCTATAGGATGATTGTCTCTTTATTTGCAGTGTATGTAGCACTCATAATGTATTCAGTGGCTATGACATGAGCACTTTGCTGAAACTAGTAATGAGTGAAACATGTTTAGCGGTGTCAAGGTAGTGTTGTGAACATCTAATGATTTCTATTAACGGAAATCGGGGGGTATCCCTAAATAAATAGCAGAGGCCCTTTTGCTAATAAATAAATAAATTAGTAGAGGCCCTATTGGGTCAACTTTGTTCCCATTCGAAGATGTAGAGCAAATTGCAGTCCAACAGCAAACTATGTCATCAAATACAAGTTTCACGGCCAAATATGAGTACAACTAAACAACAATGTCATCATGTTTTAGTCATCATACAATCACCAAACACAAATCAACATACATAGAAGTCACGTTGTCACAGCAAAATACTAAACAACAACTTCATCGGGTTTCAGTTGTCATAGGAAGCACAATTCATAGTAGATAAAAAGTCGTTTTTTCACAGGAAAATACGAAAAAAGCAATCTAATCATCATCTGAAGCAGCAGCGTCAATATCTTCGCCATGTGTATCAGTCTGAATTGTAATTCCCCCCCCCCCCCCCAGTGTCATCCTCTTCTTCATCCACAATGTCCTCGAATGTTGTCGTCTTTTTGATCAACTCTCGTATGTCCACAGCCCGATAGGCAATCTTTTCGCCAGCATCATCGGCATGATGGTTCTCAAAGATAGTAGGAACATATGTGGAATCTTCTACATCAGAAGCAGTGTAAGCATCATCTTGTTGTGCAACTTCATTAAACGAATTCCTTTGCTCAAACATTTGCAATACTCTCCAGTCATCGCTACATGCATATGTGTCTTCAAAGAAAAATATATCTGTTTCTTCACTTGCCAAAAAAAAGGCTCGTCGGTGGAGTACGCTGTCTTGACCTTGATGGATTTGAAATAATCATCAGCTCTGAGTTTTGCGATCCTGGAAAACAGGTTATACCAACGACAGCACAACAGAACCACACACTGATGAACCTCAAAACTAGAGATATACTACAACTGAACAATATCTATTATGTTAGCATACATTTCAGTTGTCTCATTGCCATATGTATCCGTGCTCATGATGGCACTGTTTTGTGTCTTCCTGCCTTCATTGCGTGCTAGGGTGTTGTAGCACACATCTCCAACAACGCAAGATTCATAATGGCTTACCCAAGTATCGGGACCCATTGCTAGTGCGTAAAGGGCATCATTAACTACCTGCCCATCCTCCCGCATCTTCTTAACCTATGGTTAGAAAATAGACAAGTTGGTCATCTTATGTACTCAATATATTAAAAAACCCGTCAGTGCAATTCAAAAGCTTACACGGCTCTTGAGCCATTTCGCAAATCCTGCCATAACCAGTTTGTTAATGTTTCTTGGATTTTGCAGTAGTAACTCCTTTTTGTAGATGATGCACAACATAGTGATCGTGTCAAACATCTATATATATAAGAATGTGCTGCAGTAGATTACGATGTATAAGCTGCAGTACTTAGCACTTACTCGATATAAGGTAGAATCTCAGGACAATTATTCAACACATAGCAAACCATTTTGTCCAAATCTTTAGGTTTGTCATCTTGTCGACTCTTCCCTGTAACTCGAACAGAACAACCGAAAACATTGAGCTCGAGATTGTCTTCACCCACCATTTCGCTAAGCTGATCAGCTATTTCAATGTATTTTGAGCAGAATGTCAACGCTTCTGTAGCAATATAGGCCTCTTCAATGGAACCCTCAAGTCTAGCTCTGTTCCTAACATAGCCCTTGAAAATGCCTAGCCGCGTTTCAATAGGGTACATCCAGTCATACTGTACTGACCTCTAAGTAGCGCCTCATAGGGTAGATGAACAGCCAAATGCACCATCACATCAAGGAAGGCTGGAGGATATATCTTCTCAAGTCGCACAGGATAGTTGGTATCTTGTCTCTAAGACACTCCAAAGCATCTATCCTAATATTTCTATTGCAGAGTTCCCTAAATAATTATCCTAACTCTGCAACTGCTCTGTATAAGTCAGGGTGGCCCAATCCTCCAAGGATAACGGGTGAAACCCTTTGAAGTAGGATGTGGCAGTCGTGAGTTTTCAACCCTTGTACCTTGTTTCCATCTGCATTGACTCTCCTTTCAGGATTGGAAGCAAATCCATGTGGGAATCTCACATGTGACAGGACCTTCCAGAATTCTTTTCTTTTTACCTTGTCCAAGAGGTACATAGCTCTCCCGCAAATAAAAGACATACACAGCTGGTGCCATATCCCGTGATGCACCATCATCTTTCACCTGCAAATCGGTTCTGATACCTAGTTGTGTCAAATCAATCCTAGTTTTAAGGTATCTTTCGTCTTGCCTTCAATATTAAGAAGTGTGTCGATAATCCTGTCACATATATTTTTCTCGATGTGCATCAGATCAAGATTATGATGCAGATTCAAATCTTTCCAATACTCCAAGTCCCACAAAGTGGACCTGCGGGTAAACAATAATCTCTCTTCTGCCCTGCCATGCTTCCTTTTCCCACTACCATTATCAGGATGGTTTCCTAGTGTAATATGCCTGACCTTGTCTAATTCCTCTTGCAACTCATTGCCAGTGAGCCTCTTTGGCGCATCACGGTTTTCATGAGCTGCATAGAACAACAGGTCTTCGGTATTTTTTAGGGCACGACTTGTCCTTGGCAAGGAAACAATGGTGTCCAATGTAATAGATCTTGCTAAGTATTTCGTATGACAACGGATTCTTGTCACATCGAACACATGCATTGTAACCATGTGTCGTTCGCCCTGACATAGTGCCCAAAGCTGGATAATCATGGATGCACCAAATTATAACAACATTACGAGAAAGAAATCAGCTGGTGGGCTGCTATATAGGTCTCAGTGAGAACACCCCTCCATAGCTGTTGAAGTTCCTCCACAAGAGGCTCCATGAATAAATCAAAATCCTTTCCGTGACTTTTTGGACCTGGGATGAGCAAGGCCATCATATAGTTTGATTCTTTGGTGCTTGAGACATTTGGTGGCATGTTGTGAGGATAACAAGCACTGGCCACATGCTATATGTGGCACTCTGGTGGCCAAATGGGTTGAACCCATCTGTAGCTAAGCCAAGTCTAATGTTTATTGGCTCAGCAGCAAACTTTTTGTGTTTTTGATTGAAGCTTTTCCAGTCACTACCATGAGATGGATGGTTCATTACATTCTAATCTCTGTACTCCTAGTTCCTAGAATGCCATAGTACCTCCTCTCTTGTTTCAGCATCATGAAACAACCTCTGCAATCTTGGTATAATTGGAAAATGTCTTAGAACATTATGAGGAATCCTCTTTAGAGCATCGCCATATTTCCATCTTGCTGATTTGCATTTTGGGCATTCACTTAAGTTGGCATAATCCTTCCGGAACAGAACACAATTATTCTTAAAAACATGGATCATATCATATCCAATTCCAACTGCACGAAGGAAATTATTCATTTTACTGTAGGTGTGTGGCAGCCCAGACGCATCCGGGAAAGATTTGCGGAAAGCAGCCAGCATCGCATTGAATGATTTGTTGGTCATTCACTTAGATGTCTTCACCCGAGGAAAGGTGACCATAGCTCGAGAATCTTCGATGACTTATTTCTGGGGTGACTGCCATGTTGCATTGTTCCAACATGTGGGCCCACCGTTTTTTCTGCAGGTGAAAGTTCACGAAATGCGTGAGCATTTCGTCGCATTGTTCCAATGTTGGTCAAACTCTCTTGCTCCGTCGCCACCACCTCCTCCTCCTCTTCTACATGAGCATTAGGCAGATCAAGATGGTGATCTGATGCTTCCACATAGTCAGTAACATTGACGTTCACAGCGTCACCATGATGAACCCACAGTGATCGACATCCCATACAAGTGTAGATGATTTTGCACAGTTGACTGGGGTCCTGTAACTGAATTCATACAACTGCTGCACGGGCAAAGCACATCTGATTTCTTACCACAGTACTCGGCTCTAATAAATTTCATGAAGTTTTCAACCCCCTCGACATATGCAGCGTAGAATCTTCGAGCACAAGTTATCGAGGTCCTATCCATCTGTTAGACATAGAAATTAGTTCTTCTACTAGATATTACAGGAAAAACATATATGCTTTTTATAAAGTCCAGAAAAAAAAGACCTAGGTTGATGTCTAAACCTATGGCAAGATATTTGGACAAGATGATCTAAGTAACGAATATATGTAAAGCTAATTCAGCAAACATATTTGGGTGCTAAATTATGGTAGGCTATTTCAGCAGTTAATGAGGCCGAGGACATAGCCATCGAAGGCCAACTCAGCAACAAATATGGAGTATAAAATGGTATCGAGCTATTTCACCTAACAGATTGGCTACTAGACCATGGAAATCTACTTCACAATAAATATATGACATGATATTTTAGCAACTAATATGTCGGAGTTCTGGGAACCAGGGTACCCAGACTTTCCTGCCTGCAGACCATGGCGGGCTCCATCGACTGACCGGTACGTCCCATCTACAATGCCTTCAAGACAATACCCTCGCGAGAGGCCATGCCTCACGAGGTGGGCGACGCCAAGACCTCGAAGGGAGCATCCCCTGGCTGCCTCCTGAGGAGCGGAGATTTCTATGCAGGTGCCCACCTCATGAGGTTGAGGTGACGCAAGCCATGACGACCAAGGCCAGGCGGGCGCCAGCGGGCGCAGAGGAGCAGGTTTCCTCTTTGGTGCTAAGGAGGCAAGCGCAGGCGCGGGGTCCCGAGGAACCAGCCAAAGGTTTCCATTCCCGTGCAACAAGACCAAGACCGCCAGGACGGCAGGACGGATATCATCACCGAGCCCACCGCAGCGTCATGACCAGAGGCTTTGCACGCGAAGACCACCTTTCGTCAGGATAAGATGTACTACTTGTCCCCTTTCAAAATTGGCCACTTTGGGATCCCTTCCCGCCTTCGTTTATGGGAAGAGGACCGAGGCCACTATAAATATAGCTTAGCCACCACCGTAGAAGGGAGGGGCTCTCTGGCTGGATTAGATCCACACCTAACCAGCTACACCCACACAGAGTAGACCTCGTGAGGTTGTTCTTCCCTTGTACTAGTTCATACTCAGCCCTAGGATCTTACACCGCAAGGTGGCCCGAACCTAGGTAAACTGTTGTGTCCCTTCTCTTCCTTATTCATCGAGCTAGGCCATGGGGGTGACGAACTGGTTGGCTGGAGAGGTTCAGTTCTTCACACATGCCCCAGAGTTCGAACCTTTCTTGGGTCCGCGGAGCCCTGAATCCGACATTTGGCGCGCTAGGTAGGGGTGTGACAAAGCCTCCCTCCCGTCGTTCGTTCCACCGCCGTTCCATTGCTTACATGTCCGATGCTCGCCGTGTCCGTGCCGAGTGCCGGGACACTCGTCTCGCTTAGATGGCACATGTGGGCAACGGCGTGCCTCGCCGGTCTGCCTACCCGGTGGCCAACGCCGCTACCGACCCTGGTGCCCGCGAACAGCATGACTCATCACTGCCACCATCCATGCGGCGCTATGGCCTCACCACAACTCCGTCACCAACTCCAGTCACGGCATCGTCTTCTCACGCTTTTCGTGGGCTGGAGAATGTGCAGGCTGCGCTGCTCATGGTGCGTGAGCTCCTGCGCTATCGCCCGGCCGACGACCTCTATGACGACTAGCTCGCCCGCATCACCGAGCTCGTCAATGCCGTTGGCGAGGCACCTGCACCGTCCCCGCCATGGCCCCCTCTGGGTCTCGACGGGCGATGTGGCTCATAGTGCGCCTCCTCCCCCTCCTCTGCCTGGCGTAGACCCCGAGCCGAGGCGTGAGGCACCCCAGCGCGACCCGCCGCGCAAGGCACTAGTGTGCGACGAAGAAAGCTGCCAGGTGGTGCAGCGGCCCCAAGGAGAAGCACGCGTGGTTCCAGCACCGCCAAGTGAAGACCGTGTGCCGCCTGAGGTGGGAGCACGCGAGCGTCAAGATCAAGCTCCTCCTCAGCGGCTCGCTCCTGTGACTGCGGTAGGTTGCCGTGCATTCACCCCGGAGCTGGGCCACATCATCTGGCTCGACAAGTTCAAGCCGGATCTGCCTCCGGCGCTATGACGTCACCCCCGATCTCGCTGAGTTCCTCCAGCACTACGAGCTGATTATCTAGGTGGTGAACGGCAAAGACAAAGTCTTGGCGAACTGGTTTCCCATGGCCCTCAAGGATGGCGTGCAATCTTGGCTCTGGCACGCGAGCTCCTGCGCTATCGCCCCGTTGACGACCTCTATGAAGACTGGCTAGACCGCATCGCCGAGCTTGTCAGTGCCGCTGGGGGCTCTCCTACACCGTCACCTCGCTGCCTTTCCCACCACCTGCCGCGAGTGACGTAGCCCATGGAGCACCTCCACCACCTCCCCATCAAGACGTCGCCCTCGGTCCAAGGTGCAGGGTGAGGCCTCAAGGGCGCAACCTTGCCACGCCGCAGGCGCCTGCCACAGCGTGAAGAAGTAAGCTGCCCGGGGAGGTCCAACGGCCGCAAGAAGATGCTTCAAGACACTCCCAAAGACCGCCACGTCAAGACCGTGCGCCTCCTGCCGTGGTGGCGTGTGATCACCAGGATCAGGCTCCACCTCCACGATGGGATCCCGTGACCAGTGCGGGTTCTCGCGCCTTCACTCTGGAGCTTCGCAGCGTCGTCTGGCCGGGGAAGTTCAAGCCCGACCTGCCTTCACGCTACGACGACACCCCTGACCCTGCTGAGTTCCTGCAGCTCTATGAGCGGAGTATCGAGGCAGCCAACAACGACGAGAAGGTCATGGCAAAGTGGTTTCCCATGGCCCTCAAGGATGGTGCATGCTCGTGGCTCCTGAACCTACCCGTGGGATCGATCTCCTCCTGGGACGAGATGCGAGAGCGTTTCGTCGCCAACTTCTAGGGCACCTGCGACCGGCCGCTGGATGTGGGTGACCTGGGGTGCATCAAGCAGCAGCCACGGGAGACCTTGCAGAAGTACATCCAGCGCTTCAACAACGTTCGCGTCAAGATCCCCATGGTTTTGGACGAGGCCATCATCTCGGCATTCTCTGATGGCGTCTGTGACATTAAGATGAAGGAGTAGCTCGTCATACATGAGGACCTGTGCACAGCTCTGGAGATATTCAACATGGCAAACAGGTGTGAGAGAGCTAAGCAGGGTCGCCTCTCCCTCCTAGAGCTCCCGGGGGCTGACCTAGAAGACAAGAAGGCCAAGGCCAAGGTTGTGAAGCGTAAGGGACCGGCCGTGCTTGCGGCCGAATTGGAGATGAAATGCGACTGCGACAACCTAGAGTCATCCAAGGGCAGCCGCCTGTTCTGCGTCTTCCACAACGTGCACAGCCATAACACCAATGACCGTTAGGAGCTTAGGGCCATCCGCGGCGGGAGCCTTGGTCCTTGCCCCGAGCGCAACGATCGAGGCTACGACCGCGGAGGAGGCCGAAGTGGGGGACGCTAGGCCGACCGTGGCCCCCGCCAGGAGTGGCAAGATCAGCCTCGTGAGGAACGCTGGCAGGGCCAGCCTCGCGAGGGCCCCTAGAGGGACCAGACTCGTGGGGACTGTACTCAAGGCAACGCTGGCCTCCCTCCGCTGCCACCACCACCAAGGAGGAACGACGACCACCACCAGGACGAGGGGGCTGGGGGCTTCCAGGAGCCTCGTGCCATCGCCTGCATCCTGGGCAGCGCTCAGGCCCCTACCTCTCATCGCATCTTCAAGCAGTTTGCCCGTGAGGTGAACGTGGCCCTCCCCAAGCTCGAGGTTATGCGTCCGCTCAGGTGGTCCAAGTGCACCATCACCTTCAGCTCGTCCGACTAGCTCAAGTGCGTGGCAACTGCTAGCGCTCTCCCGATGCTTTGCTCGCCAACATCAGCAACATCCTCGTCACCAAGACCCTCATCGATGGCGGTGCAGGGCTCAATGTTCCGTCCATTGAGACGTTCGACCACCTCCAAGTGCACTATGACCAGCTGCAGCCCACCAAGCCCTTCTCACGAGTGACCGACGGCTCCACCACCCTGATTGGGTAGATCTGCCTCCCTGTCACCTTCGGCAAGCGCGACAACTACCGAACTGAGCTCATCGACTTCGACGTCGCCCACATCCGCCTTCCATACAACGCCATCCTTGGGTATCCAGCCCTGGCCAAGTTCATGGCAGTGACTCATCATGGTTACAATGTCCTCAAGATGCTAGGGAGCGGCGCCGTCATCGCGGTAGCCTACGAGGAGTAGGATGCGGTGTGCTCTCTCAAGCGCGCCTACCAGGCTGCGATAGTCGAGAAACCCAACGACGAAGGCATTGTCTACCCTCCTGAGGTTGTCCCTAAGAAGAAGAAGCAGCTGCTCCACCAAGGACTTCAAGAGAACGGAGTGTCCAGCGGTACCACCTCAGGCCCTGTGCTCGCCAACGGGGTGCCTCCCTCCCTCACATAGGAAGGTGCACCCGGCGACCCTCTCAGGCTGGGCTCGGGCGCTCTCCTCTGCAGGGTCTATGACCTAGCCAATGTCACGAGGGAGGCGCTCGGGCACCACGTGGAGGCATGCTTCAGCGCGCGCTTCCGCTAGGAGGGCACAAGGCACGGGGTGGCAGGTGCTCAAGAGTTCATCATCAAGGCAACCGAGGAGCTTCAAGAGGTAAGAGCTATGCGCGGCGACCGCCACGCCACTACTCGCGGCTCTCTTTGTAATCGGGCGAGGATAACGAGCTGCAGCGTCTGCATCAACATCCTAGGGCTCAACAGGCCGCATCTCGTGAGCGCTCGTCCATCACGTGTTGGTCGGTGTGAGGCCCCTCACAGCTACGTCCACATGCCTTTGGCCCAGCCGAACGCGGGTTGTTACCTTCCAGCGCCACATGCGGAGGCGTCTTGGCGGCTCAGAGGCCGTGCACCAAAGCGGTCTGGCGAAAATGGAGACGGTTCTTCACGAGCCTTCCGGGCCCAGAGCCTCCTAAGGTTCAGGACCTAGGTGGCTCATGAGAAGTGACTTCTTCAGCACGTTTCTTTAGCTACTTCAACATCTCTTCAGCAATAGTGCCAGGTGACATTTTCTGGTTTATCTGGGTTTGGGGCGCCTCGGGCTGCACTCCATCCGTAAGCCCGCGTGGAGTGCATCCCCTCAAGCGGCATGTATCGTGATGAGGACATCAATACCATTGTTACACCCACAACCCCTGCTACTATACATGCTGGACCAATTACTAGAGCTCGTGCACGCTAATTAAATCACCAGGTACTTTCGTTTCTTGGTAATGATTCTAAAGTTCATGACAATATGATGCTGCCTAAATTGGATACATTTTTTTTGCTTACAAATGAAGGGCCTAGCTTGGACAAGAGGGATGGACATCGGAGCAAGATCAAGCATGGAGATGATGGCATGCGCAAGGAGAACAAGAACAGAGTTACAACTTGTGATTTCAGGACTTTGAAGCCACCATAACGAGTGCATCGAGCCTTGGACGAAATATACAAGATGCCACTTCATAACTTTCGTCCAGAGGCTGTTATAGGTGTTGCATCACCTTATTTTTGGGCCAGGCCCATGTAATTTTGAAATAATCAAGTCTAGGCTGTTTTTAGAGTCCGTATGTGTGGGGAAACAAGAGTTAGGGTTGGTTTTAGACCCCTCCGCCAAGGGCCACGAAATTCCCCCCTCTTCCTCCATATATACAGCCCTTAGGGCGTCGTTTAGACTTTGGGTTTTGTTTAGATTAAAGTTCGCCATAGCTGCAACTTCGCGTACTTCGTTTGTGTTCAACGACCAGACAAAGGCGTCCACGTAACCCCACCTTGATCAATAAAACTTTCCTTTATATTCACAATATCCAGATTGCAATCTTAGTTTTTTGCTTCTTCACGTTTGCTGCAGGAAACAGACCTTCGTGGTCAGGTTGATCGTGCTCCGGCGTGGTCAATAACCTCTCGGAGTTGGTTTAGCGATTGCAAAGGCGCGACGTCCTCGCACGTCCATAGTCGGATCATCAAAGTCGACTTCCTCCAAAAAGATAGCCACCATCTCATCGAAAGACGAGACACCTTTGTCTCTATCATATCGTTTTGCATCTATCGGAGATGGCTTTTACCTCCTTCCATGAGTTTTTTATGATTATCATCTGCCTGTCTAGTACTTCGTTGCCAAGAACGTCATACGCCCTCGTAAACCGACCCTCGACCACCTCATGATCAAGGACTGGCACGGCGTCTGTGCTCGGGTTCGTCCCTGCAGTGTTGCCAAACCCAAGTGGCTGAGCTCTGGCTTGCGGGCCAGCTCCCGTGCACGTCACCTCCGATGGTCCTTGGTGCCTTGTTCTCGCATGAGTTAATCACGGGCAAATGAGCTAGGGCGCTCGACCCGGTGCCTCGTCACCACGGGAGCGGCACGCCGGTTGTCTTTCTTTAGGGCCTTCGCATGAGAAGACTGGGCACGGCGTCTGTGCTTGGGTCCGTCCGTGCAGCGTCGATAAACCCAACGACTGAGCTGTGTCTGGCGGGTCGGCCTCGTTCACGTCACCTCACAGGGGTCGTTGGTGTTTGGCCTTCTCATGTGACTCAGGAGATTCACTCGGTGCAGGTTGCCTAACCATCTGGCAGGGCCATCATAGGTGTCCCGAATCAAATTCAGGTGCAACCCACCTTGAGGTGGGGCCTCGTGAGTCCCACGCAGGCTCACGAGTGCCCATACACACCTCCTCTAGCCCTGCCTTGCAAGCCACGTGTCAGGGCGGGGCTGTACACGCCCCGGGGCATCCACTCAAAGGGAGCCCCCACCCACGCACTAGTGGAAGCACCATGTCTGCTACCGGGCAAAGGGACACTGGCCGAGGAGTGGCTATGCCTGCAAGTGCGAGCGCCATGCTCGACTTTTCGTGATAAACAACTGAGGGCGGCCCGATGGCCGCAATAACCTCAGGGAGCCGCCAGGCTCAGTGTTCAGCCTCACCCCAACGCTTTCCTTTCGGGAGAGTCGCGCGAGGGGGCTGGGCACAGGGGCTACGCTCAGGTCACGCCTAGCGTACGCCACCCTACCATGTCCCTCGGACCTGGTCTTCGTGCGCCCCTCCCGGGCGGGACCTCGGCGAGGAAAGGTATGGTGGTCTATTCTTACGTCAAGGGGGACTCCTGAGCATCGCGACTCAAGAGCCTAAATGGTCACGTAGCCCCTCACCCTTTGGTCTTGTCCTGGTGATCTGGACAACCCAACGGCGGCTGAGGTATGCGCTGGGCCGGGCCCTGCCGACGCAGAACGCTAAGGCCTACTGTCGCATCTCCTTCCCGAGGGCTGTTTGCCCGTCAAGGGGAACTCCTGAGCATCGTGACTCAGGAGCCTAACTGGTCACGTAGCCCCTCACCCTTTGGTCTCGTCCTTGTGACCCGGACGACCTAAAGGCGGCTGAGGTACGCGCGGGGCCGGGACCTGCCAACGCAGAACATTAAAGCAAACAGAAAGGACATCGCAGAATCCTATCAAATTATTACAAAACATATTGTCTCTTAAAAGTACCAAGCATAAGTTCTTACGCCTCCATGAGGCACGATACATGTTGCAGGATTTAAACAGAGATAAGCGCCGCCACGAAGCTCCTTCTTCAGCCTCGGACGCCACAATCGCCCACTTGGGGAGTCCCGTCGTCAACGGCGTCGCTATCGCCCGTTCCGTCAGCCATGGTCGTGGGGTCGACGATGCCGCCAGCCATAGTCGCGGGGTCGACGGCGAGGAACTTCCGCAGCAGGGCCTCCACCTAATCCTTCATGGCTTCGACAGCGGCGGTGTAGCGCTCCGGGTCCACAGGCTCAAGCAAGGCACCAAAATCGAAGCTGGAGTCGCGAAGATGGAGGTGGCTGAAGACGCGTGTCACGACCGAGGTGGAGAGCGCATGGGCTTCTCCTTCCACCATGGGGCCAACCCCAACAACAACACCCTCGAGCATCGTGACAATCTTGAGGAGGAGCTCGGCGGGGCCTTCCTCCGACGTCACCAGCGGATCCTTCAGCCCGCTTCTTTAGAGGTCTTGCATTGCCTTGCGAGACCTCTTCTTGAGGGAGTCAAAGGCGGCATGCCTCGCGGTAGCTGCTTCCTTAGCCTCGGCAAGGAGCTTCTTCCTGGCCTTCAGCTGGGCCTTCTCCGTCTCCACCTCCTCCTTCAACTTCTCCAGGCGGCCGCGTTCCGTGGCCTGCTCCCGGGCCGCTTGCACCAGTTTGGTGTCACGCTCGGCAACCGTAGCTTCGCGAGCCTTCAGATTCTCCTCTTGCACCTCGAGCTGGCGGGCCTAGGCGGCCTGCTTGTCATGGAGGCTCTTCAGCTCGGCCTCCGCCGCGCGACAGCGCTCCTCGGCTGCCTTGGCGTCCTTCTCCGCGACTAAGCCGGCTACCTGCTCGCCCTCCTCTAAGGCCGCCACAGCCTAGCCCCAGGCCGCCTTGACGGACGCGTAGGCCCAGAGCCATCCTGAGATAAGTTCTAGGCGCCCCGACCCCCTGCGCCGGTCAGGTCCCTGAAGATCGACCCAAAGCTGATACAGCGCGGAGAGGCCCCTCTAGAACACCGGGCGCGGCGGAAGAATCGCGGTCGAGCAGCGTGACGGACGGGGGAGGAGACAACGCTAACGCCAGGACGAGCGAAGCAGCAGCGGCAGAGAGGGCCGGGGGCTCCGAAGCCTTCAGGACCTCAGCAGGTGAACTGAGGGCGGGCGTCTCCGGGGCCGGCCTGGCCGTAGGGTTCGCCTTCTCCTGAGGCTGGGCACCCGAGCCTTGGAAGGACGACCCAATCATTGGAGCGCGCGGGCCGGCCCCGTCCTTCTACGCCGGAGGTGGCGCTGCCGCGGCAAGCTGCTTGGCCTCGGTAGTCCTGGCCACCTCATTCTTCTTCTTCGTCACCGGCGTTCACCTTGCCGCAGAAGAAGGAAACGTCAAGACACTATGACAAGAGCAGGAAGCACAGAGAAGACGACGCGCTTACTAGTCGACGGCGACGTAATACTTCGTCCTCTTCAGGAGTGCCATGCCCGCAGGCTTCATAGGCATGGGCGCCGTCACGCAAGACTCAGGGGCGGGCGAGGGCGCGGCGCCCGGATCTACAGCAGCGTCGGTCGGCGACGAGGCGGAGGCGCCGCCTCGGGAAAGCAGCACCGACTTACCCTTCTTCGGGACCCCCAGCTTCAGCTTCTTCGGAGGGGTGCCCTTGGACCTCATGGTTTCCTCGGCGAAGCACGACGACTCCCTGACCGGGTGCTCGCATGTGCTGTCATCATCGGAAAGGACGCGGAGGAGATCGGTTTGGCGTGGGGGGAGTTCTCCCCCGCAACTTCCCAGGTCACCTCCAAGTCCGCCTTCTCGTCCTTGTCGGACTCGCCGGAGGACACCGTCACTGGGGAGCCCGAGGGCCGGGAAGGCTCTAGAGTTACGAGCCCACTCTCGTCGAAGACAGGCATGGCATCGGCAATCTTCTCCCTGTCGTGGCGGTGGTACAATGGGAGATGGGTGTCCGTGGGGTAACCCTGGTCCTTCCCGAGCAAGGTGCGCACGACCTTGCCCAGCTCCTCGTTAGGCAAGTTGTCTAGGCGCTGCCGGAGGTCGTCCTCCGCGCCATTGAATCTCCATAGGGGATCGGCGCACACATGGCGGTCAAAGCGCAATGCGTCAAAACTCCTTGACGATCATGGCCCCGTCAGCCTCTCCGCTTGTGGTCGTCAGCCTTGGTCGGCCACCATCCTCTCAAAGAATCGCTCCGCCCGTGGATCGGTGAGCTTCTCGTGAGACCACCCCTCCCGGGGCGTTGGCATCCCGGTCGGCAGCTCCAGCCGAGGATAGGAGCACTTGGCGTCCATGAAGATCCACTTGTTCCGTAACTCTTCCACCTTCTACCCGGTCCGCGAAATCGCGTTGCTGCCATTGGCCGCGATGAAGCAGGCTCACCCCAAGCACTGGCTGCCATTGTTCCGGAGATAGAAGAAGTGGCGGAACAGCGCCACGGAGGGCATCACCCCCACAAACGCCTCACAGTAGAAGGCAAAGATTTACTGGAGGAGGATGGAGTTGGTATGAAGATGGAGAGCGTGGAGATTGTAAGGGCGGAGATTCACGTAGAAGAAACTGGAGAAGGGGGGAGCCAGCCCGGCGAAGACGCTGTGCAAGAAGAAGGGGTAAAAGGTGCCGCCCAAAGTGTCTGGCTTGGCAGAGCCGATCTAGAGTGCCGTCTCTCCCCCTCATTGCTGCTGCTCGCCGTCAGTTGGAGCGCAGCGGCAAGGTGCTTCTCCTCGGTGCTGGTGGACGCGCTAAGGGCTGGCTTGAAGCAAGGAGCCGGGCGTGCGGCGGGAGAACTTCGCCTGATCGGAAGACATTGGTAGCGAGCTGAGGGGAGATTGGCGGATCTGGAGGTTTTCCGGGCAGAAGGAGAAGGGGATCTGGAGCAAGACGAAGGAAGGGCAATGAAGGTTTCGCAGCAGGCACCAGCCTTTTTGTCAGCTGGGAATGATTGCCGAGGCCGCGTGGGGAAGCGGAGATGCCCACGTCCCATCAATCGCCACACGTCAGCCGAGGCCGCACGTGGTTAAGGCCCACGGCGCTCCACACATGCCCTTTGGCTTCGCCTCGAAGCCAAGTCCGATCGTGCCTTGGGCCCGGGGGCTACTGTTGGCGTTCTGGAAACGGGGGTACCCAGGCTTGCCTACCTGCGGCCCATGACGTGGCTACATTGATGACCTAGTATGGCCCAGCTTCAGCATCAACAACTCAAGACCCTCGCGAGGGGCAAAGCCTTGCGAGGCGGACGACACCAAGACCTCCACAAGGGGCGGCCTCCTCAGGCTGGCTCCCAAGGAGCAGAGATCTCTATGGAAGGCTCAACTCACGAGGTCCAAATGACGTGAGCCATGACGACCAAGGCCAGCCGGGCACCAGCGGGTGTAGTGTACCAGTTTCCTCTTTGGTGCTAAGGAGGCAAGCGTAGGCGCGGAGTCCTGACGAATTAGCCAAAGGTTTCCATTCCGATGCAACAAGAACAAGACCGCCAGGATGGCAGGACGGAGGTCATCGCTGAGCCCGCCACGGCATCACGACCAGAGGCTTTTGCAAGCAAAGACTACTTTTGTCAGGATAGCATGTACTAGCTGTCCCTCTTTGAATTTGGCCGTTGTGGGATCCCTTCCCGCTTTCATTTAGGAAGAGGACCAAGGCCACTATAAATAGGACTTAGCCACCACCATAGTAGGGGACAGATCATTCAGATCATCCCCTCACCCACCAGCTCACTCGAGCCCAAGAACACCTCTCCTCCGAAGGTTGTTTGCCACTGTACTAGTTCATCCTCAGCCCCTCGAGGCTAATCCACCACAAAGCAGGAGTAGGGTATTACACCGCAAGGTGGCCCAAGCCTGGGTAAACTGTTGTGTCTCTTTTCCATTCAGTTCGTCGAGCTAGGCCATGAGATTAGCGGGTAAGAAAACTAGGGAGGATGAGTTCTTTGCACGCACCATAGAGTTCGAACCTCTCAAAGGTCTGCGGAACCCGAAATCCGACAAAAGATGTTTCCCTTTCAGTCCTTCGGGAGCTGCTTGCGTGCCAAAGGGGACCCCCTGAGCATCACTCCTTATGGAATCTTACTAGATCTCAGGCCGCTTACCTCCTGGCCTTGACCATGGATCACGACCTGGCATACCAGCGACGGCCGAAACTTGCCTGGCACTGGGTCCAGCCGGCGTAGAGCACCAAGCTACCGCGAGAATGAAAGTGGGAACCATGCCTAAGCAAGAAGCGCAAACACGACACTGATTGGAAATATTCACATTAAGTCAAAAGCATCACGGCATTTACATACCCCTGCGGGGCCCTTCATGGTTTTTTCGCAGGAACGAAGCAAAATGAAAAAGGTCTCCTGAGGACCGCGGCCCAAAGAACGCCGCCGTGGTGTCGGTCGGCACCTTGCCTCCCTTAGGCTCCGCCACGGCGCGGCAGCTCGTAGGCTGTCGCCATCGCTCGAGCCAGGTCCAGAGGATGCGTTCTTGCTATCGGAAGAGTCGCGGACAAGGCCAAGGGAAAGTTCACCTCAGTGGCCCCGCTTGCTTTAACCTCCTCCCCCGGGGCAGCACTCGGGCATTGGGTCATCCTCTCCAAGACCTTGAAGAAGACCGCCGATGCCCCATCATACTCAAGTGGATGGCATGACCTCCCTCCGGCGGCGGCGAGCACGGGCCATCGCGCCAACCCCGAAGTCATGAAGACGCCGCGAGTCGACGACCTCGACTTCCGCTTGGAAGCTCGGCTTGCAAAGAATCGTCGTGCTGCAGCCACAGCTCGACGAGCCCCCTCGACGGTACCTCCCTTGCTAGGGACCGGGGGAGCCAGAGCCACGTGCGTGGCGGCATTGCCGCCCACACCACAAACTCACGGGCCGTGCCTTTGGCATGGGTTCGCGGGTGGGGTGGCCGTGCGGTGATCGCTTGATCACCTCCACGGCTCGGCTCCTCGCGGCATCCACGGCCGCTCCCATTGGCGGGGCTTTGCGCACGAGCATACACGCTGACCGGGAAGCCCGACGGAGCGCATTCGTGCCAAGGCCGCGTCACCATGGGCACCTCGGTGGCATCACGAGAGAAATCATGCCTCTTCTTCAGCTGGGAGCAGCTCAGGTTCCACCTGAGCGGTTTTTCCCTTCTCCGTGGCGGAAATCCTCCTCACTGGTGAATTGGACGCTCTGTAAGACGGCGGGACGAAGAGGAAGAAGGAGGAGCAAGCAGCTTGAAGATGAAGATGAGCTGGGGACTCCGCCCCCTCTCTCATTTATAGCTGGAGGGAGGCCAATCGGCGGCCTCTGACGATTCTAGGAAATGATGGCTTTTCTGCATGTGTCAGGCAGTTGTCAAGTCGGGCGGTTGTCGAGGCGGCCTGGGGAACTGGAGACGCCCACGCCCCATCAAGCACCACGCGTCGACTTGGTTCGTAGGTGATTGGGGCCCGCAGCGCTTCGCCCATGCCCTTTGGCTTCGCCTCGAAGCCAAGTCTGAGTGCACCTTGGGCCCGGGGGCTACTGTCGGTGTTTTTTAAACCAGGGTACCCATGACTGCCTACAGCCCATGGTGTGGCTCCATTGAGGGCCTGGTGCGACCCATATACAATGCCTTCAAGACAAGACCCTTGCGAGGCAGGCGACGCCAAGACCTCTGGAGGGAGCAGTCTCCCCTGGCTGCCTCCTGAGGAGCGGAGGTTTCTATGCAGGTGCCCACCTCATGAGGTTGAGATGACGCAAGTCGTCACGACCAAGGCCAGGCAGGCGCCAGCCGGCCCAGAGGAGCAGGTTTCCCCTTTGGTGCTAAGGAGGCAAGCGCAGGCGCGGGGTCTCGAGGAATCAGCCAACGGTTTCCATTCCCGTGCAACAAGACCAAGACCGCCAGGACGGCAGGACGGATGTCATCACCGAGCCCACCGCAGCGTCACGACCAGAGGCTTTGTAGGCAAAGACCACCTTTCATCAGGATAAGATGTACTAGTTGTCCCCTTTCAAAATTGGCCATTGTGGGATCCCTTCCTGCCTTCGTTTAGGAGAAGAGGAGCGAGGCCACTATAAATATAGCTTAGCAACCACCGTAGAAGGGAGGGGCTCTCTGGCTGGAACGAATCCACACCTCACCAGCTCACACCCACACAGAGCAGACCTCGTGAGGTTGTTCTTCCCTTGTACTACACTACTGCAGGATGCTGCTAACGCGACACTACAATCAGAGACCCTTCAAAAAACTGTGTGCGATGCCATAATCGCAAATGGTGGTATATGAAAACCATCAGAAATGCATAAAACCTTTGCGATGACGGATGCATCAAACACGCTTCGGGTTTTAGTTGCGTGTGCGATGATGGGCATACGGTTCAGTTCAATTAACTGTTTGCGATGAGGAGGAACAAAAGAAACGGGCAGCCAGATGAAGGCGTGTGCGATACACAACATACGGTTCACTCGCATGAACTGTTTGTGATTAGGGAACACAAAAGAAACGGGCAGCCAGATGAAGGTGTATGTGATATACAGCATACGGTTCACTCGGATGAACTGTTTGTGATTAGGCAAGAGAACAGAAACGGTTCAATATAACAAGATGTGTGTGATACGCGGCAAACAGGTTTGTATTCAGAAATGTGCGCGAAGACCGATAATAACGCAGACGAATGCTTCTAATAAGATGTATGTGATATGCTCTGTCTACACAACATCTATTGGCCATTGTGGGGCAGGCGGTCATCCGGATACGCCATAAGGATGTGAAGAGGCATTCCTATCAGCAAGGACTTGCTGTTCCACCAGTAGCTCATGTAAGAAAACTATCAAGTTAAGTGTGCTCAGGCTAGAGCAGCCATCGGATGGGTGACTAGATGGGAAGTTGTGTTGATGTTAAATTACGTGATGGGATGGGTCATTTCGTTCAAATGACCGAAATGCCCCATTCCCTCAGCTAATTTAACCTCGAGGTCCTACTTTTTTTAACACATGTTAAAGAAGGTCTACCACAATACTTTTTGACAATGTGAGATACGTGGCATATAGTTGATCCATCCGACCTATTTGTGATGGAATTGGCCGTGTGTGTTGTGGGAAAACACTTGCTAGTATTCAACCGTTCGGGATTAATGAATTCATCACCGACGGGTTCCCTAGTGTGGTCAGTGTTCATCTGATCATCATCTACGACTTGTGCTAGCTCGATGCTAAGTTTCCATTAATTGATGGCATTTTATGAACATGCCACCGTTTCCCGCCATTTCCTCACCTATTTCCCGCCACCCTGCTATATTGCTGATAGGGGGCGCGCGACGCACGGAGGCGACAAGCACAGCCTGTAGCAGATCCACCTTTTCAAAGCATGCCAACCCACCAAAGCGCTGCCTCTGCCATCAACATCGTCGACGAGGAAAACGAGCAGGCGCCACGGCACGTCGAGGTCGAGGCGCTCCCCGGCAACGCGATGGACGACGCCGTGATGCGCGTCATTGCCAGGGTTGAGTAGACCTTTGGCGCATGGCGCTTGAGCGCCGCGGATCAAGATAGGCATGTCAGCATCGATAGGCTGCAGGTCCCGCACAACATGATCGATGGCGCGCCATGATGTGGAGCATCCCACGTTCATCCCCATGTACACTCCGACTACTCTCCAAACCCCAAGTGGACATATGACGAGACCTCGAACATACGCCATTGGACACAAGGTGAACTCGCTCCTCTCCGAATCGTCACTTTCCACATGTGAGACATGGCTACTACCTCAAACGTGTGTGCTATGCATGTCCAGAACCAAGAGGAAGGCAATGGAACAGCTACTGAGCATTGGACAAGACGGCGAGGACACCAAGTACAAGGACCAAGAGAAGAAAGCTGCCTGGTTCTAATGGCTGACGTCCACCAGGACCGGACGTCTGACGACTCCTGTGCTCGGACGACCGGCCCCTCCGGACGACTGCCAAGCAATGACCGAATCAATCATGGACATCCGAAGAACTCCTGACGTCCGGGACCTCATGAGCCTCCGGACGACCGACCCCCTCCGGACGTCCGAATCGAAGCACACCCGAGCCGACCCACGGAAGTCCGAAGAGCACCGGACGTCCGGACCTTCCTGGGAAGCCTCCGGACGACGGAACCCTCCGGACGTCCAACGCCTGTCTGCGCACAGTGTTTTGGACCGAGTCCATGTATCCCCCACTTACCCCTTCGTGGCCCATGACTATATATACTCCTCCACCTCCTCATAGTTAGGGTTAGTGTTGATTTAGCTCAAGTTAGAGATAGAGCCGCTCATCCATATCGGATCTCCTCCTCGTGAGAGACCGCGGCCTCTTGGAGAAGATCCACCATGGATTCAAGACCCCTTTATGGGAAGATCCCTTGTGGATTCAAGACCTCCTCTCGAAGATGAGCTACCGCCACTTGTATCGTCCGTTGTTGACTTTGGATCATGTATTTCCCTTTGTGTTCATCGATCTAGCACATGTGTGATTGATCTTGTTGGTTGAGTGATTCTCTCGTGTTTTCCCCGTGATTTCCCTCGTGTTCTTCCGCTCGTTCTTCGTGTTTCCCCGTAGGATCCACTCCAAACATGAAAGATCGGCCCATAGGGTTCCGCCCTACATCATCTTGGATCAGAGCAAGGTAGATCACGTTTTGGAGCCCCTACCCCGTGTTTTCTAGCTTGATTTTGTAGTGTTCTTCCCCAATTTCGAAAATCCCCACCAAAAATAGCCCCAAATTTTTTTGTGATTTGTTAGTGTGATGATGTTTTGTTGATTTTGATCCATGGATTTGCTTGGTTTCGAGTGGATCTAGCATTTCCCCAAGTTTCCCCATCTTTCATCCACGAAATCTCCTCAATTTTGACCCCAAAATCCCAAAATTCCGCCTAAAATCGCTGGCCCCGAACTCGCAAGATCTCGCCGACTCGAATTCCACCGGACGACCGACGCAGTTACGGACGTCCGAGCCCGAGGAACAACTGACGCCCTGACCTTTCCGGACAACCAGAACCCCTAACACGCACCGAATTTACGGATTTCCGACGTTTCCGGACGTCCGACGCCCCGGACATCCGACCTCTTCCGGACGTCCGTAACCTGTAGATTCCCACTTCGGCTGATTTTTGTTTTGTCCATAACTAATTCATCTGAACTCCGATTTTGACGTTCTTTAGCTCGTTTTGAAGCTATTGACATCCCCCATCCCACAATAATACCACCAACATCATTTGAATTAATCAAATTTTCAAAATTTGGCAAGTTCGCCTAGGTACTCCACCACATCATCCGCATAGCCACCACCGACATCCGCAACATAACCAATTTTGTTCCTCATGGTTGTTTGAGTTGTGACTCGTGTCTCCTAAGGTGTTTCGGCTACTTAGGGACGGTTGCTTCTTCATCAACCACCACCGCCACTTCCGCATTGGCTTACCCACCATACACTTCCACCCCAACTTAACCCAATTTTGTTTGAGTTTTTCGAGTTGTGGCTTGTGTCTCCTAAGGTGTTTCGGCTACTTAGGGACGGCAACTTCAACTTCGACACGTGTATTGCCCATCATTCCACTTCCACATCTCCAAGTGCAAACCACCACCGCTTCCGCTACCACCATTTGACATTTGTCATTTGAGATGTTTAGTTCGCGGTTTTTCCGTTTCCTAATGTGTTTCGGCTCCTTAGGGACGATTCTACATCTTCTTGGTATCGACATCAAGAACACCGCCACTCATCATCGCAAAGGACGGTAACCTCGACGACACCATTGTATATTCCCTTGCAATTGCATTTGTTAACCCCTAGCCCATTTTATGCTACTTGCCTATCGAGACTAGCCATTTGAGTATTGTCAAGCAACGTTACTTGTGCACATTAGTGATCATTGATCTACACCATCCATTGCATACATACCACATCATATTGGTATCATATCATCCATTGTGTCACAATATCGTTCCCGCATATACACAATAGCTATCTTGGTTTGTGCATTGTGCAAAAGTGGCCATAGAAAAAAAAAGAAGAATAAGCTTTTAAGCAAAAGAAAAAGAGAAGGAGCAAAGAAGCTTGTAAGCAAGTGCCATAGCAACATACCACATTGCATATAAGATTGTCATATCCAATCATCTTGGATCATCTTGAGAGGAACACCGGGAACCATACATACATAGCATACTTGGGATAGAAGTTTATCCATTTTGCATCTTATAGGTTGTGCACAAGTGTCGTATCCGCCTATTGAGCAATCGTGCTAGCGTCTCTCTTGAATTGTGCAACACGAAGCGCTTTTGGTGGATTCCACATTTTGAGCTCATTCCTTGGTTGCACGGCCCCATTTATCTATCCTTGTGTGCTTCCGTGTGCCATTCATTGCTATAGGTCTACTTGTTTCTCTTGCAATTTGTGAATCTCTTTCAACATTATTGACTCTTGCTAACATTTTTGCATCAAATTTTTGTGCCACTATCCTCACCAAGCTCTACCATAAGCCTTATTTGTGTAGGTGTGAGAAACCGACAAGAATTGGTACCAATTGTGCTATTTCCTTGTTACATTATTGTGTGATCATTTATCCATTTTCAACATCGGTCAAGGTACATTTGGTCTAGTTCTTCTCTTTCTCCCACTCATATTTGCTCGAGTTTTGTGATGGATAGACAAGGCATTTCCTCTCCGGTCTTCGACAACAACGACGGCGTGAACAACTACATCACCAAAGCTGCCTATCTTCGATCTACAACGACAAGTGCAAGGCGACAATCAATATTGAGAGTCAAGATCGAGAACATCTCCATCGACATTCGTCACTCCGAAGCAAGGAGAAGGGACTACATCGACAAGAAGCTTGCCGCACATAAAGAGTAGCAAGATGCAAGGATGGAGGAGATTTGGACCTTGCTCAAGTCTACTTCCCCTTCATCATCTTCAAGACGGCGACGTTCAAGCCACAAGTCTTCGGAGCGCCCAAGCGATGCAAGCGCAAGTCGTCCACGTCCACATCTCCATGGCGATCATCGCCACGCTCGCGGATCCACATCGTCCATGAAGAGCAAGTCACCTCCAAGCATCATGTGCACGACGACGACGAACAACATCTACTACGAGCTCAAGCACGACAACGACATCATCATCATGAAGATGCTCCACAAGCGCAAGTGCACAAGTCCCAACAAGCCCTACTTCACGCCAAGTCCAAGCTTCATGAGCAAAAGAGAAGACCGCGAGACGACCACCACCAAGACGGCGCTACGACTACAACAACCACTTCGGCATCTTCGCCAAGTGCTATCAAGGCATCTTCGCCTTTGGACGTACGGCATCTTCGCCTACTTCCCACGAGTACGCCTTCTACGACTTCATCAAGTCCAAGGCGACCACCTACGAGCGAGGGTGACACTTCCATCTTCGGAAGCCCCTCAAGGAAGAAGGTCAAGCAAGGGCCATCCCCTTCGACCACGGCGAAAGGAATTGTGCATGGAGACATTTGCACCTACATCTCTCCGACACCCACATATCATGAGATGACCCAATTGCCATGTGAGGAGAGCCACCACCCCATGATAGAGACGAGTGACTCCACCATACGTGACATTGAGAGCATTTCCTATGAGAGGATGAGTGTGACCACCACTAGCCCCACACTTGAGAGCATGCCACACATCCTATGTGAGGTTGAGAGCCATTTGAGTGACTCCACCATCCATACGAGTGAGAGCATCATGTTGGGAGTGAGTGAGCCACAACACTTAGTGAGTGAGATAGTTGACACGGCATGTGAGGCCACCATGATTTCTAACGACTTAACCTCTACTCCTAGTGTGTTTTCTTCTTTGGTGCTAGGTCTCCAACATAACGACATGCCCACCCTCGACGAGTACATCCCTCCAATGGGAAAACCGATGGCCATGGTGGACGATGATGCACCCCCCACATGGTTCCATCAAGATGAAGATGACAACGACTTGGTCTTCAACACCTCACCTACAACACATGAGCGACGCTCCATAGGTAACATAGGTGATGGTGCTTCTCTTGTCCCACTAGTGGACTCTCTTGACTTCGATTGCTCCCATGATGTTGACACACCTATTACCATGCTTCATGCTAGTGAAACTTCTTCATGCCTTGACTTACCTATTTATGATGAATATGATGATGAGCATGTTGAGTTGCCTAGTTGTGATGCTATGTTCCATAGGATATCATGTGAAAATTCTATTGGTCACTTCATGTTTAACAATCCTTTGAACTTATCATATGCTATGAGTGAGATCTCCCATATTGCATCTTTACAATTTCAACATAGTAACTATGCATGCCCCATTAAAATCAATCCCATTTGCACTTATGGCATAGATGACGAGATGATGGTCATTGGCTTTTGCTTCTCTTGTGATGATATTGCCATGCTTCCTTTACATGATTTATGCAATTCATCTACTATGCCATGCCATGATCACATTGTTCCAAATATGCTTTGTTTTGGATGTTGTCAATATTCTCCATATGATGTTGCTACTCATGCTCATGAGGAGACCCCCATAGTTTCCTCATACATATTCGGAGATTTTGATTCATCTCATACTTGGCATGATTCCCATAATTACGTGCACCATATGCATTCCATGAATAACAATGCTCTAGATATTTATCATGATGCATTACACAATTTGAGTCTCCATTATGCCATGCATAACAACAAACCTATCATGATGGATGACATGTTTTATATCACGCATCTCATTTATTTGAGCATTGGCTATTTGGTGCTAACCGACACATGCATGTGCGCATCATGATGGATGATGTGTACATCTACCACGCACACACAATTTTCCCTTTATCTTTGTTTTGTGTAGGTACTCAAGTATACTCGTCAACATCTCAATCCCAAGAGTTGATGAAACGAGCTCTTGAGAGCAATGATGACTTGGGATCCCGTGGACTATCCTTACCACCATTCCTTTTGAGCAAGGACTACGCGAACCTCTTCTACTTGGCTCTCACACGGCTATGGGCTATTTACCAATTGTCACCTTATGCTCATTTTCCCGTGTTCACTTTGCATGTTATGCCTCTTTACATGATTTTGCCATGCAATTGTGACCCTTGCTTGCATTTACCCATGATTCACAATTATGCTACTTCTATGTGTATTTGCATGCTTGGTGGAGATCCTTGTTGCTATTGCCATGTTTATCATGTGCGCCATGCTATTGATGCTATTTTGCTCATATCCCGCCTTTTATGCTTGTGGAAATGTCATGTGCATTTTGTATGACCACAATTTGCACCAATGACATGCTTGCCATGATTCCTCCTAGTATGTTGCATCTTCGCACTACTAGCTTGCTTGACTTGATCGATATGATTACTTACTATGTTGCATCACCCATGTTCCTCTATCACTTGCTTTCTTGGGTTGATGACACATATGTTCATGCCTCTCACATGATATATCTTGTTTATTGTCGCTTGCCTCCTATAGTTGCCTCTATGCTTAATGATCTTGGAGACTTGGACATATTACTTGTGATGCATGCTTGTTTACTTGAGCCTATTGCATTTGGTTGTTATCGCAGCATGATGCATACACTTGTTGGGTATCTTACCACTCGAATGATAGGTCTTGCATTTGCACTAACCTCATTTGTTTTTCCGAGTGTTTGTCATGTTCTTTCATTTTGAAGGATTCACAAGGCGGTAACATCACGAGACAACTGGGTTATGTGAAGGCATACAAGATGCGAACTCCCTCATCCTTGAGAACCTCCTAAAGGTGACCTCCTTCCCTTTGAGCCATCTTCAAATATGCATATTGATGGGCCATACTTTCATTGTTGTTTCCTTCTTCTTGTCTACATGATACATATATTGGATGGAGGACCAACATTGGAGATGGACCCTATGGACCTTCAAGTTGAGGAGTGCCACGACATCGAGCTATGGTACAACACCACCCATGACAAATTTGCACCCCATGCATGGATTGACTCACATTATGCTTGTCTTATTGCATCTATTTCCATGTCATCCATGATATATGAGCTTGTGCACTTCCTTAGCAAATTTGTTGTGATATACCTTGATGGCATATTCATACATCATGATCATATTGTCCACCATCAATTGCATGATAGCATACACATGTTGAGCATACATTGCCATATTCATGCTATTGATAAACCGTCTCACTATGACATCATTTTGCACCGTGGTTGCATTCATCTTATTCACAACACATTTGTGTGCACAATGATTGCAATTCCTCCCATGAATGCTTTGCACCTCATTCTAGATCATCTTGATAAGCTTCATGCATTTTGTCACGACCAATCTTGCCGCATGCGGACTCATTCTTACATGATGGAGACTTTGTGTGCGCTTAACCATTGTATTTCCGAAAGTGTTGCTTGTGTTTGCTCTTTTGCATGTCTATCACTCCGGCGACACCTTGGACTACTTGGATTGGCGCCATGTCTTCAACTTCGTCTAACTACAAGTCCGTCTCACGACATCCGCTTCCATGGTGATGAGGATCACGATCCGAGGTCGGATCTTTCCCAAGGGAGGAGATGATGCGGAGCATCCCAATGCTCATCCCCATGTACACTCCAACTACTCTCCAAACCCCAAGTGGACATATGACGAGACCTCGAACATACGCCATTGGACACAAGGTGAACTTGCTCCTCTCCAAATCGTCACTTTCCACATGTAAGACATGGCTACTACCTCAAACGTGTGTGCTATGCATGTCCAGGAACCAAGAGGAAGGCAATGGAACAGCTACGAGCATTGGACAAGACGGCGAGGACTCCAAGTACAAGGACCAAGAGAAGAAGCTGCCTGAAGTTACAATGGCTTGACGTCCGACCAGGACCGAACGTCCGACGACTCCTGAGTTCGGACGACCGGCCCCTCCGGACGACTTCGCCAAATACCACCGAACCGAATCATGCGGACATCTGAAGAACTCCGGACGTTCGGGACCTCATGAGCCTCTGGACGACCGACCCCCCTCCGGACGTCCGACCAAGCGCACACTCCGAGCCAAATTCCATTTAAGTCCAAGAGCACCGGACGTCCGGGACCTTCCGAAGCCTCTCCGGACGACGGAACCCTCCTGACGTCCGGACGCATCTGCGCCTCATAAGACAAGGTTTTGGACCGAGTCCATGTATCCCCCACTTACCCCTTCGTGGCCCATGACTATATATACTCCTCCACCTCCTCATAGTTAGGGTTAGCGTTGATTTAGCTCAAGTTAGAGATAGAGCTTCGCTCATCCATATCGGATCTCCTCCTCGTGAGAGACCGCGGCCTCTTCGGAGAAGATCCACCATGGATTCAAGACCCCTTTATGGGAAGATCCCTTGTGGATTCAAGAACTCCTCTCGGATATGAGCTACCGCCACTTGTATCGTTCGTTGTTGACTTTGGATCATGTATTTCCCTTTGTGTTCATCGATCTAGCAAATGTGTGATTGATCTTGTTGGTTGAGTGATTCTCTCGTGTTTTCCCCGTGATTTCCCTCGTGTTCTTCCGCTCGTTCTTCGTGTTCCTCGTAGGGATCCTCTCCAAATGTGAAAGATCGGCCCGTAGGGTTCCGCCCTACATCACGCCGCTAGGCTGCGGCTCGCAGCACGGCGACACCGTTGGAGCGCTGCTGAGTGAGAGGTGTGGCGCGCCGCACAGCAACAGCGGATCCATCGGCGCTTGCTTGCTGTCGACACGACGTCGCAGCTGGGTACACATCCCGTCAGTACCCCCATTTCTCACCAGGAGTGGGCAGAGGCCCTTAGCACCGTACTTGCACCAGAGGCCGGCCATGCCGTACTTGCACCGAACGCCCGCCCTGCCATTCGCGTGGGTGCCGCCATTCGCCTTGTCCGCGGCCCGCTGGATGCCAACGCTGCTTGGTCCGTAGGCTCGACCGCCTCCTTGGCCTGTGTGTCCACCGGGCGCAGAGAGGAACATGGTCGTCGCATCCTCGAGCTGGTGATCTCCGGCGAAATAGCCAACTTGGATCTCGAGATCGCGCTCCAGATATATCACAGCGCGTGTCGATCGCTTGGACGAACGCTCAAGACGAAGTTCAGCAGAGCCAAGAGCTACCCTAGGCAAGGGCTGCCGGGTCATGGTCTCATGGACGCTTTTTATTTTGGAAAGTCGCTTTCGACGTGGATAGCTATGTATTCACAAAGAATCATAGTATTGCTTTTGTTTATTGCTCTGCTTTCAATGTGTGTACTCTGTTTTCCATTCTTATATGTTCTGTTTCAATGTGTGTATATACGCTTTCCATTCTGTATATGTGGATGATAATAGCTAGATTCAAATTAGTATACAAAATAGATAGAAAATGGAATTCATGATATATATATATATATATATATATATATATATATATATATTAATTGTTCATTAGATCATCACAGAATATATATATATATACACACGTGATGGTACTTAACTACTAGGTACAATGCATAAAATTGAAAACAAACAATACTAAAACTAATAATCCCTCCTGGGGCCGGTATTCCGGCAGCCCCTCGCCAGCCCGACTCCACAGTGCGGCGTCTTCCCGATCGAGGAGGCAAGTACTCGACTCCTCCGCCTCGAAGTGCTTGACGATACCGATCCGCCTCTTCTTTGGCGGGACCTTGGCCGATCTTGCCATTTCGTTTGGCGCCCACCGGAGCTCCTCGTCAGTGCCACGCTGGAGCTTATCAGCCCACCTCCACGCAGCGACGAGGCGCCTAGCGCCTATGACCTTCCTCGTCAAGTACCCGTGTTCGTACACCTCCTCGTCACGACGACGCGCTCGCCCCCAAAGCTCCGCCACCTCCTTTTCCAGGCGGCATCATGGGCTTCACAGCCGCCTGCACTGGCTTCCTCCTCTCGCCATCTCCTTCTTGAACGCCACTTGCCTGGCTTTCTCAGCCGGCAGCAGCGATTTCCACAGACAAAGATTGTACTGGCCCCAAAACCAATACAAAGTTGGGGGGTCCGGCGCAACCTCATCAAGCGGTGCGTAGGGGTCCTCGTCACTGCTAATCGAGTGAGCTGCCCCTGGGCGGTGACTCCTCGCCACAGGCGATCAAGGGAAGTGCCATGGCAGAGATTTGAGAGAGAGAGAGAGAGAGATAGAGAGAGAGAAAGAGAGAGAGAGAGAGAGAGAGAGAGAGAGAGAGAGAGAGAGAGGGCGAGCGAGCGAGGGGAGGATGTAGATGAGAATGCAGGCAGGACGACGTGAGCAAGGTAGTATTTATTGGCGGCCGAAATCTAGATCGACGGGGACAGTACACACGCCGGTCGCCGGAATTTACGATTACTGTAGTTTGAATTACACACAATTCCTGCAGCAAAATCCGTGTGTGAACATAATAACTGATGGTTTCCAATACAGAACCGTGTCTGATTAATTATCCCCGCCAATCACATACCGAACCTCGAGCTACGAGATTGAGTCCCAATCGGGTGGGGGCCGGTTGTCTTGCCAGATCTTGGTAAATGTAGATGTTGCTTGTAGATGTAGTTCAAATTTGAATTACGCTCATTAAATGGTTAGAAAATCACTTAAATGTGTTTGAAAGGTCAAATGACCCCTAAAATTTTCCAAAACTTCACATTACAGTTGTAGTAGTGCACGTTAGACGTAGAAAAATTTCAAGGCCGTAAGAGGAAGCTATCTCCCGTTCGTCATCAAACATGCATTGTTCCCTCTCGGAACCACGAACCTTCTAGCGAGTTTCTAGGTTTGTGAGGGGTGTGTGTCCAAATGTTTGTCAAACATGCCAATTTCTTTACCACATCATCTTGGTGGCATGACATTACATCAACCAAGGTTTCATGTGTTTCTGATCATTTTTCTATTTTTTTGAATTAAAATGCCATGTCACTCCATGCATACGCATGCATGCGTCCATGCCGTGAGACTAATATGTTTGAAAATTCCTTCTAATTTACTACACATGGAATTAATTTGCACACAAGTACACAGATATGATTTTTCAAAACGTTTTCGTTAGGCATTGCATGTAGATCTAGTTCAAATTTGAATCACGGTCATTAAATGATTAGAAAATCACTTAAATGTCTTTAGATGGTCAAATGACCCCTGAAATTTACCAAATTTTCATATGAAAGTTGCACGTTAAACGTAGGAAAAAATTTGAAGGCCTTAAGAGGAAGCTATCTCCCATTCGTCATCAAACATGCATTGTTCCCTCTAGGGACCAAGAACCTTCTAGCGAGTTGCTCCGGTTTGTGAGGGGCGTGTGTCCAAACGTTTTTCAAACATGCCAATTTCTTTACCACATCATCTTGGTGGCATGACATTACATCAACCAAGGTTTCATCTGTTTCCGATCATTTTTCTATTTTTTTTGAATTAAACTGCCAGGTCACTCCATGCATACGTATGGATGTGTCCATCTCGTGAGACCAATATGTTTGAACATTCCTTCTAATTTACGGCACATGGAATTAACTCGCACACAAGTACATAGATATGATTTTTCAAACCGTTTTGGTTAGGCGTTGCTTGTAGATGTAGTTCAAATTTGAATTACGCTCATTAAATGGTTAGAAAATCACTTAAATGTGTTTGAAAGGTCAAATGAACCCTAAAATTTTCCTAAATTTCACATTAAAGTTGTAGTAGTGCACGTTAGACGTAGAAAAAATTTCAAGGCCGTAAGAGGAAGCTATCTCCCGTTCGTCATCAAACATGCATTGTTCCCTCTCGGAACCACGAACCTTCTAGCGAGTTGCTCGGTTTGTGAGGGGTGTGTGTCCAAACGTTTGTCAAACATGCCAATTTCTTTACCACATCATCTTGGTGGCATGACATTACATCAACCAAGGTTTCATGTGTTTCGATCATTTTTCTATTTTTTGAATTGAATCGCCATGTCACTCCATGCATACGTATGCATGTGACCATGTCGTGAGACCAATATGTTTGAAAATTCCTTCTAATTTACTGCACATGGAATTAACTCGCACACAAGTACATAGATATGATTTTTCAAACCGTTTTGGTTAGCCGTTGCTTGTAGATGTAGTTCAAATTTGAAATACGCTCAATAAATGGTTAGAAAATCACTTAAATGTGTTTGAAAGGTCAAATGACCCCTAAAATTTTCCAAAATTTCACATTACAGTCGTAGTAGTGCATGTTAGACGTAGAAAACATTTCAAGGCCATAAGAGGAAGCTATCTCCCGTTCGTCATCAAACATGCATTGTTCCCTCTCGGAACCACGAACCTTATAGCGAGTTGCTCCAGTTTGTGAGGGGTGTGTGTGTCCAAACTTTCGTCAAACATGCCAATTTCTTTACCACATCATCTTGGTGGCATGACATTACATCAACCAAGGTTTCATGTGTTTCTGATCATTTTTCTATTTTTTTGAATTAAACTGCCATCTCACTCCATGCATACGTATGCATGTGTCCATGTCGTGAGACCAATATGTTTGAAAATTCCTTCTAATTTATCGCACATGGAATTAACTTCACAATACAAGTACATAGATATGATTTTTCAAACCGTTTTGGTTAGCCGTTGCTTGTACATGTAGTTCAAATTTGAATTACGCTAATTAAATGGTTAGAAAATCACTTAAATGTGTTTGAAAGGTCAAATGACCCCTTAAATTTTCCAAAATTTCACATTACAGTAGTAGTAGTGCACGTTAGACGTAGAAAAAATTTCAAGGCCGTAAGAGGAAGCTATCTCCCGTTCGTCATCAAACATGCATTGTTCCCTCACGGAACCACGAACCTTCTAGCGAGTTGCTCGGTTTTCGAGGGGTGTGTGTCCACACTTTCGTCAAACATGCCAATTTCTTTACCACATCATCTTTTGGCATGACATTAAATCAAGCATGGTTTCATGTTTTTCTGATCATTTTTTAATTTTTTGGAATTAAAGTGCCATGGCATGCACTCCATGCATGTTCCCATGCCTTGAGACTAATATGTTTGAAAATTCCTTCGAATTTACTACACATGGAATTAACTCGCACACAAGTACACAAAAATATGATTTTTCAAACCGTTTTGGTTAGGCATTGCATGTAGATGTAGTTCAAATTTGAATTACGGTCATTAACTGGTTAGAAAATCACTTAAATGTCTTTAGATGGTCAAATGACCCCTGAAATTTACCAAATTTTCACATGAAAGTTGCACGTTAAACGTAGGAAAAAATTTGAAGGCCATAAGAGGAAGCTATCTCCCATTTGTCGGTGGGAACGACACCTATGGGATCACAAGAATCCCTACTACGGTCGCGGGGCGCGGGGTCGTGAGAAGAGCGGATCAATCAGATAGCACACGGTTTCCTTATCCAGTTCAGCCGCGAGGATGCGAAACCCTACTCCTGCTTTGGTGGTTTGTTTATCTCGTGTTCTTGAACTAGCAATGGGGCGTGAGGAGCTCCAAAAGGCGAATCCTTTGAGGGTCCTGGGACAGACCCCTTCCACAAGACGCCTTGGGCCTCCTTTTATATGTCAAAGGGTCGCCACAAAGGGCACATGTGAGGTGGAAGGTATCTACAAAGGTACAAGCTTATCGCTCGACATCACGGGACAAACGCATTCAATGCGCCGCTTATGCGCCCTCTTGCTTTATCGGGATTTGCAAGAAAGCTCGTCCCCAGCCTGTCCCTTTCGCGGCCTTGGCGCTGTCCGAGCCGACGAGGCGCTATGAAGCGCCACGTTGGCTGGTCGGTCCGGGTCAAGGCGGTGGTGGAGTCTTCAGAAGACTTGCATGCCACCACGCAGGAGCTTGGCCGGATCGGTGTAGAGACCGTGACGCCGCCACGCTGGGCGCCTCGGCCAGTTGGTCGACCGGCAAACCGCATGGGGACGGGCGGTGGAGTCTTGGTAGATGTGGGCCTGGCTGCGGCCCCATGAAGTCCTCGGCAAGGGCTTGTCATGGTCTTATAGATCTTCCGGCAAGGGTCTTGCCGGGTCTTGTGGAGAGCCCTCGGCAAGAGGTTTGTTTGGGCCTTGGCGGCCGCCTTCTAAAGGGGCTTTGCCGGGGGCCTAGTGGGCATCCTCGGCAAGGAGCCTTGTCATCATCTTGTCTTCGGTTCTCGTGCTTGGCTGCTTCTTTTTGCCTTGTATCTATCCTTCCGGCAGGCAGGATGCTCCTTGCCGGAAGGTGGCTTGAGTCTTGCTTGCCGATGTAGCGCTTGTCGGCGAAGATGGATCCTCTTTAGTGTAATTCAGACATACAATGCGTGGCCCATGCCCGGCGGTTAGTGCAGCCCTGGTTTTCACTACACCGACAAGAGGCTCCTCGGCCTGGCCGCAGCTGGAGAACTTCATGAATTCGACGCTGCAGACGGGACCAAGCTTGGCATGGGTCACGGTTGTTGTTGCACTCAAAGGAGCTGCCAGCCCACGAGCCTAGTTCCATGGAAATTTTCTGGCAGAGAGCTCTATAGATCTCGATGCCAGAGTGTGGTTTTTTTTCCTTTCTTGCTCCGGCAGAAGGCTGTTGCCGGGAAGTCTTATGTTTCTCGCGAAGACTTTTGACGTTCTCGACACGGCTTCCGCAAGCTTGTTGCCGTGAAGGCTTTTTATCTTCAGCAAGAACTTTGACGTTCTCGATGCGCTTCGGCAAGCTCATCGCCAGAAGGCTTTTATCTTCAGCAGAGAACTTTGACGTTCGATGCGGCTTCCGGCAAGCTCGTCGCCAGGAAGGCTTTTATCTTCAGCAGAGAACTTTGACGTTCTCGATGCCGGCTTCCGACAAGCTTGTTGCCGGGAAGGCTTTTATCTTCAGCAGAGAACTTTGACGTTCTCGATGCCCGAATTCAGTGGAGAACTCCGGAGTTCTCGACACCGCTGGGAAGGTTTATGGTGAAGAACTTCGTCGTCCTTGACACCAAGAAGATTGGTCCTAAGGGCGTTGCCAGCCCCCGGGCCATAACTGTGTTTAAACATGACAAGTGATTAGCATCTGAAGTGCAGTTAACTCACTTGTAAATTTTGACTTCGCTACATATTCCCTATGCTCGTTGGAATGATTTTGCAGTATACGATCCAGCCAAATAGCCGCTTGAGGGAACGGGCCCTTAGCGGCTATTCGGGAACGCCGCCTCCGGAAAGGTTTACCTTCTTGGCTCTAAGCGCAACCGCTCAAGACAAGTTGTCGAGCGGACTCGGGGCAACATGGAGCACAACTAACCCCGAGAAGGTTCCTTGGCATACGTGTCTATGCGTAAATCTCAAATAAATAGTGCATGCTATCTTCCTGTTCAACCTCTCTTTGTACGTCCACCCTCGTTTATCGGGTAGGCTTTGTTTACAGCGTAAACCTGTATGTGTCTTGGGGACGGATCCCCAATGGCCTGTTGGGTGTGCTTGGCCGGCGAACCACCTTACCGCTTCTTAACGCGGCCGCTCGAGCTGTCGAGCTTGACTCGAGTCAGAATCGAGAGCGTTGCCAATTGCGGAAGGCTACCCTGCCACTCTCGACGCAGCCGCTTGAGCTGTTGAGCGGACTCGAAACAGAACAAGGGCGTTGCCCATTGCAGGAGGGCCCCTTTGCGTGTAGGTATTCCATAAAAAGAACGAGATCTCCGAGGGGAATAACCTTATATAAAAAGGAAATATCTAAAGTTTCGCATGACTTAGCTTTTTCACAAGATCAAGGGCGCCGTTTTTTTGGCCGTCTTCTTCTTAGGAGCCATGGCGATGAAAAACAGCCCGGCCAACTGCTAGACCAGATTTCACCATCGCGCCCCTACCTCGCGCGCGCTAAAGATGTCGGTGGAACGACACCTATGGGATCACAAGAATCCTTTACTACGGTCATGGGCGCTGGGTCGTGAGAAGAGCGGATCAAACAGATAGCACACGGTTCCTTATCCAGGTTCGAGCCGCGAGGATGCGTAAAACCCTACTCCTGCTTTGGTGGTTTGTTTATCTGTGTTCTTGAACTAGCAATGGGGCGTGAGGAGCTCCAAAAAGCCGAATCCTTTGAGGGTCCGGACAGATCCCCCCTTCCACAGTACGCCTCGGGCCTCCTTTTATATGTCAAAGGGGTCGCCACAAAGTGGCACATGTGGAGGTGGAAGGTATCTACAGGTACAAGCTTATCGCCGACATCACAGGACAAACGCATTCAATGCGCCGCTTATGCGCCCTTCTTGATTTATCGGGACGGCAAGGAAGCTTCGCCCCACTGCCGCCTCGCTGGCCTTGGCATCGCCGTCCAGCCGACGAGGCGTTGTAGCGCCACGTTGGCTGGTTGCTGGGCTGGCGCGGGTGGTGGAGTCTTCAGGAAGACTTGCATGCCACCACGCAGGAGCTTGCTGGATCGGTGTAGAGACCGCACGTCGCCACGCGGGCGCCTGCTCAGCTGGTCGAGCTGGCAACCGCATGGGGACGGCAGTGGAGTCTTGGTAGATGTGGGCCTGGCTGCGGCCCCACCAAAGTCTTCGGCAAGGGCTTGTCGTGGTCTTGCGTATCTTCCTGGCAAGGGTCTTGCTGTGGCCTTGTGGAGCGCTTCGGCAAGAGGCTTGCCGGGCCTTGCCGGGCCTCGTGGGCATCCTCGCAAGGAGCCTTGCGGTCATCTTGTCTTCCGGTTCTCAAGCTTGGCCGCTTCTTTTTTGCTCAGATTCTGTCCTTCCCGGCAGGATGCTCCTTGCCGGGAAGGTGGCTTGAGTCTTGCTTGCCGATGTAGCGCTTGTCGGCAAAGATGGATCCTCTTTAGTGTAATTGCATACAGTCGTGGCCCATGCCCGGCGGTTAGTGTAGCCCTGGTTTTCACTACACCGACACCATTCGTCATCAAACATGCATTGTTCCCTCTCGGAACCAAGAACCTTCTACCGAGTTGCTCCGGTTTGTAACGGGCATGTGTCCAAACGTTTGTCATACATGCCAATTTCTTTACCACATCATCTTAGTGGCATGACATTACATCAACCAAGGTTTCATGTGTTTCTGATCATTTTTCTATTTTTTTGAATTAAACTGCCATGTCACTCCATGCATACGTATGCATGTGTCCATATCGTGAGACCAATATGTTTGAACATTCCTTCTAATTTACAGCACATGGAATTAATTCGCACACAAGTACATAGAAATGATTTTTTAAACCGTTTTGGTTAGGCGTTGCTTGTAGATGTAGTTCAAATTTGAATTACGCACACAATCATTCAAAGTGAATGGTCCGGCAGCACCGCACGAGTTCAAAGTGAATGTGCCCATGCCTTGAGACCAAATGTTGAATTATCAAACTCATCCCGTGCGCGTAAAGCAGAAGAATCGCTTATGATGCACACAATCGCTCAAAGTGAATGGTTCATGGCTCCACGCCAAGTTTCCCTCCATATTTCCAAAATTTTGGCCTACCGCCAAAATATCTACCCCCTTCCCCACCCCCTTTTCTCCCCGACCACAAGTCACATTTCCCCTATTTCCTCCTTCCTTCCTTGGTAAGATATAGCCGCTTCCTTGCTCTCGCAGTCTCGCATCCTACCGCCGGGGTCGCCATGGTCTTCTTCAAAGATATCTCCAAATGGGTTCCTCCTCCGTGACTACTCCTTCACCACCCGGATATTCCTCTCTTCTCTCTCGGGCTATGACTTGGAATGAAGGATTTTACCCGGAGGTGGATTTGAGTCGCTTTCTTCCTCTTGTAGCTCCCTAAGACCATCAGTGGCAATGAATGGAGCGGGGTGGCTGAAGATCTATTTGCTCGTTGTCACCATCAATCTCCATGCGTGAAGCTACTTGCGTTTGATTCTGTGAACACTGGGAGGAAGTTTCTGGCATGTGCAGAGAAGGTTAGACCCTCTTTCGTTGTTACAAATGATTTGTTAGATGTGATTCACACACTATCACGGTCCCAACCCATTCATACCACACCTTCAACCAAATGCATCCTAAGACAAAGGTCACAGCTTTTGTACCTAGTATCTTAAATTGTTGCCATCTCATCAACGGTGCCATTAGAATATTATTTGGCACCGCTTCAGCAGTTTGTGCAGCCAACTTTGGTCCACACATCCGAGCAGCCAAGCAAAAAAACTAAATCATTATGGCACGAAGGAACTGGGCATCGGAGAAACTACGTGCTTCGGAGTCCGGGTCCCTAATTTTTCTTCCGCTGCATCGGCTCGCCAGTTTAGGGCACCGGTGCGAGATGTAGCAACATTTGTCTTTACACCAGTTCTGGCATACATAGTGGACGGCCTTAGTGCTATTAGTTCTATGTTACTAAATTTGTGCATGTACACACCTGTTAGTATCAATTTGCTGTCATCCAAATACCGCCGCTATGCAGCTTGCAGTTATATTTACCTTCCTCATAAAATGTTCAATTTGTTATTTATTGTACATGAGTAAGAACTTGTAGCATCGTTAGTAGTTAATTATAGCTTCGATGTTCCGTAATTTGGTTGTTGTCTCAATACCAATTATTTCATTTGCACATTGATCTTTTTGAGAAGATATGTCATAACTAACATGTTTCTTCAGTTTTCCAAAATAAGCATTGGTGATTTTCTATGTTGCTATAAACTCATTTCCCCTACAATTGTTACTGATCTACTTTTAAATATTATAGGATGAACGGAAGTGTTCTTACTTGGAGTGGGTTGATCAAGAGTGGCTAGAGTCTTTGAAGATGTGCCTAACGAAGGTCTGGAGCATGTATGAGGAAGTGAACACACGTAGGATTACAGAAATTCTTGTCAATGCTGAAGCATATTTCAAGAATCTTGAGGATAAAAAGTTGAAGGTGGAGAATGAGCTTAGATTTTTTAAATCAGACTTTGGTAAGATGGTGTTGGCGAATGAGGAGGCACTTTCCCGTTGGGTCTGCGTGCAAAACGGCTTCTTCGAACTAAAAGCAGAGGTGGATAAGACGAGCTGGATGATCTTGATTAGGGAAATTAATATATTGTTCTTATGAAGTTGAACTAGCTATATGTTGTAATCGTGTTGTTTTCATGTAGCTACCGTCTTTGTGATGTTATAATATATTTATGTTCCTGATATGAAATTTGCAAACAGTTGTTCGATATGAAATGTGAATTTGCGTAATACTGGAATTATTAATTGTAAACTAATAAACCTGCTAAACGGTTCTAGCAGTAAAAGCGCTTGCAATGGATAGCCCAATGCCACACAGTTCTCTTCATCAAATCGTGTGTTATATAGTTGATAAAAGCAAATAGTTAACCAAGGAAGACCGTGTGTGATACTTACACCTTTCACACACGAGCCTACACATAATATTGTGTGGGATTTACATCCGAACAGAAACGTTTTCCCTGGATTGACTGTGTGGGATGTACATAAGAACGGGAATGTATTCCTTGGATTGACTGTGTGTGATATACATACGAACGGAAATGTTTTTCTGGGATTCACCGTGCACTACAAAAAAAAAGACACATCCATTACATTTTGGGCCGAACGAAAAAATTTTCTTTCATACTTATGACACTTATATGATGATAATTGTGACAAAACCCGGTATCATCATAGATGTGGTGGGCTCCTACTTCTATGACAAAAAATCATGACAGAAAATGGACTTTTCATCCTGGGCGGGCCGGAGACGCAGCTGCATGACATTCTTTGGGCCGTCCATGATGGAAAAAACCGTGGTAGAAGCAAGGGTGAGGAAAATATCGGGTGTTCCTGTTACGGTGGAGTGGTCGGGGCCGAGCGATGTACCTGGAGGTTCGTTGCTTTCTCGGTGACACACACACGCCAGGTGCGAGGGCGTTGGGCTCTAAATGAACTCGGCGATTGCAGATCGCAGGCCACGACATCGAACCCGAGCGATCGATCGATGGCTGTTAACTAAACCTGATCGAGCGATTCCTTCGCTACTGCTGCTAACTGAAGCCGATCGATGTTGCCTCTGGATGGACAATGAGCGTTGCTGCGGGGGTTTGGATGAATAGTTCCCGGTGGGGGTGGATGAACAAGACCCCGTGGTGTTGTCTCTGGATGAACATGACCCCGATCGATCGAGCCGGTTGGGGCTGGATGAACAGGACCCCATGGTGTTGCCTCTGGATGAACATGACCCCTATCGATCGAGCCGGTTGGAGCTGGATGAACAGGACCCCGTGGGCCAGATGAACAAGACGACCCAGTGGAGGGCTGGATGAATAGGACGACCCCGTGGAGGGCTGGATGAACAGTACCCCGTGGAGGGGTGGTTTAATAGGAGCCCGTGGAGAGGGCTGGTTGAACAGTAGCCGGTGGAGTACCGCGGTGGAGGCTGGATGAACAGAGCCCGTGGATGAACAGTCTGTGGAGGCCGGAGGAGGTCGACGGTGGATGAGCGATGGCCCGTGGAGGTTGGAGGGTCAACGGTGGAGATGAACAAGATCCCGTGGAGTCCTGCTTTTGCAAGACGCCACACCCCTCCCGATGAACATGACCCCATTTCACCTGCAGCGCTTCCAACACAAGTCCGCTTTCTCCGTTTTTGCAGACGCCACACCTCCCGATCAACAGACCTCGTTTCGACCGTAGGGAGGTCCAACACAAGTCTGCTTCCTTCGCTTTCGCGGGCATTTATGCATTCTCCCGGCGAACAGGATCCTGCTTTCAACGCGTGGCACGGTTGAACACAGGGCCGTTTCCTTCGTTCTGCGGTATGCCAGGCCTCGTTTCCATCGGCTATTCCATCCAAGCCGGTTGGCTGGCCACGCGTTCTGTTGCCTCCCGATGTGTACATGCTACGTGCGTGCCTCTACTACGAGACGTGCGCGCCTCTACATCGAGCAGTATGTACGTACACGTTCGCAACCAGAATGACAACGCTACGCACGCTTCGACCAGGTGGGTCCCGACTGTCAGGCACTTCCTTCCATGCGAAGATGTAGCCAGTGGTCCCGGCAGTTAGGGGGCGAATCGGTTTTTTTTTCCGAACGCACTTCCTTGCGTGCGAAGATGTAGCTGGTGGGTCCCACCAGTTAGGGTGGAAACGTTTTTTTCACGAAATACGGTGGCCCGTCCGGTGGGTCCTTGCTATCAGGTGGAGGAATAATTATTTTGCGCATAATAAGGAGGCACTTCCTTGCGGCCGCCATAGACCCAGCTGTCAGCCTCTCCACGTACAGTACTCTTTCGATGGAAGTCGTTCCTTGACCACGTTGACCACGCCGCATTGAGACCACCAGGGTCGTGGACGATGGCGAGGCCTAGGAAGGGGATGACGCGGAGCCGGGAAAGACGCGGCAGTGGATGCCCACGCGGAGAGGAGTACGAGGGTTCACTGGTTCGGCTGCGGTGTGTGGCTGCCATCGCCGCAGAATAACAGGGGTATGGGTGAGTAGAGGGATGCCCTGGCCAGCGGTGGGAGTAGTAGGGGGCGGTGAGGCTCACAAGAAGAAGAAAGCCCGCCACGGGAGGCAGGAGCAGGCGACACGACCAGCGCTGCTTTGGGCGGCTGGAGCAAGAAGACCAAAGGTTGAAGAAGCACGACGGCCGTTGGATGTACATCGTACGGTCACTGCAACTAGAATCGTTTATATTGACTAAGTTGACAAAGCCCTTGGTACGGGTCAACTTAGTAGGCCCACAGATCAGCTTCCAAAACGGTGCACCCCAGATGTCAGGGGGAGGAATCATTTTTTGGGCGGGTGAAGCTACAATATCCAAGATTGAACAAGAAGCACGGCAAGATCCATTGGATGGACATCCAATGGCCCGCCAACTAGAACCGTGTGTTGACTATAAGTTGACAAAGCCTTGCATACGCGTCAACTCTCTTTTCTTTGAGGGGACACGTCAACTTAGTAAGGCCACAAGTGTGTGGCAGAGAACTTATAGCCCATTTGAGATTTGTAATTATGTGCAGCCAATTTCTGAATTCTAATGGAATTTACTACAGCCCATTTACAGTTTGTTAAAAGTAGAGCCCATTTCAACCAACCGTTCAAAACAAAATTCAATAAAATTTCCCACATTTAGATGGGATCCGAAATATTTTTATCCCGAATTTCTAGTCAGATTAAATACAATTTCAATATAAATTTATATTACTTAAAAATCGAACGAAACATTGCGCTCGCATAATGAAACTAAAATTTTCAATATCCAAAAATAACATTTTATAAAGTAATTACGTGTTTGGTGCATTTTTTATAGTTATTACCCTGTTTTTATAATTACATCCCATTTATTATTTCTTAAAGCCTATTTTCTTGTTAAGCCTAATGCATCCCTTCTAGGAAAGATTTGCAGCCCAAATGGGTCGGAGAATAACAACTTGACCTTGCTCAGGTATTCCTAAAAAAGTATAAAATTTGGGCTAGCCATTTTCAGCTTGAAAAAATTAATATCCTGGCTGGATATCCGGCTCGGCTATCTGGGCCACAACCCGCCTATTATCACCTGCAGAGCGATGTTTTCGTTGTTGTTCAGAGGAGAAAAATTATATCTGGGCTAAACATCGCCAAGATAAACTTCTGCAGTGCTCACATCTAAAAACACAAATCTTGCTTTCGAGCTGCTTGGTCCCACTGCTACACTTCTTGTGCAATCCTCGCTTATTGACTACATAGGTTGACAATGGTGTGGGACCGTGATGTCGTGAAACCAGGAGGAAGCAAAAAATTATAGTTTTATATACTAATAAGGAGGCACTTGCATACGTGCGGCTATATTCCTGTGGGCCCCTCATCATCCTCTCCAAGTAAAGTCATCTCCTCATCCTCATGTCCGTTGACCATGTTGACAACGCGAGACGGCGGCGCCACGGCGAGCGCAACAACTCGAAGGACGACGGAGAGGGCCTCGCGGGCCCTACGAATGGTCTGATACAATGCGTGCTGCTCATTCGGGAAGCCAGGATCATAGGGCCACATGTCCACGACGGCATTGTCGTTCGCTTGTTCACCGGTGCTCGTTGAGGAAACGGAGGTTGCAGCACAAGTCCTCCTGCACTGGTAGCTCTTCCGCCATTAGGGCGTCGAAGTGCAGCCGCTGCTCTCGGTGAACACGGCATGAACCGCTTTGGACAAAGGCGCCTGCCTTAGTCCGGAAGTTACGCCCATCGTTCGATTGTCGCCGCCAGCTCGCAAGCTATTTGGCGAGCCAGCATGTCCGCTGCTAGACCGACCAGCGCCAACCATGAGTCCGACCGCCTAGCCCACCTGCATCGCTTCCTCGCCCAGCGCACTTCCCGCCTCGAACGGCTGGCGCCGCCCGCTTCGCTTATGGGTGTAGGCGATTGCCGCCTTCAAACGACACAAGTGCCGTTCGGTCCGTCATTCTTCTACCGCCCACATTAATGATATGCGGTTGCCGAGGAGGCTACTCTGGCGCCACACCTCCGTCCCTCCGCCGCCCACCATTGCTATATAAACTGCTGCGCCGGCCATAGCCGCAGTCATCCGCATCCGTTCCCTTTCTCCTGTCCACACCATCATCGCCCACCATGGCTTCCTCACGCCCGGCGCTCATTTTTCCGGACGGGCGGACGATGGACCACAAGGAGATGGCAGCCATTGCTGCCGACTGCTAGCCGGCAGGCAGCCGGAGGACGACGACCCAATGGAGAACATGGTAGTCGATGATCCGGCGCCAACACCCTCCTCCACGCCATCCTCGCCGGTGCATTGCACCATGACCATCCGCGAGGCCGACGCCCAATATATCGACACGGTGAGGCAGAAGCGTGAGCAGCAGTTCCGGGAGGCGCAGGCCGACGCCGCCTACAACCACCGTCTCCTCTAGGAGCACTCGGCAGCAGAGGGAGCAGATCGGTGCGAGCGGGCAAAGCAGGAGGGCGCTCGCTCGACTCGTACCGCCTGGCCGCGAGGGCCACCTCAGCCGGGCAAGACCAAGACGCGAATGGCGGAGGCTGCGGCCGCCTACAAAGAGGGCGAAGGAGCGGGCGAGGTGCTGTTTGGTGAGACCGAGGACGAGGCAGAGGACAATGCCGGCTCCGACGAGTCCTCGCTCCGCTGGCATTGACGAGGCCCTACTCCACCGAGGCCCTGCGGTGCCAACAACGAGGCAGAGGACACCGGCGGCTCCGCCGAGGCCCCACCCTGCCGGCAATGAGGGGGAGGATTTCCCCCACTCCGCCGGCAACAAGACAGAGGAGATCGCCGGCTCTGCCGAGGCCCCGCCCTGTTGCCAGCGAGGCCATGCCACATAGAAAATGAGGAAGAGTAGAACACGGTAGGTCGCCGCCGCTCGGGTCCTAGTAAGGCCACCGCTGCTACCCTCCGGTTGAAGCCAAGCTAGGTGTAACGCCCCGGATCCGACGCGCCAGGTGTCCGCCAGTTATTCGCCTTCTTTGCCATGTCATCTGCTTGCGTGTTGCATCTTGCCATGTCATCATGTGCATCTCATTTTGCATACGTGTTCGTCTCATGCATCCGAGCATTTTCCCCGTTGTCCGTTTTGCAATCCGGCACTCCTATGTTCCCTGGCGCCCCCTTTTGCCTCTTTTCTTAAGCGGGTGTTAAACATTCTCGGAATGGACCGTGGTTTGCCAAGCGGCCTTGGTACACCACCGGTAGACCGCCTGTCAAGTTTCGTGCCATTTGGAGGTCGTTTGATACTCCAACGGTTAACCGGGTAGCCGCAAAAGCCTTTTTTGTGTGCAGCCCAACACCCCTCCAAATTGGCCCACTAACCCATCCAAACCCCCTCGATGCTCTCGGTCGTTCGATCACGATCGTGTGGGCGAAAACCGCACCTCATTTGGACTCTCCTAGCTCCCTCTACCTATATATTTGCACCTCCCCCTGAAAATTCGCGGATGAACCCTAGCCTCCCTCTTCCTCGCGCCGCCGGACATGTCCAGCCTGCACCTCGCACCGGCCAAAGGCGTGATGCCAAGTCACCGCGCCGCCGCCGCAAGCCAACCGGGCGCCGCCACCTCACCCGCCACGGTAGCCTTCGGAAGGCCAGTTCGCCCCCCCCGGCCCGTTCGCGCGCGCCTCATGAGCCTGCGAAGCCATGGAGCCTCAGCGCCGCCGCCTTGAGCGCTCCCCGCCGCCTCGCTTTGCCGTCGGTCAGCGCCGCCCCTCCAGCGCAGCCAGCGTCGCGATCGCCGCTGCCATCTTGCGCCGCCCAGCGATCGCGCCCGCCGCGCCTCTCCGCCCGCGCCCTCGCGCCCCACCTCGCCAGCCTCTCCTTCTACTCCGGCGACACCGCCAACTCCGGCGAGATCCGCCCGAGTGGATGAGATCCACCCGTTCGTGGATCCAAACGCATCGTCCCCGCGCCCGGATCCCTCCGTCCCGGGTCGAGCCCGTCCCGAGTTGACTTTTCGCGGAGGTGAAATTCCACCAAGTCCCTGATTTTCCTACATTCTGATGCTATGTTTGACCTCCTATATCTCCTAGCATACTGCTCCGTTTTGCGTGCATAATGTATCGAAATGTTCACCTCATTGTGCTCTTCATTTTGTTTCATTGCGCCATGTTTGTTTGAGTTTATCTTGATTCCCTAATCATTGTTGCAATAGTGCTATATAATGTTGTCTTCTGTAGTTTATCAGAACTTGCTCATTTGTCATTTTTGTATCTTTTTGTGTGATTTTCTTTTGAGCATCAGGCCTACAGGTGTTACGATCTATAACATGCTTTCCTTGGTGTGGTGCAATCTACTCTTCATGATATGCCATGTGTTGACTGTTTCAAGCTTGCAAATTAGCCTCCATGATGTTGCTGATTTCAGAGACTTAGAATTTTAGTCTTTGTGCTGCTGTTATTTTCATGCCTTGTATTCATGTTGCTACTGTGAGATCCATGCCTCTTTTGAGCATATTCATTAAGGATGTTTTGGACATATGGTTATTCTCTATCTACCCATGCCTCTGTTTGCATTTATGAAGTGCTCTAGAATTTCTTAATCTTGCTCTACTTTTGCTATAAAATGTTCCTAGCAGATTGTTTACATGTTAATCAATTTTTCCATGGTTGTTGTTAGTGATCCAAACATGCTATGAACTTGTTATTGCCATGTTTAGCTTCAATAACACGTCTTATTGGGAAAATTCGAATCTGAGCCCGAGCTCATCTACACCTGCGCTCACGAAAAAAATCAAAATAAATACTAGAAAAATTCAAAAAATTCCAAAATAAATTTGGGTGGTGGACAATTTGATGCGTGAGGTACGCTCCAATTTTCAAACATTTGGACTTCTGCAGCTCTCAAAAAAAGACAAATCGGAGGTGCAGCAAAAATGTGTACTGTTCATATATTGTTCGATCTGATTTGTCTTTTTGCTTGAGAGCTGCACAGAAGTCCAAATGTTTTGAAAATTGGAGCGACCTCACGCATCAAATTGTCTACCACCCAAAATTTTTGGAATTTTTGAAATTTTCTGAATTTTTACAATTTTTTTTGACCGGGTGCAGATGCACCCGGCAATCAAACGCCGTTCTCGTCTTACTGCTGGTAGTATGATTGTCTTGTCATGCAATGCCTTGTAGTGAGTGAATCGAGCTCGCAAAGATGCCTTCATATTTCTGTTTATGCCATGCTCTGTTTTTCTGCTAAGTCTGAACCTGATACTAAAACTTGCTATGTTTACATGGGTGCCATCATATATTCCGTGCCATTTTGGCTTATGGTCAGTAAGGGAATTTTGTTCTATGCATTTAGTAGACTCATGCCATCCCTTTATTTTCTGTGATCTGTTCCTGTAGCATGTTGTTTGACAGCTCTAAACATTGCAACCTGATGTTATTTCTGCCATGTCCAGTGATTTCCACCAAGTCTGTGAACCTGTTATTATTTGCAATCGTGCCATGTCTTTTTGAGCATGTTCTAGTGGTTTATGGAGATAGCTCAGTGTTCATGTTTTGTCATGCTTTACCTGTAAATCATGTCCATGCCTTTTGTTTTCATGTTGTGGTGCTGTAGCATATTGTTTTGGTGCTTGCAATATGCCTAGTTGCTGTTTTGGACAGCTTGTCCTTTAAACTTGTATGGTGTGTATGTGTTGAACCGTTGCTCCGTTTGAGTGTGCTCTATATAAAACATGCTTAGTTTTGTATGTAGTTTCATGTTAACTTGTTGCATCCATGTTTTGAGTATGTTTGCTTGATGTTTGAATGCATTTTGCATCAATGCCATGTTGAACTTGTTTTGCTCATATCTTCTAGGCCGTAGCTCCGAATCTAATGAACTTTATATGTAACTTGACTACAATTTCGTGTAGATCATCGTGGTGCATCTTAGCTTGCTGTTTAACAACTTGAACATAAGTTTTATTTCAGATTTGTACTATCTTCGAAATTTGCATATGGGGACTTACCGGAATTGTCATATGTTGTTTTCGGCCTCATTTAAACTTGCTTTGATGTGTTGCTCTTGTATGCGTCCTCTCTTGCCATGAGTAGCTTCTTGTAGCCTTTTCATGCATCATACTTGGTTGAGCATCATGCCTTATCATGTGTTGTGTGTTTACCATGTTGTGTGCTTCTTCTCGATAGTGCCCGTTTCGTTGCGATCGTGAGGATTCATCTCGTCATGCTTGGTTCAGATTGTAGGCTTCATCTTCTTCATGGACTCGTTCTTCTTCCTAGCAGGATTTTAGGCAAGATGACCGTCACCTTGGATCTCACTACTATCATTGCTATGCTAGTTTCTTCGTTCTATCGCAATGCCGCATTACCTACCACTTGCTTATCAAGCCTCGCAAATTGCCATGAACCTCTAACCTTTGTTACCCTTCCTAGCAAACTGTTGTTTGGCTATGTTACCGCTTTGCTCAGCCCCTCTTATAGCGTTGCTAGTTGCAGGTGAAGATGAAGATTGCTCCTTGTTGGATTATGTTTATGTTGGGATGTCACAATATCTCTTATATTATTAATGCATCTATATACTTGGTAAAGGGTGGAAGGCTCGGCCTTATGCCTGGTGTTTTGTTCCACTCTTGCCGCCCTAGTTTCCGTCGTATCGGTGTTATGTTCCCGGATTTTGCGTCCCTAACGCGGTTGGGTGATTTATGGGACCTCCTTGACAGTTCGCTTTGAATAAAGCTCTTCCAGCAAGGCCCAACATTGGTTTTACATTTGCCTCAGCCTATTACCTTTTCCCTTGGGGTCGCGCATCCCGAGGGTCATCTTTATTTTAGCCTCCCGGGCCAATGCTTGTCTAAGTGTTGGTCCAAACTAGAGCCACTTGCAGCACCACCTCGGGGAAACTTGAGGGCTGGTTCTAGTTGTACGTAGTGCTCATCCGGTCGTGGCCTGAGACGAGATACACGCGGCTACTATCAGGGTGTCGGCACGCCGGGAGGTCTTGATGGACTCGTTTTACCATTGTCGAAATGTCTTGTAAACGGGATTCCGAGACTGATCGGGTCTTCCTGGGAGAAGGAATATCCTTCATTGATCGCGAGAGCTTATCATGGGCTAAGTTGGGACACCCTATGCAGGTTTGAACTTTGAAAGCCGTGCTCAGCGGTTATGTGGCAGATGGGAATTTGTTAATGTCCGGTTGTAGTACACTTGAAGTAAACTCTTCTAAAATACACCAACCGTGTGTGTAACCGTGAGTGTCTCTTTTCGGGGTTGTTCGAGAGGAGAACACGGTGTTTGGGTTATGTTTGACGTAAGTAGGAGTTCAGGATCACTTCTTGATCATTACTAGTTGACGATCGCTTGCTTTGCTTCTCTTCTCGCTCTTGTATTCGTAAGTTAGCCACCATACATGCTTAGTCGCAGCTACAACCTCACCACTTTACCCCTTCCTTTCCCATTAAGCTTTGCTAGTCTTGATACCCATGGTAATGGGATTGCTGAGTCCTCGTGGCTCACGGATTACTACACCAACAGTTGCAGGTACAGGTTATGCGATGTTCATGATGCGAGAGCGATGTTTACTTGTTTTGGAGTTCTTCTTCTGCTTCATCTTCGATCGAGGATAGGTTCCGTGTCGGTAGTCTGGCTAAAGGTGGTGGATGTCGTTGAGTTCCTGTTTGTGTTTCATCCGTAGTCGGATGTTATTCTTATGTATGTATTTTGATGTATTCATGTGACATTGTATGTCTTGGTTGTATCCCCACTATTATGTAATGTTGATTTAATGATATCCACCTTGCAAAAGCGTCTTCAAGATGCGCTTCTATCCTTTGTGGGACCTTCGAGTTCCTTTAGGATAGGGTCGCATCTTAGGCGTGATTTACTAAGCGGAGTTGACAAGCGATGGCCGGTTAGCTTCTGGCAGCGGCGATGGAGTCGGGAGAGCTATGTTGGAGAAGGACGATGCTTATTTTAATCCGCTGCGATTGGCTATTGAATCGACACGTGGGCCCAACAAATATCCTGGCCACATGTCGATTACATGAATCGCACCTGCAGTTAAGTCATCAAGCTTCTGTTGGCTCAATGGGACAGTGGGTAGCTTCTTGCTAATTAATATACCTCCAGCGCACCCCTTTTTAGTTGAAGAATGTATGAACTGTAATGAAATCCAGCAAGTTTATATGAAATCTGACCGTGTATGAATGAATTTATTTTGATTAGTTTGAATTCTTGTATCACTGGCATTGGATGAACATGCAAAACAATACGTACTAGCATTATTTCCAGGGTGATCACTTCGTTTGCAGCAGTTTCACATGTACTCCCTCCGGTTCTTTCTAGTCTGCATACAAGTTTTGTCTGCAGTCAAAGTATCTCTACTTTGACCAATCTTACAAAAAAAGTATGCACTTTCACAATGTGCAAAGTAAAAAGGAACAGAAAGAGTATAAAGATTTTGAGCAGCTTTTTAGCGTTCCTGTACATTGCAATCAAACACACAGGCATGGCAATTCATAGAGAACATTCAAAACAATCGGTGATTATGCATCTCAGTGATTCACATGTCAGAGCCAATATTTACTTCACAACTAAAGAATAAAGAAAAAATGGATCAACACAGCTGACAGCAAAGGGCGTCGCATTCGAAAATATCAAACACATGTCTTCTTGCTAAAATCAATGAGCAAAATTTGACAAGGTTGTCCCATTCCAAAATATCAAATGCCTACGATTGTGGAATGGGCAGGGTTTGCCATCAGTTCGGACATTGACATGGCACCTCGTGCTAAATAAACCAACTGTTCTTTTTGTGCGATTCCACCAAAATCAACCAAATTCGCGCTGTAGTTTGTAAAGGATTTCGCCCTTATATGTTGCAATGCCTTGAACTTATCGGCACCTCCTTTCTTGTGGTGGAAATGAATGTTTCGATGTATTCATGAACATTTTGTGCAGTTCCCATTGAAATCAAGCTGAGCGCCCCTATTTGCACAAATACAAAAAAAGTGATTAGTATAAAGCAAATTGTACTATGAATTGATAGTTTAAACAGGCACCTACATGGTCCATGTAGAGCACACTTCTAGAAAAATGGAACTCACTGGAAAGAATCCTAGAACAACATTGTACTCGCGCATCATAGCAAGAAAATGGAGATTTGTCAGTCCTTCTGAGCTGAAGTTAGTTTGGTCTTGTGTGGACTAATGTAACCATCCTTCAATCGGCTCGCTCGATGAGAAGATAGACAGGGCTTCTTCATCCTGGCATAATCGGAACTAGTCACTTCACGTACTCCATATTCTTCTTCAGAGGAGGATGATCCTTTTGTGCAAAGACAAGAGGACAACTAAATGCTAGCATCCCTGTTTGCTCAAAAAAGGAAAGGAAATATTTAGAACAACACAGATGAAGCACTTCTCAAGGACAATACCACTTTTTCATCACAGTATCTAAACAGTAGCACTTGTATCATCACAACAATAAATTAAGTTGCAACCGGTGTTGTGCTACTGTTTAGATACTGTCATGAAAAAGGTTGGTACATTACAGCACCGGGAGTTGATTTTTGTTTAGATACTGCCAATAAATTGTTATAAATTGCTCGTTCCAGCCATAGCAATAAATTAAGATGCAAAACTATATCATTACTTGTATCATCACAGTTCTAGTGCTTCATTACAGCACCGGGAGTTGATTTTTGTTTTCCTTCCGCTTGTTCTTCCCCTTCATCACTTGGTTCAATAACAGACAAGCTTCACCTTCAATGTAAGATTTGGCATGTCAATTAGGTTGCACAAGTATAGCACTAAACAATGACATTAATTTTCGATGAAAGTGGCAAAATACGTGCCAACAGTTGTGAAATATCCTTATCTTACCTCAATGGGATATTACGGTGCACATATGCATTGGAAGTCTTGTCTCCATTTATGCGATTCACTAAAATCAAGCAACATTACCATACAAGTAGCACAACATATGAAAGCACACTGCAGAATCATGTGAAAGAAGGCTAGTACTGACCTCTCATGATGTGGAATTCACACAACTCACAAGAAGAAGATCTGAACCAAATTTGCCAACACGGATAGGAAGTAAGATCTCCTCTTGTGCAGTTCCACTAAGATCAAGCAATCAAGCAATGTTGTCGGTGTGACATTTTGTTGAACTGACAAAACACTCTTAAAATGTAAGTGTTTTGTGCAAAGGAAACAAAAGGTCACAATGGCAACGAGGTGAAGTAGATAACCCTGTTTACACAGAGGTGCAAAGGACACAACTAGTGGTCAATAACGGTGGATGACACATAAGCCAACAAAAAGAAGCATCTACCTTATCTGTCGGGGATATAACTATTTGTGTAAGCCGCCCAGGAGGGGCCGGGTTACGTAAAGTGATTACCAGACGGAAGCCCAAGTCCAAGCATGAAGATGGCGACTTAAGGCCCGTTGTAGTAAACCGCCATAATGGCAAGACTTGTATCATAAGGTAGACTTGACTAGTCACCGAGCCGGACATTGTTTATAAGCCGGCCGGGACTCTGTAGGCTACAGGGCGTCAACCCATGTATATAAGGGACAACCTGTTGGCGGCTTAGGGCAAGAAACAACCAATCGAGAACCGGGCATAGCGTACCTCACTCCCTGGTCATCGAAACCTCAAGCAATACCAACCAAACTAGACGTAGGCTTTACCTTCACCATAAGGGGCCGAACTAGTATAAAACCTCTCGTGTCCTTTGTCCCGATTAACCCCTTTAAGCCTCCTAGTTGCGATGGCTCCAATGACTAAGTCCTTGCAAGAGGACATCTGCCGTGACAATTCCACGAGCGGTTGGCGCCCACCATGGGGCCCGGCGACGGTGGATTTGAGTTCTTGAAGGGTAGCTTCGAAGGGCTGAAGGGATACTGTGATGGGGTCGGATGACCAAGAGTGCGTCAGCTGGCAAGATCTACATCGACATCGAAGGTCGGGGCCCGAGGCCGACTCAATTGAGTACGGGTACCGGGACCCCTTTGGCGGAATCCATGTCTTCATAGGCCGGATTGGTGAGCCGGGGCCTGAGCCGGACATCTGCACCGACCTCATCGAGACGGCTCAGCGTGCGATCCGACTGGTGGTGAGACGGTCGTCCACTCTGATGGTGATTCGTCCGCCGGTTCAACGGATTCTCTGTATCAAGTTCAAGATGGGGTGCTTGGGGGCTGTTCCGATGGCTTCAGTATTCCGGACCCCTGTGAGTCGCCAAATTGGGCAGGAGTCTTTATGGCTGGGACTCAACTTGGGACAAAACTCTCTACAGCGGGTTGCAATCACTTTGCCGGGTTAGGAGCGGCCGGGGCAGGAGGGCCCTGCTACCGCTGTCTGGCTCAGTCTTGATAGATCTTATGGACAAGTTAGCGACCATTCGTTAACCCCCACGGTTATTCCTCGCAAATCTAGATGAACATAACGCCGGAGGTGGCAAGGTGCGTGAGGAGATAGCCTCGCCAAAGAGGCCTTGGCGGTGAGGACACCAAAGTTAGCTGCGTGAGCGGGCGGCTTTTAGTTGCACGGGCACAGCGACTCCACCGAGGCTTTCCACCTTAACATGAGTCTGAATCGTCCAATGAGGTGATGAGAAGGAGACATCGAAGACCCAGTCCCGTCTGCCTCCGGTTTTACGATCCTCGGAATCTCTTCACGACACCCGGAGCTGGTCCTAGCAATCCGCCCGAAGCCAATCAATTTATGACACCCGGAGCTGGAGGGCCAGCTCAGCGTCGGGAGATGTTGCCTCCCCATGGCGTCGCCACGTTATGTGCCGATACCAGAGGGTCACTTTTCCAACCCCAAGGAGAATTTAATCACAGCGTCAGCGCGTCTGGCGGCTCTTCCAGTGGACGGTGATGGTCCAACAGCGGTGGAGACCCGGAGGATCGTGGAACTTGTCCAGACGGCCTCTGGCACAAAGAAAGAGACCTATTCTTCTGGCGGGGACATGATTCATTCCACTCCTCAGCCTTGGATAGCGCCTCGTCCAAACCGGAGTCCGAGTTCTGGCAGGCACATGGAGTCGAGCTTTATCAAGCAATGCCCAAATGTCAGTAACCAACCCGGTGGCTATAACCCGGTCAAAAGGTGATCGATTGCGCCAGAGGATGAGCAGGCGACTCAATTAGCGGCTCATCGGGCGGCATATGATGGTTTCCCAGAGTATCCAACAACTTCGTTGGAGCAGGAGTGGCCACTAGAACCGGTGGTGTCCCTTGTCTGGTGGCGGCTCTGCGAGATGTGCGTCTGCCCAAGGATTTCAAGGGACCTCGAAAGGTGCCGAATTACACGGCCAACTTATAGCCGGGGGCTTGGATTGAATGTTACGAGATGGCCATGGAGTTGTTGGAAGTCAACGACGCGGCAATGGCTAAGTACTTTACCATGATGTTAGATGGAACTGCCCGATCTTGGTTGAAAAGTTTGCCTCCCAATTCCATCAGTTCATGGGCAGAGCTAAAGGCCCGGTTTATCTAGAACTTTAAGGATACTTGCAAGCAATCTATGTCCATTGTGGACTTGACCAATTGTAAGCGGGAGGAGGGTGAGTCCACAACTCATTGGGTGCGCCGGGTCCAGGAAATAATACACTCATCTGATAAGATGGACGCCTTGCTCATGGTACTTATGCTCCATCAGAATTGTCGTTTTGAGCCGCTAAAGCAAAAGCTAGGGCGCCTTAAGCGTGATTGCAATGACATGGGTACACTAATGGCGGCTTTGGTTAAATATGCCGATTCTGATACTACTGATGATCCCGTGTCTGAGGAGGAAAAGAAAGGGAAAGGAAAGAAGAACGGCAATGGAAAGGGTCAGCAAAATCACCCGGGCAATCAAGGTGGCAACAAACGTAAGCCGGAGGGTAACCCAGCGTTTGTGGCTAATGCTAATGCCCAAGGTAATAACAAGAAACGTAAGGGGAGAGCACCCCTCGATCCGGTGGCTCGGGTCCATCCTTGAGCACCACGAATGAGCCTTGTCCAAGACACGGTACTCGGGAAAATCCTGCCACCCACTTATGGAAGGACTGCGCGATCATGAAGGCTTTCAAGAATTCAAACATGTTTGATGGCAATCACGGATCAGGCGGCGGTTCAGGGGCTGGCGGCTTTCATGGCCCGGGCGGCGGTTCAAATTCCGGTTTTCAGGGACAGCCGGGTGGAAATAATCGGTAATGATGCAGTCAGGAGGACACCAGACGGCAATCGGGTTACCAAAGCCAGCAAAAGCAGTTGAGCGGTGGGCAGTACCATGTATTTACCACTAGCTTATGCAAACGTGACCAGAAGGTTCGTAAGAGGGCTGTAAATTCAGTTGAGCCGGCAGCTCCTCGTTATTTGAGATGGTCAGAGCAACACATTGTTTGGAGCAGAGAGGATCACCCGCCGCGCGTTGATAATCCGGGTCAGTTGGCCTTGGTGGTGGCCCCTCAGGTTGGTGGATATAAATTCACTAAGGTGCTCATGGACGGAGGAAGCAGCATCAATATTCTCTATTATGAGACCTTTCGCCGCATCGGGTGCGATTGATAAGGACTTGAGGACGTCTAACACTGTTTTTCATGGGGTGGTACCGGTAAGTCGGCATATCCGGTTGGAAAGATCGAGCTGGAAGTGGCTTTTGGAGCGAATATGATTCAATGAGAAGTCGACGTTTGAGGTAGTCAAAGTCGAGGCCCATATCACGCTCTGTTTGGGCGGCCGGCTTATGCCAAGTTTATGGCATAGCCGTGTTATGTTTATCTGCAGCTCAAGATGCCGGGTTACAAGGGCACCATCCTTTGTGCGCACGGGAGTCGAAAGGTGGCTTTGGAGTGCGAGGAAGGCGATGCGGCTTATGCTGAATCTGTTTGTGCTGAAGAGGAGCTGAAGTTTTATCAAACTAATGTTGACCCGGCAGACATGACCTCTTTGAAGAAGCCAACCACAGAGCAAGACTCGGCGTTGAAATTCAAGTCGGCCGCCGAGACAAAACTGGTTGATTTCACTCCAGGCGACTCTTCCAAGCAGTTCAGCATCAGTACCAATTTGGATCCCAAATAGGAAAGCGCGCTCATCGAGTTCATCCGTGAGAACCGGGACATCTTTGCATGGAAACCTTCTGACATGCCGGGTGTCCCGAGAGAACTCACGAGCACACTCTTAACATTGATCCAAAGTCTAAGCCGGTCAGGCAGTTTCTCCGGCGATTCAATGAGGAAAGGCGCAAGGCTATAGGAGGGGAGGTCGCTCGGCTCTTAGCGGCCGGGTTCATCGTGGAAGTTTTTCACCCGGAGTGGTTGGCTAACCCGGTGCTTGTGCTAAAAAAGAACGGCTTTGGCGGATGTGTGTGGACTACGGACTTAAATAAAGCTTGTCGGCTGATCCCTTTGCTTTCTGCCCGCATTGATCAAATCATCGATGCCATAGCGGGTTGCGAGCGGTTGAGTTTTTTGGATGCTTACTCTGGTTATCATTAGATCAAGATGGCGGTTAAGGACCAGGAGAAGACGACGTTCATTACTCCGTTTGGAGCCTTCTGCTATGTGTCTATGTCGTTTGGGCTCAAGAGTGCCCAGGCGACTTATCGGCCGGTGTGTGCAGAATTGTCTCCACAATCAGATTAGGCGCAATGTTCATGCTTACGTGGATGACATTGTGGTGAAGTCCAGAGAAGAAACCTTGATCTCCGACTTAAAGGAAACCTTTGATAATCTCCGAGTCTATAAGATGATGCTTAACCCGGACAAGTGTGTATTTGGTGTACCTGCAGGCAAACTTTTGGGATTCCTGGTCTCAAACAGGGGCATTGAAGCTAACCTGGAGAAGATCAAGGCGATTACCTCTCTGGCTAAACCGGTGTGCATCAATGATGTACATCGACTAGCGGGTCGCGTTGCTGCTTTAAGCCGATTCATAAGCCGGCTAGGGGAGAAGGCTCTACCGCTGTATTAGATGATGAAGAAAACAGACACTTTTATGCAGGTGAACTCTACCGATGCTGCCTTTGAAGATTTAAAGAGACAATTATGCGAGCCGCGGTTCTCGCGGCTCCAATTGATAAAAACCCTTTGCTATTGTATGTTGTTGCTAACTCACGTCTTTGTTAGTGTGGCCATTGTGGTGGAGCGTAAGGTGGTGGCAAGGAGCATCTAGTTCAGCGGCGGTTTATTACATCGATGAGGTGCTCATAGAATCCAAGCAAAGGTATCCGCATTGGCGTAAACTTGTTTATGGGGTGTTCGTGGCAAGCGGAAGCTAAAGCGATATTTCTGGGTCATCCTATAACCTGGTGGTAAGTTCAGCCCCTTGGGAGACATCATCCGCAATGGGGAAGCCATAGGACGGGTTGCCAAGTGGGCCATCAAGCTTGGGCCTCACGGTTTGAAGTATATACCGCGCATAGCTATCAAGTCTCAAGCCCTAGTGGACTTTATCAATGATTGGACGGAATTGCAGGCACCAGAGGAGAAGCCGGATAACACATATTGGACTATTCATTCCGATGGGTCCAGGTAGTTGGAAGGCTCGGGGGCTGGAGTCGTTTTAACTTCCCCCCGAGGGGACAAATTTTGTTATGTTCTCCGGCTTATGTTTCCCTGTACTAACAATGCAGCTGAATACGAGGCTTTACTCCATGGCCTCCGGATGGCCAAAGAGATGAAATTGAGCCGGGGAAGATGCTGGGGCGATTCGGACCTCGTCACTCAGCAGTGTATCGAGACACGTGGGATTCTAGGGATCCCCTTATGGCGGCTTATCGTCACAAAGTTGATGCGGTGGTTGGGCACTTCAAAGGTTATCAAGTAGAGCACATTGATCGAAGGAAGAATGAGGCGGTGATGCTTTAAGCCGGTGGGGTCTCGGCGTAATCCGGTGCCGCCTAATACTTTCCTTGACATTTTGCATAACCCTTACATCAGAAAGTGCCTACAGAGGAAGAGCTTGGTAAGATTAGACCCGGAGGCGCAGCTGGTGGCAGCTCTTCATGCCATCCCAGATTGGACGGTCCCATATTTGGCCTATATGCACCGGGGAGAGTTACCTGAGGACGAGACCTTGGCAAGACAAATCATCAGGCGGTCCAGGTCCATGACGATTGTTCATGGCGAGTTGCATCACCTTGGCGTCAACTGGGCGTTTCAGCGTTGTGTATCACCTCTGAGAGGTCGAGGAGATACTTCCGTGAGATTCATGAAGGTGATTGCGGTCATCATGCCGGTTCAAAATCTCTGGTAGCCAAGGCTTTTCGTCATGGTTTTTATTGGTTGTGGCTCATCGCGTCGATGCGGAGGATCTGGTCGACAAATGTGACGGATGTCAAAAATTCTCCTGACGAGCTCATGTGTCCGGCTCAAGAATTGAGGGGTGATTCCGATTACTCGGCCGTTTGCGGTCTGGGGGCTTGATATGGTTGGACCTTTCAAAAGGTCTAAGGATAAGAAGACACACTGTTGGTGGCGATGGATAAATTCACCAAGTGGGTTGAAGCGAGCAGGTGTCGATTAAGTGTGATGCAGCCACGGCGGTTCAGTTCATCAAAAAGGTGATATTTCGTTTTGGTTTTCCACACAGCATCATAACTGATAATGGCACTAATCTCTCCAAGGGTGCCATGGAAGAGTTCTGTCAACGAGAACATATCCGGCTTGATGTTTTGGCTGTTGCTCATCCTCAATCCAATGGTCAAGCGAGAGAGAGATAATTAGGAGATCACGAAGGGTATCAAACCCGGCTCTTAGTTCCCTTGCGAAGAACTCCGGATTGTTGGGTGGAGGAGTTACCCTACGTGCTATGGAGCATCAACACAACGCCTAATGATATCTGGTTATACACCTTTTTTCATGTTGTACGGAGCGGAGGCGGTTCTGCCTAGTGATATACGGCATGATTCACCCCGGGTGGCGGCTTACGTTGAGGCTGATAATGAAAAAGCTCGTCAGGATGCACTTGACTTGTTGGATGAAGAGCAAGACTTGGCAATAGCCCGCTCGGCGATTTATCAGCAAGACCTGCGCCGTTATCATAGCCGCCCGGGTCGAAGCGTAACCTTTCAGAAGGCGACTTCGTGCTCGCTCATCCAGGATCAATCTGATATGCACAAGCTATCCCCTCCTTGGGAAGGACCCTTTGTGGTCAGCAAGAATCTGAAAAACGGGTCATACTATCTTATCGATGTTCGAGAGCACAAAGACTCATGTAAGTCGGAGGAAGAGACCCGCCAGCCGTGGAACATAGCGCATCTCCGGCCCTACTATACTTGAGCCACCGGCTCTCAGAGTATATTTGTTTTTCTTTTTTAACAATGTACATATTATATAAAGTAATAAAGCAGGACCTCTCTCATTTTTTCACCCTCAAAAAGTGTATATGTCTTTTTGTGGTGGTGGAAACAACCAATAGGGACGGATCATATCTGAATCCGACTCTACCTTTGGTCCGACTTATGATCATATCTGAATCTAGCCATGGTCACTTGGGGGCTTCTGTTCAAACATAGGTCGTATTAGAACCAAAGAGAACATAGTCATCGATACCCACTTGATCGGCATACTTGCCAAACCTACTTGGGGCTTCTTGATCATATCTGAATCATACTTAACCCCTTTAGGTGCGGCGTGGATCATTATACGAATCAGCGTCATTAAACAAATCCTATGGTCACTTGGGGGCTTCCTGTTCAAACATAGGTCGTATTCGAACCAAAGAGAACATAGCTGTCGATACCCACTTGATCGGCATCGCCAAGCCACTGGGGGCTATATGATCGTATTCGAATCACAGCTTAACCCCTTTGGAACAGTTTAACTGATCGTATTCGAATCAGAAGCCTGTAAAGTATTTTGATAATCTTGAAGCCTTGTGGAAAGCATTAGGAGATGTTTTTGTCTTGCCAGTTTAATATTCGTCACCCCGGGTTGTTATGTGACGGGTGAACATTATATGAGCCGGAAAGAGTATCAAGGGGTCGCAGGATATGGCAAGCAAGGTATAAAACGCCAAGGAAAATATACAACCATGGCGGCTTGCGGAAAATATTAAGCGATAAGAACATGCACGAAGGCATGACAAGCATTGGGAAGTTTCTTTCTACCCTATTACAAGACTCCCGAGTCCGAATAGATGAAGCATTGTTTTTGGCCAAACACCGGCGATTACTCCTTTGGTGGACTTGATAACTCGGGTTATCCTTCTCCGCCTCTTCGTCTCGCGCTCCTTTGTCTGGAAGGTTGGCGAGGTCCATCAATGCCGCTTAACGCTTCAAATTCAGCTTCATCATCTATTAAACTCGCCGGGTCAACTTCAGGAGCAAAGGTATGCTTACGAGTTGGAGGGATCAGGCTGACATCATTATAATGCGGAGTTGGAATCCTCCGGTTCTTGTTGTCATAACCTGGTTGATACTTTGTAAGATCAATATCGTTGCCGATGATGGTGGCTACAGGTCGTACGACTTTCACATAGGTGGTGAAGTCTGATTCATTGAACGCAGAGCCGTCCTCCTTCAAGCTAGGATATCCAAGAGCAACATCAGCTAAGTCTAGCTCTGGAACCAACGCTTTGGCCCGGCTTAAGGCGGCTATGGCCCCGGCCCTACTAGATGCCCGCCTTAACTCCTGAATCCGTTGAGGTAATACCGCAAGCCGTTTGAGCACATCCTGTAGGAGATAAGGAGTATCATTTGATAAAGCCACAACGGCCAAAGCACGTTGTGACCGGTGTACTTTGTTCCACTAGAGTGTACACCGCCTTAAGCTTGATCAAGATATTACGCTTGAGGTTGGTACTCCACAGGACCTGTGTTTATACATATAAGATTAAGCGGAGGTAATCTCTGAAATAGTTATCAAATAAATCATGGTGATGTTCAAAAGTTACATATAGTAACTTACCAAAAATTCTTTGAGACCATTTGGGATATCTGGTGTTTTAAGCCGGATAGTTCGGCGGCAGCTTGCTTCAAGAAGAGCTGCTTCTGCTGTCTCGGCCCGAGTCACAAGTGAAGATTTTTCATCCGCCTAGGCTTTTTTCTCCGCGTCAAAATCCTTCTTCAACTTTTCATGCTCAGAGATGCTGAATGTGAATTTGGAGTCGGCTTTTTGAATCTCAAGGGTTTGGGCGGCTAGCTGGGCGTTCAGGTCAGCAATTTCCAATTCAAATTGACTGGTGGGGACCTGCAATAACGCCCAGATTCTGAGTAAGGTTATGGTAAGGTATTATTAAAGTCTCAAGCACCTTACAAGTAAAGATACTTGACACTTGGGGCTCTTGTATGCTAAAGAATTTTTACCTTATCTTACCGGGTCACATATATTAAAGTCTCAAGCACCTTACAAGTAAAGATACTTGACACTTGGGGGCTAATGTATGTTGCAAATTTAAAAGCCTTATGTTATAACCGGGTTAAGTAAATTCTTCTTGAGCCGGATAAGTTAACAGGTACAGCAGATTTCTAAAGTCTACAGCATATTTGTTCAATAAGCAATAGACTTGGGGGCTGGTACAGTATGTAAGATGCAATTAAGCAGTATAAGTAATACCTCAGATTTGTGCTGTATTTGTTTCACCATGTCAATTTCCAGGTCGCGGCTGCTATGCACTTGATTCAGATAGCCTGAGACGATATCGCCAATGCTTAAGTGGGCATAATCAGCGATGTCCTGATGGGTCTTCCGGCTTTTGACAAGTTCTTCCTTAGCGGTACATCTGGCAAGAACATGAGGCGCCCGGTTCAACATCTTGGCTTTTCATGAATTCAACCACGGCTCGGTAATTGCCGGGACCGGGCTAGGAATTTCCGGTTTATCGGAGCTATCAAGAGTGCCTTCTTGAGGCGGGTCGGAAGATGGTGTTGGAATTTCATGGGCCGACTCAAGAGGAGGTTGATGAGTAGAAGAATCAGGGGCAGTGGTTCTGGGTTCCGGCCCCGTTGCTACGAGGTCTTCAACCGGCTTATTCTTCTTTGCCTTCTTACTTGGCTTTACCTGTACACTATGGATAAAACAAAGGGATAAGTACAAGATATGAGTAAGGCAAAGCATGAGGGTAACAAAGGTACATTACCCAGGGGCAGTCTTGAAGGCCGGAATGTTGGATTGCATAGACTCGCCAGAGGAAGGAGAGGTATCCTGATAATTGGAGTCGAGATGAATTGAGAGGCGTGAATTAAACCCGCCAAAGGATAAACAGAACGCATAAGCGGAGATGACCTCGATTGGGCGCTTCTGCTCACATCAGTAAGCGAAAGAGAGCTCTACATCTTTACTTGTCCGGGTTTGCCTCCGGCTCTCAAGCTGTTGTTGCTTCAAAAGAAATTGAGGATCTTGATAAGCAAGTGCATGTGAAAATCTTACTTTCCGGGTCACCCTTCGGATCTTTTGCTTCGGCAAAGGCTCTGAGTCGGAGGAGATTATAGTTACCTCTTCATTGGTTGCTCGACTGTTCCCCGTATCCTCTGAAGGGATAAAATGTCAGAGCGTGTGATAAGAAGGGACTTAAGAAAATTTAAAGATTACCTCTTCCTCATCCGAAGAGCTATCCTCCAATCTGAGTAAGTCGGAGGCGCTGGGTTTCTTCTTTTTTGAGGTTCCTATCTTGGCGGCTTTTCTTTCAGCCTTCTTGGTCGTCCTCGCTTGTTTAGCAGCTTCATGATCATATTTGGCTTTCCAGAAGTCATCGCCGGCCTGTGGAAAAAGTTAAAGATTTATGAGTATCAAGAAAGGTAAAATGTATCCGTAAACATTTGTTACGATTAATAACTTACCCATGAGGGGCCGGGTTATTCTTGTAAAATGGAAGTAAGTCAAGGCGTTGTTTCGTCACAAGCCCTCCTTGATGGTGACTGGTTGTAGCATCCGCCACGTCATCCGGTAAGTCGTCGGGGCTATGGCGTGGCGGATCAGTCTTTTCTCCGGTATAAGTACACATTAAGCGGACGGCGGCTTAATGGAAGTATCGTAAGTGACCTGGACTCGGACTAGATCGATGCCGTTTAAGCCATTTCCCAAGAGAGCTTTTATTTTCTTGATGGTGGAATTGAGAGGCATGCGTTCAAGGGTTGTCGACTTATGCGTTAACGGATGGTTAGACTCAAGGCACCGAACCCAAAGCTTGGCGAGAGGTTTTCATCAGACGGAGAGGTGTCTCGACGGTAGAACCACGTCTGGTTCCAAGATTTGGGGTGACTCGGTAACTCAAAGATAAGGGAAAAGACAGTCCTCCATCGCTGGATTGAGATGCCGCCAAGCTCAAGACCTGGGCCCGTTACATGCTGTTCATTTTGCCGGTTCATGTAAAAAAGTTCCCTGAACAAAAGAAGACTTGGCTCCTCTCCCAGGTACACCTCACAGAAGACTTGAAAATTGCAGATATTTGACACGGAATTGGGTCCGATGTCTTGAGGTCTAAGGTCAAAGAAATTTAAAACCTCTCTGAAGAACTTTGAACCGGGAGGAGCAAATCCACGGCTCATATGATCCGTAAAGATTATTACTTCCCCTGCTTTGGGGTGAGGCTTTTCTTCAGATGGGTCGAGAACGCGGTAAGACATGACATCCTTTTTGGCGGATGCTCAGACTTTACAAACTCAGCTAGTTTGCTATTGGTAACTATGGACGAAACCCAATTGCAAGTTACAGGGGCCTTGGTAGCCTTAGGAGCCATCACAGCAATTGGCCTATGGAAAAACAAGAAGATCCGGTTCAAATTTAACCCGGGAGGAAAATCTTAATTATGTAAAGTGGCGGCTTAATGAGGGGCCTAATGATATAAGGATGACTGTGCAACAATATTTAAGCCGCTACAAGTATCAAGTGCAATTCAAAAAAATTCTGGATCATGAGGAGCAATTAAGGTTCTGTGTTATTTACTTTAAGCCGGACATTCCGACTGTTGTGTTCCGAGCATTTTATCGAGAAGAGGTTTTTTCCGGGTGATAAAAGCAGGTTTCACAGCTAGCAGTTATTATTCTGGATCAAAATATTGCTCTGAAAAGAAAAAAATTCTAGACCTAAAACAGGGCAGAGATGTTCATGTACTCGAAGAGGGCTTCTGAACAAGAGAAATGGGATCCATTTTATGCAAGATCAACACAAGCAAGCACCACGACGGTTCTCGTAATTTACGTGATCTAAACAAAGGCGTTGGAAGGAACTAACGAGGGTTTGGCGTCGGGCAGTGATGAACACCGACGAACTCGGCAAGGATTTAACGCAGATCTGAGAAAGGGAATGAGAGGAACTCACGGTGCGGACGAGCTGCAGAGGTTCGCCGTCGATCTCTGGTCCGAATCAGGTTGATGCTGCCGGAGTCGGTGAAGACGAGAGAGGTTCGACGGTGGCGGTAAGAGCTCGGGAAGAGGCAAGAGGAAGAAGATGACTGGGGAAAGACCTAGGTCGCCCTATTTATAAGAGAGGACTGACCGAGAGGGCACGGAAAACGAGGAGATAACATTTATTATCCAGTGGCTCTCGCGCCTCGATTTTCGGGATGGTCAGTTAAGACAAAGATCCGTTGAAGATATGACGGAATAAAAATAAGTTTTATTGAAGATGACGTCACGATGATTTAACCCGGATCCAGATGATGACGTCACGGCGGGTTAAAATTCTTCGTACAAAACAAAAGACTGCAGGACAGTACATAAGGTATTTTAAGATTGACATGAACAGGTTCAAATCAATCTGGGGCCGGGTTACGTAAAGCGATTACCAGACGGAAGCCCAAGTCCAAGCATGAAGATGGCGTCTCAACCAAGGGACTTAAGGCCCACAGGCGACTTAAGGCCCGTTGTAGTAAACCGCCATAATGGCAAGACTTGTATCATAAGGTAGACTTGACTAGTCACCGAGTCGGACATTGTTTGTAAGCCGGTCGGGACTCAGAGGCTCTGAGCGTCAACCCGTGTATATAAGGGACGACACATGTTGGCGGCTTAGGGCTAGAAACAACCAATCGAGAACCGGGCATAGCGTATCTCGCTCCCTGGTCATCAAAACCTCAAGCAATACCAACCAAACTAGACGTAGGCTTTACCTTCATCGTAAGGGGCCGAACTAGTATAAAACCTCTCGTGTCCTTTGTCCCGATTAACCCCTTTAAGCTTCCTAGTTGCGATGTCTCCACGACTAAGTCCTTGCAAGAGGACATCTGCCATGACAATTCCACGACATTATCTAAATGGGAAAGAAAGCAAGACATTAGCATTTCTCAAACGGTGGCACTGATTAATATTAACAGAGAGATTATATTAACAATAAAATTTGTTAAACATGTAATTTACTTTTAACTGTGGTATTGCATCAAGTTTCCAGCGACATTATTAGAGGATGTTTGTTTACAGGGATATTTGGGTGGAGGGACTAAAAAACTCCATGTCAGTCCCATCTAAACCAAACAGGAGGGACTTTTAGGGACTAAAAGTGGGCATTTGGGCCTAAAGAAAGAAGACCCCGAGGCAGAGTCTTTTTGGGACTTTTTCCAACAGTTGCCCCTGCCACGCATCGCACCTTGTCTCTATTAGTTCTTTACTAGGGGTAACATGGTCTTTTAGCATGTCATTTAATAACCTCTAGTCCATGTTTAGTCCACAGAACCAAGCGGTGTAGGGACTAGGGAGTTTTAACCAAACAGGGCCTTAGATTAACAACAACTAAAGAGTTGCACGGGACAGTGGAAGCACCAGCACCATGTGCATCTACCGATGTACTGGGGTGATGCACAGCCTATTGCAACAAATAGGAAACAACCAAGGAGCATATTTGTGTTGGTCCCAGTTTTGTTATCTTTAGACACCTTTCCCTATGTGAGCACAACAAATCTAGTCCTGCTCAAACGCTACAGCCTTGTCCCCCAAAACAAAAGATCAGTTCATTACAGTTGTGTGTACTGCGTTTGTGATAATGTGTGGCGTTTGGAGCTTACCACTAAATATCGAAGAATCTAAACAATACTATATATCGAACATTCTCACATTTTATTTGAATTTGTGGTAATGTGTGGTGTTTGCAACTCACATCTAAATACTTGTAGGCGTAGGGGGCGGTGCACCATACATATTGTGATAAACAAATTATACATATGATACATGGTTTAGATTATGGAGAACTAGCTAGAGCTTGAAATGTACTGTGATTTGAAATCAACATAAAGTGGATTCAAAAAATCGAGTTCGAGTTCATATAGTACACATAGTTCATATGTAACTCGAGACTAATCATATGGTGTGCTATGAAGATAATACACAAACGATGGTTTAACTAGACAATAATGATGATTGTAGATCTTATTAAAATAGAGAAACGAATTCAAATGCTTTGACTTCACAACAATCATTATTGTAGATCTTATTCAAATAGAGAAACGAATTCGAATTTAGTTCATATTGAAGCGGTAGTATATACGTTCGGAATGCACTACAACGTTCGTTTGAGTAGTAGGTTACATGAATTATACACGTAGCTAAATATTTTAATAGAACATAACATGAATTCAAAGTTTTGAATGACATTTGTAGTGCGATTTGATTTGGTACACTACACGTTAGGCTTGTCCGGAAATTTCAACCCGCGCCTTGTTAGCCCGAAATATTTAAGATATATCTTTGTCTCGTTGTGCTCCAACAACACCCTCCATCTCAACCCGCGCCTTGCTATTCCAAAATTACAACGTCTTGCGAAAACTGCCACCTCTGTGGAAATCCCGACACGCGAAATGCCCGTGATATCCCTGAACCGAAAGAACCGCCTCAAATCGGTGGGGGTACTTTCGTAACTTACCCCACATTCCGGACAAGCGCGTCCCTAAGCCATGGTCCCCACTCCCATCCCATCCGCCTATCCATTCATACACCGAGGCCGGGAAAACCCGCGAAGCCCCACACCCTCCTCCGTCCGCCACCCAGCCGGAGCCTCTTCCTCGATGACGTTGTCCACAGCAACACCTCAACGTCCCTCATCCACCGCATGCGGATGAGGATCATTGCCGTCTGGTCGTCGCCCGCCGGTTCAGCCACCCCGCCCTCTACCTCCAAGGAGTTGCCCTGACGTTCCTCGCCTTTTCAAGGCCACCTCCATTCCCACACCGCAGTCTTCACTCGCACCACCGGAAGAGCAGCATCATCACCGTCTCCTCGGATGAAGCCGCAGCCTTAATCGGGCGCCACCAAAGAGGTTGTACACTAATCGCCGCATTTTCTTCTTGATTCGATCTCACGGTGCTACTGGCGCTCGATCCGAGCCGACACGGCATGGCTCCATCCACGGCGGCGCCCGGCCACTTCCTCCATAGCGTCGCTCCCTCGGCGGCGACGTCCACATCAGTAGGAGCTGCTGCTGCTTTAGCTCTCGCTCGTGCTACTACTCTGCTCTTGCTCTCGGTCCCCTGCCTGGTCTGCTCTTGCTCTTGCTCTTGCTCGCGCTGCTGCTCTCGCTCTTGCTTGCGATGCAGCTCCGATTTAGCTACACTTGATCGACTGAATCGACTTTTTGGGTCGATCGATTTTCAGGGGTGGGGGCTCGCCGAGTTAAGGAAGTACCAGCCGTGATCGGGGAGGGGCTCGCCAGAGAGGTACCCCACTATCTATCTTAGGAGTTCGTGGTGGGCGGGGGTCGCCGGCGGTGGTGGGCGGTGGCGGGGGTATCGCCCGAGAAAAAGCTCGGCACGCGGGGGCCTAGAGCGATGGCCGGGGCGGCGGCGGACCGGCGGTCCGGAGTGTTTTCAGGCGGCGTGAGCGGCGCATCACCGGCCTGGCGGCGGGGGCGGTTGTTTGGCGGTGGTGGCTGGCGGCTCACGGGGTGGAGGTTGAAGATGAACTGCAGGCCCTTGATTTCCTATCCAATGGCTGCAAAATCGACCCGACCAGAGATGAAAAAGTCGGTCGGTGACGTGTAGCCTCACCTCTAGTGCGTTCATTTCGCCAAGAAAAATTCAGTTTCGACAGCAAAATTCAGTTTCGACAGTTAAGTTCAGTTTCGACAGTTAAATTCAGTTTCGACAGTTAAGTTCAGAGATGAGCGGCTGATGTATTTTACATCTAGCACTTTGTGGTTATGTATTTGATGAAAACATCAATACCATTGTTACACCCACAACCCCTGCTGCTATACATACTGGACCAATTACTAGAGCTTGCGCACGCCAATTGAATTACTAGGTACTTTCGTTTCTTGGTAATGATTCTAATGTTCACGAGAATATGATGCTGCCTAAATTGGATACATTTGTTTTGCTTACAAATGAAGGGCCTGGCATGGATAAGAGGGATGAACACTGGAGCAAGACCAAGCCTGCAGATGATGGCATGCGCAAGGGGAACAAGAACGGAGTTACAAGTGATGATTTCAGGACTTTGAAGCCACCATAAGGAGTGCATGAAGCCTTGGACGAAATATACAAGATGCCACTTCATTAATTTCGTCCAGAAGTTATTCTAGGTGCTGCGTCACCTTATTATTGGGCCAGGCCCATGAAATTTCGAAATACTTAAGTATATGCTGTTTTTAGAGTCCGTATGTGTGGGGAAACAAGAGTTAGGGTTGGATTCGGACCCCTCCCACAAGGGCCACGAAATTCCCCCCTATTCCTCCATATATACAGCCCTTAGGGCATCGTTTAGACTTTGGGTTTTGTTTAGATTGAAAGTTCTCCATAGCTGCAACTTCGCGTACTTTGTTTGTGTTCAACGATAAGACAAAGGCGTCACAGAACCCCACCTTCATTAATAAAGCTTTCCTCTTTTATTCGCAATATCCAGATTGCAATCTCAGTTTCTTGCTTGTTCTTCGTTTGCTCACAGGAAATAGACCCTCGTGGTCGTTGATCGCGGGTTCCGGCGTGGTCAATAACCCCTGGAAGTTGGTTTAGCGATTGCTAAGGCACGAGGTATTCGCACGTTCATAGTCGGATCGTCAAAGTCGACTCCTACAGGAAACGATTGCTATCTCATCGAAACATCGGGACACCTTCGCCTCTATCAAGTAGTATCAGATTTCCAGGCTGCTCGGTGAGATTTTACAGTTTTTCGTACTTTAGATCGAGTCTGTTCTTCATACCTATAGTCCATGAAAAAAGCCAAAACAATTAGGGTTAGTTCATCCTATCCGAACCGATCTGAGCCTTTGCATAATCTTTTCTATATTTGCTTTGTTGAATTTGCGGTTGCATCATCGTGTCAAGTTGCTGGTCTTAGCGTCTGGTTTCCTTAGAGTTTCGAAGTTACGTTTCACAAGTTGTCATGCCGCCCGCCAAGACCATCGTCATCGTTCCTACCATATACCACCACCACCAACATATTCCTTATCGCTGCCATATACATCCGCCTGTCCACCACCAATCCGAGTCCACATATACATCCGCCGGTCCACCTCCAATCCGAGTCCACATATACATCTGCCTGTCCACCACCAATCCGAGTCCACGTATATATATCCGCCTATCCACCACCAATCTGAGTCCACATATACATCTGCCTGTCCAACACCAATCTGAGTCCACATATACATCCGCCTATCCACCACCAATCCAAGTCCACATATACATTTGCCTGTCCACCACCAATCCGAGTTCTTTTCATATTAGGTTTGTTTTCGAGATCCATCTAGTTTTCGTTTTGTGTTTCCTTGCCTGAGTAGGTCTCGAAAAAAAAGCATTTGAATATTTTTAGGCCAAATTTTCGGCGACCAAAAATATTTTTTCCCTATCCTATTTTTAGGTCCCACAGAGCGTTTTGACACACTCGCCATCATAGTGATTTTTTGTCGCACTTTTTCGTCGTCGCTTCCCTGATTTCCGAGAAAAAAAATTGTCAAAAAAATTTCGTGCCCATCCTGTTAGTTTGACCTGGGAAGAGTTTTGAGACACTCGCCATTATAGTGATTTTTCGCAAAAAAAAAGAGGAGCGCAAAAAAAGACCGGAAAAAATTCCAAGTGTGCTTTTCCCTTGTTTACGTCTTGTGCGTGATTTCGTTAGTGTTCTAGGCTCGCGTCTCTAGCATGGTTCAGCCTAGGACCAAAGACGATCTTTGTCGTTGAGCGTTTATTCAACTTTGCATATCTGAGCTGATTATTGCTGACCCTTTTTGCTACCATATTATAAGCCTTCCCAGCTCCACATACATCTACGTCGTGCGTTTGACTCTCCCTGGTAATCGCGCTATCCAAGCTTTGAGAATTTTGACTACAACGGTTGCCGATCACCGCCTGCTGCTGGGTAAGAACTGGTAAGAATTTGGGTTTTGCTAGATGGATTTGTGACACCCACCACCATCACTTGTTAGTAGTCTGTAGGATCATATTCTTGTGTGTTTCTATTGCTGCTAACCATGCCAGGATCACAAGCCAACGAGATTGACTGGGAGAACTTAACGAACAAGGAGCTTCATGATAAGTTTCAACAAATGATGACTGAACAGGTGCAAGATGTGCTGAACAATTTTGAAGAGGCCATGGAGAAGATCACTGGCCTTGAGAAGACGTTCGAAACAAAGCTTGATAACAGATTTAATGAACTGCTTGCGCGTCTTCCACCACCGGCTGCAGTTGCCGCACCTCTGCAGCAACAACAACAACTACCTCCACGTCGCGAAACAACCCTCCGTCGAGCGAGCCGTGTCCTTCTTCATCCTGGCCAAAATGTTGGTGCTGCTATTGATACTTCTATGGCTCCTGCTGCTGATGCAGAGGATGATTATGCGGGAGATTACGAGGATGAGGTTGATCAAAATCAGAACTACGTGCAACCACCAAAGACCACAACCACCGTGTCGTCCACATGCAAATAATCACAATGGTAGGGCTCTCCCTCAGTGCGAGATCATAACCATCTTCCTAAACTGAAATTGAATATTCGACCATTTGAGGCTAGATATGTTTCACGATATATATCTTAGTTGGGAGTTAGAACTGAACAATGATTTACATGTTTACAATAGCCTGAGGAGAGACGTGTTCCTACTGCTGTTTGTGCTTTCACTAGCTTTGCATGTGTTTGGTGGTCTGAACATGTAGATTATATCCTATTCCAGCTACTTGGGCTGTTTTGAGAACTGCTATGCGTACTCGTTGGGTTCCACCTTATTATCAACGTGAATTAATTCAAAAATTGCAGCGTTTGAGACAAGGAAAAAATTCTGTCGAAGAATATTATCAGGAACTACAAACTGGCATGATTAGATGTGGTATTGTTGTGGAGAATGAAGCTATGCTTGCGCGTTTTATGGGTGGATTAAATAGAGAGATTCAGACCATTCTAGAGTATAAGGAGTATAATAATATCACTCGTTTATTCCATCTTGCTTGTAAAAAAGAACGTGAAGTGCAGGATCGATAGGCATTGGTGCGACCTAACTTTTCTGCAGGTCGATCTTCATCATGGACACCACGTGCATCCTCTAATTCCACTGCACCAGCACCTCCATCAGGTGCCACTTCCAGCCGTGATACAAGAAAGCAGGCACAACCACCACTATCTCGCCAAGAGCACACCTGGCCGGGGTTATGCAGAGCTCTTCTTCTTCCATGGCATCAACAGGGCACACAAGTTATATTATTTGTCGTTGTTGTAAGGGAAGAGGACATTTTGCGAGAGAATGCAATTCTCAGCCTGTGATGATTGCTACTGAGGATGGTGGGTATGAGTCCGCCAAAGGACTATGATGAGGAGACTTTGGCTCTTATTACACATGAAGAACACGGTGGAGATGATTACGATCATGAGACGCAATACATGGTCATGTTGAAGATCTTTGTGGTATGAATGTTTAGTTGCTCAATGTGTTTTGAGTGTGCAGGTTACACAAGATGAGAAAAATTAGAGGCATAATTTGTTCCATACAAAGTGAGTTGTGAAGGAACATTCTATTCGCGTCATCATAGATGGAGGGAGCTGCAACAACTTGACTAGCATGGAGATGGTGGAGAAGCTATCTCTCACCACAAGACCACATCCACATCCTTATTACATCCAATGGTTCAATAATGGCAAGGTTAAGGTAACACGATCGCTCGTGTGCATATTAGTATCTCTACATATGCTGATTATGTTGATTGTGATGTGGTACCTATGCAAGCATGTTCCTTATTACTTGGTAGACCATGGCAATTTGATAAAAATTATGTACACCATGGTAGAAACAATCAAGATACTCTTGTTAAATGCAGGACAAAATATTACTTTGCTTCCTATGACTCCTGATTCCATTTTGGAAGATGATATTAATAGAGCTAATAAAGCAAAACAGGAGCAAAATAAGAGTGAAAATCAGATTGTGGCAAAAGAATTTGAACAACAAATGAAGCCTAATAATAAACAATCTAGTGTTGCTTCTGAACTTAAATTGAAAAGTGCATGTTTACTAGCCACCAAATCTGATATTGATGATCTAGATTTTAGCAAATCTATTTGCTATGCTTTTGTGTGCAAAGAGGAATTATTTTCATTCGAGGACGTGCCTTCCTCTTTTGCACTTCATTGTCACTAACATTTTGCAGGAGTTCACGGCGTCTTTCCACAAGACGTGCCACCGGATTACCACCTATTCGAGGGATTGAGCATCAAATTGACTTAATTCCTTGCGTCATTACCCAACCGTGCACCATACCGTACCAATCCGGAGGAGACGAAGCGACATTATGCGTCAAGTACAAGAGCTGCTCGACAAAGGTTATATACGTGAATCTTTAGTCCTTGTGCTGTTCCTATCATTTTAGTGCCGAAAAAGGATGGTACGTCGCGTATGTGCGTTGATTGTAGAGGCATTAATAATATTACTATTCTTTATCGTCATCCTATTCCTAGGTTATATGATATGCTTGATAAATTGAGTGGCTCTACAATATTCTCCAAAGTTGATTTGCGTAGTGGATACCATCAAATTCGTATGAAATTGGGAGATGAATGGAAAACAACATTTAAAACTAAGTTTGGATTATATGAGTGGTTAGTCATGCCTTTTGGGTTAACTAATGCACCTAGTACTTTCATGAGACTAATGAGCGAAGTTTTACGTGCTTTCATTGGACGATTTGTGGTAGTCTATTTTGATGATATACCGATTTATAGCAATTCTTTGGAAGAACATTTGGAACATTTACGTGTTGTTTTTATTGCTCACGTGATGCACGTTTGTTTAGTAAACTTGGGAAGTGCACCTTATGCATCGACCGAGTATCTTTTCTTGGCTATGTTGTTACTCCACAGGGAATTGAAGTTGATAAAGCCAAGATTGAAGCTATTGAGAGTTGGCCGCAGCCCAAAACGGTCACACAAGTGAGGAGTTTTCTTGGCCTCGCTGGATTCTATAAGCGTTTTGTGAGAGATTTCAGCACCATTGCTGCACCTCTCAGCGAGCTTACAAAGAAGGATGTGCCTTTTGTTTGGGGTATCGCACGGAAGAAGCCTTCACGGTATTGAAAGATAAGTTGACACATGCTCCTTTACTCCAACTTCCTGATTTTAATTATATTTTTGAGCCTGAATGTGATGCTAGTGGAATTGGATTAGGAGGTGTATTATTACAAGATGGCAAACCTGTTGCATACTTTTACGAAAAAATTGAGTGGGCCTAGTCTGAATTATTCTACTTATGATAAAGAATTATATGATCTTGTTCGGACTTTAGAGACATGGCAACATTATTTATGGCTCAAAGATTTTGTTATACATTCTGATCATGAATCTTTGAAACACACTAAAAGTCAAGCAAAATTGAATCGTAGACATGCTAAATGGGTTGAATTCATTGAGACTTTCCCTTATGTCATTAAACACAAGAAGGGTAAAGAAAATGTTATTGCTGATGCATTGTCTCGTCTCTATACTATGCTTTCACAACTTGACTTCAAGATATTTGGTTTGGAGACCATCAAAGATCAATATGTGCATGATGCTGATTTTAAAGATGTAATGCAGAATTGTAAAGAAGGAAGAACATGGAACAAGTTCGTTATTAATGATGGCTTTGTGTTCCGTGCAAACAAGCTACGCATTCCAGCTAGCTATGTTCGTCTTTTGTTGTTGCAGGAGGCGCATGGAGGAGGATTAATGTCATAAAAGCGATGATGCTGTTAATGTTGCTGATTTGTTCTTTCGTAAAATTATTCGCTTGCATGGTGTGCCAAATACTATTGTTTCATATCGTGATACTAAATTTCTTAGCCACTTTTGGAGATTTTTATGGGCTAAGTTGGGGACTAAACTGCTTTTTAGTACTACTTGTCACCCCCAAACTGATGGTCAAACTAAAGTAGTCAATAGAACATTGTCTACTATGCTTAGGGCTGTTTTGAAGAATAATAAGAAAATGTGGGAAAAATGCTTGCCTCCTATTGAATTTGCTTATAATCGTTAGTTGCATTCTACTACTAAGATGTGCCCTTTTAAAATTGTGTATGGTTTCCTACCTCGTGCACCCATTGCTTTGTTGCCTCTTCCATATTCAGAGAAGTTTAATTTTGATGCTAAACAATGTGCTGAATTGATCCTAAAAATGCATGAGTTAACTAAGGAAAACATTGAGCGTATGAATGCTAAAGGGAAAATTTTGTTTTTGCCACTCTAGATTTTGCCAATTTTCCTTATGCCACTCTAGATTTTGAAATTTCACTTTTGCCACTCTTAGTTTTTGACAATTATCACAATTGCCATCCTGTGGCAAAAGTGAAATAATTTTATTTCATTTTTGCCACTCCTAGCTTTTGAAAATTATTGCAATTGCCACTCCGAAAATTTAGCTTTTGCCACCGGAATGGCAATTGTGATAATTGTCAACAACTAAGAGTGGCAAAAATGAAATGTCAAAATCTAGAGTGGCATAAGGAAAATTGGCAAAAATCTAGAGTGACAAAAACAAAATTTTCCCAATGCTAAATATAAACTTGCTGGAGATAAGGTTAGAAAACATTTTGTCTTTGCACTTGGAGATCTTGTTTGGTTTCATTCTGTAAGGATAGGTTTCCTAATTTGCACAAATCAAAGCTAATGCCACGTGTTGATGGTCCTTCTAAGGTGTTAGAGAAAATAAATGATAATGCATATAAACTTGAGCTGCCTGCTGATTTTGGGGTTAGTCCCACTTTTAACATTGCAGATTTGAAGCCTTATTTGGGTGAGGAAGATGAGCTTCCGTCGAGGACGACTTCACTTCAAGAAGGGGATGTTGATGAGGACATCAATACCATTGTTACACCCACCGCCTTTGCTATACATACTGGACCAATTGGTAGAGCTCACAAGACGCCAATTGAATTACTGTGTACTTTCGCTTTCTTGGTAATGATTCTAATGTTCATGAGAATATGATGTCATTTAAATTGGATACATTTGTTTTGCTTACAAATGAAGGGCCTGGCATGGATAAGAGGGATGAACACTGGAGCAAGACCAAGCATGTAGATGATGGCATGCGCAAGTGGAACAAGAACGGAGTTACAAGTGATGAATTCAGGACTTTGAAGCCACCATAAGGAGTGCACGAAGCCTTGGACGAAATATACAAGATGCCATCTCATTAATTTTGTCCAAAGGCTATTCTAGGTGTTGTGTCACATTATTATTGGGCCAGGCCCATGTAATTTCGAAATACTTAAGTATAGGCTGTTTTTAGAGTCCATATGTGTGGGGAAACAAGAGTTAGGGTTGGATTCAGACCCCTCCCACAAGGGCCACGAAATTCCCCCCTATTCCTCCATATATATACAGCCCTTAGGGCATCGTTTATACTTTGGGTTTTGTTTAGATTAAAAGTTTGCCATAGTTGCAACTTCGCGTACTTCGTTTGTGTTCAACGACCAGACAATGGCGTCACAGAACCCCACATTCATTAATAAAGCTTTCCTCTTTTATTCGCAATATCCAGATTGCAATCTCAGTTTCTTTCTTGTTCTTCGTTTGCTCGCAGGAAATAGACCCTCGTGGTAAGGTTAGTCGTGCTCCGGTGTGGTCAATAACCCCTTGGAATTTGGTTTAGTGATTGCTAAGCGCGACGTCTTCGCACGTTCGTAGTCGGATCGTCAAAGTCGACTCCTACAGGAAACGATTGCTATGTCATCAAAACATCGGGACACCTTCGCCTCTATCAGTATTTTACGTCATCTATTGGAGATGCTATTAGAATTCCACTCAGCTTAACTTGTCTCTCTTGTCCTGCTTCAGCCAAGATCGTACACAACTCACCGGAGCTGCTCCAATGGCGAAACCCTCCATCACAATGAGAAGTACCGGGCTCCATCTCCAAACGCCTAAGATCTTCTTCCCTCCTCCGACTGACCAAGTCAGCGGAGCATCCTCACCGCCAAGCCAATCACGCCGAGATCGACATGGCTTCGCAAAGAGGTTGTACACATGTTGCATCTCTTTTTACTCTACATGTTATATATATTGTCCATCGAGCACTGCAGGAGTAACGAAATACAATTATTTTATCCTAATATATGACAAGCGGTGAGGTACCGTGCAACTTAGCTATCCGTGATGGACTCTCTTGAACGCCATCATTATTTATCTCTGCGCGTTTGAGCTGTGCATTTGTCGATGGCCCTGGGAGTTGAGCTAGTAGGGCAGTGGCCTGGGTCCAAAGTAATAGAAGTAGCACAAAAATATTTTTTTAGTGTAGGATTTCCTTGCTCAAGCCTGCCTACTAGAATCACCAGTGCTTGAAAGGAAAAGTGAATGAAAAACGTAGGAATTGGAAAGTTTCGTATGGTACTACTTTTCATGAATTTGGTGCAAAGGAATGGAGCAAATGAAAACTGTAGGATTTGTTCCTTTAGTCTCTCCTTGAAAGAAAAACCGTAGGAATTTTAATTTCCACTTGTCCTCCTTTTCAAATTCCTATTCATGAAGCACAAGACTAAGAGATAGTAGCATAATAGCATTATAACCGTACATTTTCTAGTTGTTTGACTTAATCTCACCATGCTTCTTTGCAACATGTGATCTTCCAATTCTTGTGAACCAAACACCCATATTGGCAGAAATCCTGTGTTTTTAAATTCTCCTGCTTTGCACGTGCATTCCTATCCTATTCCTATCTATTTCCTATCCTTGTGTTGTTAGAATCCTCAAATTCAAACAAGCCCTTACACAATTACTTCTGTTACAGATATGTGTCAAAGAAAACATTGTGTGGTTTGTGCTGCTCCTGCGGTGCTGTGTTCCACCCCAGCTCAGCTGCTCCAATGACGGAAGGGTTCACCACAGGAGGGATCTGCTCTCTGGACTGTCTTTTGCCACCTCAGATCTTCTTCCCTTACGGCGATAGCCACGGCAGAATCTGCATTACCATCATCAATCGAGCGAGATGACCTTGAGGACTACATGGGTCCGCAAGAGAGGTCGCACTCTTCCGTGGTTCCGCCACGTTATGCATCGCTTAATATGATGACATGCTACTTTATCGTCATGTTCACCTATTAGACTCGAGTCGAGGTCCAAACTTATCTTTGAAACTTGAGTTTTAAATGGTTGTGGGGTACATATTGGGGCAGCAATTAGTACTATGTGTCTACTATCCGGTTAATCTCGGGTGTCTACTATGAGTTTCGTGTTGGGTGCAAACAAACATTAAAGGAGCCATTATGTGTATTTTTTAACTAAAGCTATTATTCCGCCTACTATCATTGGTTTTGGGTCTATCCACGGTTTGCTACCATCACTCTGGATTTTTGCATGCACTCCTTACATAATCTCGCTATGTTTTATTCCTATGCATGGGTTATTGTACACAATGGAACTGAACATGTAGAGCAAAAGAGACGAGCCTTGTGTGGCAATAAAATTTCATGCAGACGTCGCTCCATGGTGGGCGCAAAGGCAGCCCCCTCCACCCATTTTGATCGTAATCAAGAGGAAGATAAGCTCGAGGGGGATTCGTATGTAAGACCACTCCTATTTACCCCATGAGGTCTTCACTCTAACTTGGCATGCTGATGTTTGTAATATCATGCATATGGTGCCTTGCATTGCTTACTGTATACATCAAAGATGTCATCCGCTTAGTTTAGACATGTTTTGTGTCAATGCCATCTATTTAGTTTCTTTATCGTATATGTGAATCATGCAATGCCATCTTGTTTAGCCAGGCATCATATATGTGAATTTTGCAATGCCACCACAGTTAGGCTATCATCTTATATGTGAATTATATCATGACATCATTTTTTTATTACGTGTTAAATTTGTCAACAATTTTAGTACATTCGATTACTCTTCCTATGCATCATCCATTCGGCACGGTCATGGAAAAATCTGGAGTGGAAACAAGGTCTTAAGAGCAGACAATGCTATCTGACAAAGCGCATGTCTTGCTGGTTACAGATAGCTCCTTAGAGGAGGATTCAGAGACAGATGATCAGTCCTATCCCCGAGGTGCATACTCTAACTTGGCGAGGTTATGTTGCTCATATCGTGCGTATGGTATCTTGCATTGCTATGTCATTTGCTTAGTTTAGACATGCTTTGTGTGAATGTCACCTGCTTAGTGTATAATTACCATATATGTTAATTATGCAATGGCATCTTGTTGCAAGACATTATATATGTGAATTATGCAATGCTATCTTGTTGCAAGGCATTATATATGTGAATTATGCAATGACATGTTGTTTAGCCAAGTGTCATATATGTGAATTATGTCATGACGTCCTTTTTTTGTATTTCTCATTGCTTTTGTCGACAATGTTTTTATATTCAACTGCTCTTCCTATGCATTAGCCATTTGAATTGGTGATGGAAAAATCTGGAGTGAAAACAAGGTCTCCAGAGCGCATAATGCTACCTCTTGAAGCAGATATCTTGCTTTGGTTACAGATAGCTCTCGAGGAGGATTTAGAGGCAGATGACCAGTCCTATTATCCCCCTGAGGTGTATGCTCAAACTTGACAGGGTTATATTAGTCACATCATGCATATGTTGTATTACAATGCTTAGTTTTTACATCATATACACGATATTGAATGCCATCTCCTTAGTTGACACATCATAAATGCGATTGCCCTCTGCTCACTTCCTTAAAATATAAATCATATATTTGAATTATATCATGCCATGATGTTTACATAGACAGCATGTATCTGAATTATGGCATGCCAACCCATTTTCTAAAGACATAATATAGTTATATCATCTCATCCTGTTTACATAGTCATCATATTTTGAATTATGTCAATCTATCCGTCAATTATATCATGCCATCATGTTTCCATCGGCCCGGCATGTTTGTGATTTATGGCATGCCAACCACTTTAATAGACACATCGTATAGTTATATCATGTCATCCTGTTTACATAGTCATCATATTTTGAAGTATGTCACTCTATCTTGTTTAGTTAGCCATCATACATGTGAAATTGTGTCATGCTATCCTGTTTAATTAGCCATCATATATGTGAAATTATGTCCTGCTATTCTGTTTGGTTAGACAACATAAATGTGAATTATTTCATGCCCTGTTTTCTTCCCTACTATCCATTGCACCTGTCTATCTTATAATGTCTGTACATTCAATTACTTTTCTTGTTTATCAGCCATTTCAGTTGGAGGGGGTGATGGCAGTATCTGTGGGAGTAAAAACACGGTCTTTAGAAAAGATCGTTGTCGGTGTCAAAACCGGCGGATCTTGGGTAGGGGGTCCCGAACTGTGCGTCTAGGCGGATGGTAACAGGAGACAAGGGACACGATGTTTTTACCTGTGTTCGGCCCTCTCGATGGAGGTAAAACCCTACTCCCGCTTGATTAATATTGATGATATGGGTAGTACAAGAGTAGATCTACCACGAGATCGTAGAGGCTAAACCCTAGAAGCTAGCCTATGGTATGATTGTTGTATATGAGATTGTCTATCGACTAGCCCGGCCTCGGTTTATATAGTGCACCGAGGCCTAGGATAACAAGAGTCCTAGCCGAACACGCCGGTGGGGAGGAGTCCTTGTCTTGATCGCCAAGTCTTGTGGAATCTTCCTTGTATGCGGCAACTGTCCGGACTGGCCCATGAGTATACGGCCATGGGGATCCTCGGCCCAATCCAACCGATCGGGAGACGACGTGGGGAGTACCCCCTAGTCCAGGACACCGTCAGTAGCCCCCTGAACCGGTCTTCAAGTTGGGGACGCTCCTCGATTCTTCCGAACTGTTCTTCATCTTCGGTCGTCGGTCTTGAAAACTGGTTCAACAAATATTCTCATCTTCTATCTTGAGGATCGCCGAAATGCATTCGACGAGTTTACACGTCGGGTATCTGAGGAGCCCCATTAAGCTTCCGGCCTTTATCAATGCCTTGTTATTTTTATGCCACACCTCAGGTTCGAAGTTGCTCCCGAGAGGCAGTGTCCTCTTGCGTCCGAGCTCCAACGCCGGACCGCATTCGAGGTATCTTTTGCAGCCGAGCACCAATGCCTGACTGCTTCCCAGCTCTAACGCCAGACTATGTATCCGAGCTCCAACGCCGGACTGTATCCGAGGTGTCGTCAATTGAATAAACAGTTATGTTCTCATGCCATGGACATTACAAGTGTTGTTATTGTTGTGTAGTTTCCCACACTTATATTCTGTCTATGCTGCTTTGTCTTAAATATATATGATTCAAACTGTATCTATCTTGATTTGGCAACATAAACTAGAATGATATAGACCATAAAGTGACCATAATACATAGATATATGTTTGTTTCATGCTGTTATATTGTCCACCTTACAACTGAACTGGTTTACCAAAACGAGTTTCATATACTACATTGTAAACCAGTGATGTGTTTGTTTGTTTCTCTTTTAGAACGCGGATAAAATATTAGAGAAGAGTACCCCCATTATGCAATGGTAAAGGAAGTAATGCAGATAAGGTTCAAGATACTGAGACATCCCTGTTGGTCTCCAAGAAATCTGATAAAAACTATATTGAAGACACTAAGACAACCACAAAGTCCTGTCTTGATGTAGTGTTCGAGTTACTGGCTACTACTGCTGTCACCAGCTCTTCGAACTAACTTCCTGAATCAGTTCGGCTTCTTGAGTCTGAACTTCAAGTTGAAAAACATCGATCGGATGTTATGCGACAGAAGCCAAGGACCGAGGAAGTCCTGCAGTAATTCAGATGCATACTTTCGGGTGCAACAAAGAAGTCTTTGGAGGATTTAAGCGCCAAACAAGAGGAAGTTAATAAGCTTGCTAAGCATCTTGCCAAAGATTATGGGTACCTGGATATTGTTTCTTGATCTCTTCTAAAGTGGTTTCAGCTCGGACTTGTTTTGTCATGGCGTTTATATGCTGCTTTGTTCTAGCTTCGGCGAATACTTCGACACAAAAGCGGCGTGCTCAGTCCTCAAGACTTCGGGTTGGGTGTGGCCGACCAACCCGAGGATCAAAATCTCCTAAACTCAGACAGTACTTAAAATTTTCTCGCATTGGACAGGCAATGCGGTAGCCCGAGACACCGGGTCGGGTGGCAACACCGAATCGGGGGATCGATGTGCCCTTTAATATTTGTAAATAATAAGCCCGAAGCCCAAGAGTTCCCGAGCCTTTAATGCGGGCACGGTGGCGAATTAAGGATCAATATCCATAGTAAAATCACAAATTATGTGTAATGACTCAATGTATCCAAGTACTTTATGTCATTAATGCTCGGATCCGCATTGTACAAAACTTTGTTGACCGACCATCGGCTTCACCTCCTCGGCCAGTAGCCGAGGAGTGTTTGTCCTACTTTATAAAGCCTTTATGAGGGCAAAGATTTACAACAAACAAGGCAATCTGGCCACACGGTTTTATAAACAAAGGTACGCAGAGAGATATGTTATATTCTTGTTAATGTAAGAAATGTCTTCCAAAGAAAATAGTCCCGCTATCGGTTCCTTTCTTTTGGGTTGTCATGCTAAGCATGATCATGAAACCTCAGCTCAATGTAAGAGCAAAATATCGAGGATTTAGTTTGGGAAGCGATTAATAGCCCCGGTAGTGTTCGTGACGACCGAGGTCAAGTCAGTAAACACTTGACCATTGTTATGAATGGCTGTCGTTTTAACACCGTCGTCCGGATCGGCTGACCAGCTTTAAGCTTATTGTGACAAATCAGTTTTCGGCTTTCTCCAATCGAGGTGCTTAACCATGTGAGCTAGAAGCACAATCGTAGTGGTTCTCCTTTGCACACCTAGCCGAACAAAGCGGAACATAGGAGGCAAGCATGGGGGCGGCAACCCAACTATTGGTCAAGACACAATTCAAACCGATGCATATATAGCAATATCCGAGAATGTTTTGCCAAATCCCTAAAGGTGTCCGGCGTTGCCGCGAGACTAATGCCGAAACGCACAAATAGTTTAAAAGTGCCATAGGCTCGAAAAGCCAAAAAAACTTCAAGAAAAACCGGACGTCCGAACTAAATCGAGTGTTCGGTGCCAAATCGAACATTGGACTTAGAAAAAGGAAATTGTGTTTCCTGCCGTGCTTTATAATGACACATCCTATCTCAAGACTTCAAGCGGGTCAGCCTACGGCTTTAACCTCCTTATCCCGAAGGCGGAGTGCTTCTCCGAGGCTAGTTTAGCAAACTGCACTCAAGCGGATTTAGAGAGAAGCAAGGCTATCCGGCTATTGACCACACACTTGCATCGAGAAAGGAGTGATAGAAAAGACTTTGCAACGACTAATAAGAAGAACACTTATTATAAGACAGCTCAAATAAACTTAAGAGCCCCCAAGTGACTTGGGTAAAAGAATGATTGTATGTACCGAAGTACTTATATCATATCTATGTTCACCCGAACTTTATACACGTCTTAACCGACCGTCATTTTCTCCCTCTTGACAAGGGCGAAAAAGTGTTATGTACTCAATTGTCGAGAATATCGACGGTGTTTCCGATAACCAGGCAATCAGGCCATAAGGCTGTAACAGACAAAGCGCGCTCAAGGAACTTATGCTATATTACAAACAAAGTGTAAGAAGCATCTTCGAAGAAAATAGTACCCCCACCGATACCTTTCTTGATTGCTCATTATTACTATGAGACTTGTGCAATAGACTTTTTGTACTCATGAGTTCTGTTGTGTGCCGACCATGATTGAAAACAATAAGAGCGCTTAGCTTTCGCTTCACCAGTACCGAGGTCGAGCTTCGGAGGACCCGGTCGTGACAATCGCAGAGGTGCTCCCTTTACTCCCTAGCCGAACAATCGGGAACGTGACGGTAAGCACAGAGCAGGCAACCCAGCTTCCAAATCGCTTAAGTCATTATGGTGCATCTTGTGGCGTAATACACGAACAAGGAACGAAGCCGTACAAGTATAATCATATGCAAGAGGAAAAAGCTTCATGAAGGAAGCCCCCAAGTAAACGGGGTATTTGAATTTGCGCGTCACAAACAAAGTTTGGACAAGGAAATTTTTACAAGCAACTTTTTTCCAAAAAAGTATAATGCTTGGTCGAGCCGAACACAAGTTAAAAATTTAAAACTTTGAGCATGATGGCAACTTAGCTGGTTAATGTGTTCGGTATTGAAGACGCGGTCTGAGCTTGATGCGGGACAAGGTTCCATTCCCCAAGCTGGTCCCGAGGTGGCGGAGCAAAGAGGTCGGCACTCCAAAGTGGTGACATAGCACGGTCAATGCAGGACGGCAGAGTGATGCCGAAGTCCCCTGCATGGGGTAATGAAGTGTTAACGCCCGCCCAGACCGAGGTGACGCCAAAGGATATAGTCCGGCTGGATCATTTTCCTGTGCACAAAAAATAGCGCAAACCAGAGATAATAGTAACAATAATAATAAAAAATTGCATAATAAATAATTTATGCAAAGTGAGTAATAAAAGAAATATGGCCTGGCGCCGAAGTCAATGTCGATGCAAGGCGGCGGCGTGATGCGGTAAAGGCATGGCAAGGCGTGAATTCACAGGTTGGTTCGAGTTCGGATGCGGCGTCACGGACTATGTACGGAAACTGACCGAACCACCATGCGACCGTCATTAATATGGCCACCACTTGATAGACCTGCGTACATATGATGGACAAACCAGAGTAATAATTCGTTGGGAAAAATAAATCCAAACAAGCAAAAAATACTAGGATTAATAGCACATGGTTTATTTGTTGTAGCAATCTGAAGAAAGGTGATTCCCAAAATTGGGACTCGATCCGCACACCCATTGCCTGACGGGTGACGGCATGACGATGCTGACAAGGGTTGGCTCGCCGAGGCAAAGCCCTCGGTCCAGCTAACGTGATGAAGCTGGTCGGCTAGTGACGCAAAGTCTCCGGAGTAGGTTGATGAAGAGATGATGAAGCCCCCGGTCCAGCTATCGTGATGAAGCCTCGGTGTCAGCCGATGAGTCGAAGTAGGTCGGCGTGATGGACACTAGCTTGAAGAAGCAATAGTGCGGCCCTGCCGATGCAGGTCGTGACGTGGTCGATGCCGGCTTGATGAAGCGACCGTGCGGCGATGCAGGTGTGCCCGCTCCGTGTAATCCGGTGGCGGCGATGTTGGTGATGATTTATCCTTCGCGATGTCGGACTCTTGTTCGGCTTGCCGAGATGATGATCTCAAGAAGTTGAGCTTGGCTCAACAAAGTGATGACGTGTCTAGCGCGGTCGGCACCGGGGAGCAATATTGCGGACTGGTTTGACACCAGCATGATATTGAAGATCATATTCAAAAGATTTTAAAGTTAGTGGAATGTGTTCGGAAACAAAACACAACACCCCATACAAAACTTCCTTCAAAAAGGATGTCCAAAATCCCGTTCATAAAAAAGACGAACTCGGGTCGGATTCGTTTTACATGAAAACATATCCGAAAAGTGATGCACTAATCGGAAGGTTCCCGTAGTTTGGACGGTCGGATCGAGATGAAATGTTGAGGGGTGGTAGATATAGGAATTCGCAGCCGATCAACGGTTGGATCTTCCAAAGGAGGTCCGAGCTAGAAGCTGGACACCACGCCCTAAACTCGTCCGGATTCTCGTCCAGATTCAATGTGGCTCCTAGATATCGGAGATTGCCGAGAGATTCCTCCATCGGAACTTGACGAAATTTTCCAGCGTTGTTGTAGACTCAATTCCGCACAATTCCACCGGGCGATCGTTAAAACGACACTTGAGGAGGCGGTGGCGGTGGACACAAGTCCGCTGTCCGTAAAAATAAAGACGGCCGCCTCGAGGGCAATGTTGACGTTGAGCCCTGGGCTCCTGGATGATTCCTCCATGATCTTGATAGAGATCGGAGTTGATGTTGATGAAGGCCCTCATCCGAACATGACGATCGGAGGTAGGGCGCAGCCCTTGGTCGAACCAAGGTGACCAGGTTGAGCTGGTGACGAAGATGTCAAGTCGCAGTTGATCTGCAGCGCGAGCCATCGACCTTTTGCCGAACACATGCCAGAACTCTCAATGAAAGCACCAATGTCGGTGTCAAAACCGGCGGATCTCGGTAGGGGGTCCCGAACCGTATGCGTCTAGGCGGATGGTAACAGGAGACAAGGGACACAATGTTATTACCTGTGTCCGGGCCCTCTCGATGGAGGTAAAACCCTACTCCCCGCTTGATTAATATTGATGATATGGGTAGTACAAGAGTAGATCTACCACGAGATCGTAGAGGCTAAACCCTAGAAGCTAGCCTATGGTATGATTGTTGTATATGAGATTGTCTATCGACTAGCCCGGCCTCGGTTTATATAGTGCACCGCAGGCCTAGGATAACAAGAGTCCTAGTCGAATACGCAGTGGGGGAGGAGTCCTTGTCTTGATCGCCAAGTCTTGTGGAATCTTCCTTGTATGCGGCAACTGTCCGGACTGGCCCATGAGTATACGGCCATGGGGATCCTCGGCCCAATCCAACTGATCGGGAGACGACGTGGTGAGTACCCCATAGTCCAGGACACCGTCAATCGTGCTACCTGTCGATGGAGATAGAACCACGGTTGTACTTGCCCAAGAACCAGCCCCACCACACATAACCCAGACTCATGCAGATTGTACCCCTACCCAGTTGGACAGAGAACTAGGTACACCCCTTCTAACCCCAACCCCAGTAGATAGTAACCCAGTTCCCATTGACACAGCACCGTCTCCACCATAGAGCACCCAAACACAAGAAGTTAGTAAGGCAACTGCAGTGATCAAAGCACGAGGACCACCACTCCGAACCCCAAGTCAATGCTTAAAGCAGAAGAAGAATTATTCTCAGGTCAGGTTCCGTAGCTATGGTTCATACTACTTTCCTCTTGCATCACTGTATTTACTCATATCAACTAATTTCAAATTTGAAGGATGCAATTGAAACTCCAATGGCGCATAGCAGGTATGTTTTAAACCTGTTTCTTTAACGTGTTTCTTGTTGTAACTTGCTCTATGTTGATTTCAGGTTTCAATTGAATAAGCAGTTATGTTCTCATGACATGCACATAACAAGTTTTGATATTGTTTTGTAGTTTCCCAAACTAATATTCTGTCTATGCTGATTTGTCTTAAATATATATGATTCAAACAGTATCTATCTTGATTTTGCAACATAAACTAGAATGATATAGACCATAAAGTGACCATACTACATAGATATATGTTTGTTTCATGCTTTGTTATCCTGTCCACCTTACTCTTCGAATCTGGTTTACCAAACGAAGGTTTCATATACTACATTGTAAACCAGTGATGATGTGTTTGTTTGTTTCTCTTTTTAGAACGCTGGATAAAATATTAGAGAAGAGTACCCCGTTATGCAATGGTAAAGGAAGTAATGAGATAAGGTTCAAGATAGTGAGACATCACTGTTGGTCTCCAAGAAAGCTGATAAAAACTATATTGAAGACACTAAGACAACCCCAAAGTCCTGTCTTGGTGTAGTGTTCGAGTTACTGGCTACTACTGCTGTCACCAGCTCTTCGAACTCACTGCCTGAATCAGTTCGGCTTCTTGAGTCTGAACTTCAAGTTGAAAAACATCGATCAGATGTTATGCGACAGGAAGCCGAAAGACTGAGGAAGTCCCCAAAATTCAGATGCATACTTTCCGTGCAATGACAAGTCTTTGGAGGATTTAAGCGCCAAACAAGAGAAAGTTAGTAAGATTGCTAATCTTCTTGCCAGCATTATGGGAACCCAGGATATTGTTTCTTGATCTCTTCTAAAGTGGTTTCAGTTCTGGACTTGTTTTGCTGCGGCGTTTATATGCTGCTTTGTTCCCTATATTTGCACTGGTGGCGAACTTTGATGCCCAGTGGATGTAATATTTGTATTAGCCGTGATAGCCTAGCGTAAGTTGCTTGCTAATTTATTTTCTTATTGTCTTGTTTATTTTTTTCTTGTAGTCTGTGCAGTTCTTTTTCCACGGTTTGCTAGTGGCCGCAATGACCTATTTTTTAAAACTAGGCCACAATAACCATGGGCTACATATTATTGTAGTTAACATGGACCTCCTACGGTCCGTAGAAACAATGGGCCTTCTACGGGGCGTAGAAACAATGGGCCTTATACGGGCCGTAGACACGATGGGCCTTCTACGGGACATACATCACTGGGCCTTCTACGGTCCGTATGATAGGTTGGCCAAACATGGGCCAATAACAGACCACATTATGGCCGTAAATGGGCTAGAGTTGAAATCGCTCATTCATGGGCCAACCATAACGGGCCGTTGTTAATCGGCAGTATTTGATGACGCTATGAAAATGTCCCAACGTATTAACAGGCCACAAACGGGCCGACTGTAACCACGGGCCGAATTTGGCCCACAAGTAGAAAATGATAGTAACGGGTCGTAAGTAAACGAATGCTGGAAATGAGCCCAATAAAAAATGGGCCCTGAGAAGGCCGAAAGATAACATGGACTGGAAATGGCCCAATGGAATAACGGGCCGTTAATGGGTATAAAGTGATACACTCTTCATTACAGGCCAGTTTCACCACGTGCTGTTAATGGGTATAAAGTGATACACTGTTTGTTACGGGCCAGTCTTACCACGGGCCGTTAATGGGCCGAGTGTTACAAAGGGCCTCATATGGGCCGAAAGACGTCATGGGCCATACATGGGCCGGAAGTTAAAATGGGCTGTAATTATATTGGATGGCCCAGATGACGCTACTTAGCCTAATTCGAATAGGCCGTAAACGGGCCCTTGGTTAGAGGGCTATAAATGGGCTATATGCGAACAGGCCGTTAACAGGCTTGCCGTGGGCCATCCCGCCACCTTTTGACCAAGTTAAACAGGTCGTCCTTTTAACAGGAATGGGCCTCTATTGGGCCGTGCCACGTGTCGACGTATCATAGGCACTTTGGGTCCAATGAGTGGATGACATCTGTCCCAACGGTGAGCCGACACGTGTTTCCTCTAGCCAATGATGATTTTACACGTAGAAACCCCATTGGTCGGGGATGTTAACGGGTTATCGGATCCAAAACCGGACCCGATAGCTTAACGGCGTTCCGTTACGGTGGATGCCACGTGTCGGTCACCCTTGACGAAAGCACTTCTGTGATGTGCGATTTATCGTCATGGAAGTGTGATGTAGGGTGGGACCCTGGATGGTCGATCATTCACGAAAGGAGTGGATCCCAACTAAGGACACGAAGAACACGAGGGGAAAATGAGGGAAATCACAATAGAGAACACGAGAGAATCACTCCACCAACAAGAATAGATCACACATGTGCTAGATCGATGAACACAAAGGTGAGATACAAGATCCAAGTCCAACAAAGGACGATACAAAGGTACCCGGTTCTTCTCCGTGAGGAGGTCTTGATGGGGGCCACCCAAGAGGGGGTCTTGAATCCAAGGTGATCTTCTCCGTAGAGGGGCCGCGGTCTCTCTCGTGGAGTAGATCCGTAATGGATGAGCAATGCTCTATCTCACATATGAGCTAAACCAATGCTAACCCTAACTAGGAGGAGGTGGGGGTCTATAAATAGTGCTAGTGTAAGTTGGGGCGAAGGGGTACATGGGCTTTCGGACCGGATACACTGCGCGTAGGCAGGAGGGGCCGGATGTTCGGGCGACGGGCCAGATGTCCGGGGCTTCACGACGGGCCGGATGTCCGGGCTGGCCTGGGTTGCGTTCTGTGGAGGACGTCGGATGTCTGGGCTGGGGCCGGATGTCCGGGGCTTCGGGACGGGCCGGATGTCTGGGCTGGCCTAGGTCTTCCAGATGCATTCGGTGATGGAGGGGCCGGATTTCCGGGTTAAGGGCCGGATGTACGGGCAAGCCGGATGTCCGGGCTGGGGCCGGTTGTCCGGGGCCTGTAGCAGCTGGCTCTTCTCCCTTCTCCTTCCTTCATTTCCACGCACGCTTGGCCTTGGTCCTTGGGCTCTCCATGGTCTCCTCGGGTGTACCTGAGTATGCACAAGGTCCGGGCTTGAAGTAGCACCCATGTCTTACATGCGGAAAGGGAAGATTCGGAAAGGAGCGAGTTCACCTTAGGTCCAATGGCGTATGCTCGATTGTAAATGGGGATGATCGTAGGATGCTCCGCATCATCTCCCCTCCCTTGGGAAAGAACCGACCTCGAATCGAAAACCTCATCACCATGGAAACGGTTGTCATGGACGGACTTGTAATTGGACGAAGTGGAAAACATGGCGCAATCCAAGTACTCCAAGATGTCTCCGAAGTGGTATACATGCAAAAATAGCAAACACAAGCGACACTCGGAAATACAATGGTTAGCGCACACAAAGTGTCCATCAAATAAGCATGAGTTCTTCCGATGAGATTGATCATGACAAGGTGCATGAAGCTTAGCCAAATGATATAGAATGATATGCAAAGCATTCATGGGAGCAAAAACATTCACTGTGCACACAAATGTATTGTTAATGTGATCAATGCAACCACGGTGAAAAATGATGTCATAGTGAGACGGTTTATCAGTAGCATGAATATGGCAATGGATGCTCAATATGAATAGGTTATCATGCAATTGATGGTAGGCAATATGATCATGATGTATGAATATGCCATCAAGAAAGATCACAACAAATTTGCTAAGGAAGTGTACAAGCTCATATATCATGGATGACATAGAAATACAAGATGCAACAAGGCAATCATGATGTGAGTCAATCCATGCATAAGATGCAAATTTGTCATGGGTGGTGTTGTACCATAGATCGGTGTCGTGGTAGTAGTGATGGTCCGGTGGTGCATCCACTAAGTCCGGGCGCTCCTCAATGTAAAGGTCCATAGAGCTAATCTTCCATGTCGCTCCTCCGTTCGCGAGATGTATCGTGTAGACAACAAGAAGGAAACAACAATGAAAGAATGACCCATCCAATATGCGTATTTGAGGATGGCTCAAAGGGACGGAGGTCACCTTTAGGAGTTTCTCAAGGATGATGGAGTTGCACATTTTGTATGCCTTCACATAACCAATATCCTTCAAAATGTAAGAACATGACAAACACTCGGAAAAACAAATGAGGTTAGAGTAAATGCAAAACCTATCATTCGGGTGGTAAGATACCCAACAAGTGTATGCATCATACTCATCATAAGAAAGGACAAGGTGCGGTATGGTTTGAAAGCATAAGATGCAACTACAACCAAAGACAATAGGCTTAAACAAGCAAGCATGCATCACAAGTAATATGTCCAAGTCTCCACGATCAATAAGCATAGCATGGGTGCACTCACTATAATGGCATATGAGAGGTGCAACTAATAGAGACAAGTGACAAAGATCAAGATAATATCATGTGAGAGGCATGAACATATATGTCATCAACCCAAGAAAGCAAGTAAGAGTGGAACTTGGGTGATGCGACAAAGCAAGGAATCATAGCGATCAAGTCAAGCAAGCTAGTAGTGCGAAGATGCAACATACTAGAAGGAATCATGGTAAGCATGTCATGTGTGCAATTAGTGGGCATGAATAAAGCACATGACATATCACAAGCGTGAAAGCAAGATATGAGGAAAGTATCATCATTGTATTGGCAAGAAGTCCTATGTAAATAGCAATGGAACATCATGACTCTCCCAACACAAGAATCAGCAATAGCATGAGGCACATGATAAACATGGCAATAGCAACAAGGATCTCCACCAAGCATGCAAATACACATAGAAGTGGCATAATGGTGTATCATGGGTAAATGCAAGCAAGGGTCACAATTGCATGGCAAAGTCGTGTAAAGAGGCATAACATGCAAAGTGAACACGATAGAATGGGCATAAGGTGACAAGTAGTAAATAGCCCATAGCCGTGTGAGAGCCAAGTAAAATAGATGCACGAAGTCGTTGCGCGAAGGGAATGGTGGGAAGGACAATCCACGGGATCCCGAGTCATGTTTGCTCTCAAGAGCTCGTTTCGTCAACTCTTGGGATTGAGAGGTTGACGAGTATATGTGAGTACCTACACAAAACAATGAAAAATGGAAAATTGTGTGTGCGTGGTAGATGTACACATCATCCATCATGATGCATACGTGCATGTGTTGGTTAGCACAAAATAGCCAATGCTCAAATAAATGAGATGCGCGATATAGAAACATGTCATCCATCATGATAGGTTTGTTGTTATGTATGGCATAATGGTGACTCAAATTGTGTAATGCATCATGGGAAATATGTATAGCATTGTTATTCATGGAATGCATATGGTGCAAACAATTATGGGAATCATGCAAAGTATGGAATGCATCAAAATCTCCTAATATGTATGAGGAAACTATGGGGGTCTCCTCATGAGCATGAGTAGAAACATCACATGGAGAATATGGACAACATTCAAAACAATGCATATGTGGAGCAATGTGATCATGGCATGGCATAGTAGATGAATTGTGCAAAACATGTAAAGGGAGCATGGCAATATCATCGCATGAAAAACAAAAGCCAATGACCATCATCTTGTCATCTATGCCATAAGTGCAAACGGGATTTATTTTAATGGGGCATGCATAGTTACTATGTTGAGATTGAAATGATGCAATATGGGAGATCTCACTCATAGCATATGACATGTTCAATGGATTTTCAAACATGATGTGACCAATAGAATTTTCACATGAAATCCTATGGAGCATAGCATCACAACTAGGCAACTCAACATGCTCATCATCATATTCATCATAAATTGGTAAGTCATGACATGAAGAAGTCGCACTAGCATGAAGAATGGGAATAGGTGGATCAACATCATGCAAGCAATCATTGGTAATATAGTCCACTAATGGGACAAGAGAAGCATTGTCACCTATGTTACCTTTGGAGCATCACTCATGTGTTATAGGTGAGGCGTCGAATACCAAGGCATGGTCATCTACATCTTGATGGAACCATGTGAGTGGTGCATCATCGTCCACCATGGCCATCGTCATCTCCATTGGAGGTATGGACTCGTCGAGGATAGGCATGTCATCATGTAGGAGATCTAGCACCAAAGAAAACACACACGAGGTAGAGGTTAAGTTGTTAGAAATCATAGTGGCCTCACGTGCCCTCTCAACTACCTCACTCACTAAGTGTTGTGGCTCACTCACTCCCTCAAGGATGCTCTCACTCATATTGTTGGTGGAGTCACTCAAATGGCTCTCAACCTCACATAGGATGTGTGGCATGCTCTCATGTGTGGGGCTAGTGGTGGTCACACTCATCCTCTCATAGGAAATGCACTCAATGTCACATATGGTGGAGTCACTCATATCATTCATGGTCGTGTGGCTCTCCTCACATGGGAATTGGGTCATCTCATGATGTGTGGGTGTCGGAGAGGTGTAGGTGCAAACGTCTCCATGCTCAATCATGTAGCAATCGTAGCCGTGGATGAAGGCCGAAGATGGCACGTCATCACTCTCCTCCAAGACCAAAGATAAGGTATCATGTGCGGTCTCGTAGCTTGACTCGGAGTATGAGCCCAATATGGGCGTCGTCTTCATGATGTTGAAGAGGTTCATGCTATTCGCCGTGGTCGAAGGGGATGGCCCTACCTCGACCGTCTTGTCGCCGTCTTGTTGTCAGAGGTCCATATGATGTGGCACCTCGTAGCTCGTCTCCATGACCGAAGGGAATTTCCCATGCTCGGCCATCTTCCTTGAGGGGCTTCCGAAGATGGAAGTGTCGCCCTCTCTTGTAGGTGGTCGCCTCGTGGTTGAAGATGTTGATGTAGGCGAACTCGTGGGAAGTAGGCGAAGATGCCGCTCGTCCAAAGGCGGAGATGCCTTGATAGCACTTGGCGAAGATGCCGAAGTGGTTGTTGTAGCCGTAGCTCCATCTTGGTGGTGCTCGTCTCACCGTCTTCTCTTGTGCTCATGAAGTTTGGACGTAGCTTGATGTAGAGCTTGTTGGGAATTGTGCATTTGCGCGTGTTGAGCATCTTCATGTTGATGGTGGCGTTGTCGCACTTGAGCTCGTAGTAGATGTCGTTCGTCGTCGTCGTGCAAATGATGCTTGGAGGTGACTTGCCCTTCATGACGATGTACATCACGAACGTGATGGTGGTCGCCATGTAGATGTGGACGTGAACGACTTGCTCTTGCATCGCGTGGGTGCTCCAAAGATGATCGACTTGCTTGCCGCCGCCTTGAGGATGATGAAGGGGAAGAAGACTTGTAGTCGGCCACCATGTCTCGGAGTTGATCCTTTAGCTCGCCCAACTTGCTGTCGATGTAGTCCCGTTTCCTTGCTTCGTAGTGGTGAATGTCGATGGCGAGGTTGTCGAGGCGCTCTCGCAAGGTAGATTGTGCGCCTTGCATTTCATGTTGTAGTCCGAAGATGGACATTTTGGTGATGTAGTTGTTCACGCCGTCGTTGTTGTCGAAGACCGGAGATGAAATGCCTTGCCTATCCATCACAAGACTCGAGCAAATATGAGTGGGAGAAAGAGAAGAACTATAACAAATGTACCTTGACCGATATTGAAGATGGATCAATGATCACTCAATGTGTAACAAGGAAATAGCACAATTGGTACCAATTCTTGTGGGTTTCTCACACCTACACAAATAAGGCTTATGGTGGAGCTATGTGAGGATAGTGGCACAAACATTTGATGCAAAATGTTAGCAAGAGTCAATAATGTTGAAAGAGATTCACAAATTCATAGAAGTGAAACAAGTAGACCAATAGCAATGAATGGCACACGGAAACACACAGACGGATAGATAGATGGGGTCGTGCAACCAAGGAATGAGCACAAAATGTGGAGTCCACGGAAAACGCTCGTGTTGCACAACTCAAGAGATACGCTAGCACGATTGCTCAATAGGCGGATACGACACTTGTGCACAACCTATAAGATGCAAAATGGATAAACTTTCTATCCCAAGTATGCTATATGTATGGTTCCCGGTGTTTGATCCAAGATGATCGGATATGACAATCTTAATGTTGTATGATGCTATGGTTCTTGCTTACAAGCTTCTTTGCTCTTTCTCTTTTGCTTAAAAGCTTATTCTCTTTTTTTGTGTATGGCCACTTTGCGAAATGCACAAACCAAGATAGCAATTGTGTATATGCGGGAACAAAGTTGTGACACGAGGGATGATATGATGATACCAATATGATATGGTCTGTATGCGATGGAAGGTGTAGATCACTAATGTGCACAAGTAACGTTGCGGCAATACTCAAATGGCTAGTCTCGATAGGCAAGTGATGCAAAATGGGCTAGGGGTTAACAATGCAAATGCAAGGGGAATATACAATGGTGTCGTCCAGGTTACCGTCCTTGGCGATGATGAGTGGCAGTGTTCTTGATGTAGATACCAAGATGATGGAGACTCGTCCCTAAGTAGCCTCAACTCAAAATCTCAATGACAAAAGTCAAACGGTGGTAGTGGAAAGCGGTGGTGGTTTTGCGGAAGCTCAATGGGATTGCGGAAATGCAATGATGGATTTTGAGACGCAATGCGGAAGTCGAGGGTAAGGTGGATGGACTATAGACGGTGTCGGAGTTCGAAACACGGTCCCTAAGTAGCCGAAACACCTTAGGAGTCACAACTCTCAACACAAATAAAATTGGGTTAAGTTGTGTTGGTGGAAGTGTATGGTGGGTAAGCCTATACGGAAGTTATGGTGGCGGTTGATGAAGGAGCAATCGTCCCTAAGTAGCCAAAACACCTTAGGAGACTCGAATCACAACTCAAACAACCACTAATGCTATAGGGAACAAATTGGGTTAGGTTGCGGAAGTTGGTGGTGGTTATGCGGAAGTTATGGTGGAAGCCCTAGGCAAAGATGCCGAAATGCCAAAAAATTGACGGAGTCAAATAGTTTTGAAAGTATTTTTGTGGGATGGGGGATGTCAATAGCTTCGAAACGCGCTAAAGAACGTCAAAAACGGACTCCGGATGAATTAGTTATGCACAAAACGGTGAAACGGGGAAGGCTGAAATCCCAGGGGCCGGACATCCGGGGGTTTGGCCGGATTTCCGGGACCTGATGTCGAACTGCGTCTTGAAAATGCGCTCCAGATCCGGATGTTCGACCCACGGGCGGATGTCCGGGGCCGAGATGTGCAGGGGCTATGGGCCTGATGTCCGGGCTCCAAATCGAGGATGAACTCGAGGAACTTCGATTTTGAAGCGGAAATTGGTGATTTCGGGGAAAATTGCGGAGATTTCGTGGATGGGAAGTGGGGAAAATTGGGGGAAAGCTAGATCCACAAGTAATAAAGCAAATCCACGGATCAAATTCAACAAAACATTATCACACCAACAAATCACAAAAAAATTTGGGGCTATTTTTTTGTGGGGATTTTCGAATTTTGGGACAAAATCAACAAAACTAGGCTAGAAAACACAACGGGGAGGCTCCGAAATCGTGATCAACGTGGCTCATGATACCAACGTGATGTAGGGTGGAACCCTAGATGGTCGATCTTTCACGAAAGGAGCGGATCCCAACTAAGGACACGAAGAACACGAGGGGAAAACGAGGGAAATCACAAGAGAGAACACGAGAGAATCACTCAACCATCAAGAATAGATCACACATGCACTAGATCAATGAACACAAAGGTGAGATACAAGATCCAAGTCCAACAAAGGACGATACAAAGGTAACCGGTTCTTCTCCGTGAGGAGGTCTAGATGGGGGCCACCCAAGAGGGGGTGTTGAATCCAAGGTGATCTTCTCCGTAGAGGGGCCGCGGTCTCTCTCGTGGAGTAGATCCGTAATGGATGAGCAATGCTCTATCTCACATATGAGCTAAACCAATGCTAGCCCTAACTAGGAGGAGGTGGGGGTCTATATATAGTGCTAGTGTAAGTTGGGGCGAAGGGGTACATGGGCTTTCGGACCGGATACACTACGCTTAGGCAGGAGGAGCCAGATGTTCGAGCGACGGGCCGGATGTCCGGGCTGGGGTGGCCGGATGTCCGGGCGGGCCTAGGTTGCATTCTGTGATGGACGCTGGATGTCCGGGGCTTCGTGATGGGCCGGATGTCCGGGCTGGCCTGGGTCTTCCAGATGCATTCGGTGATGGAGGGGCCGGATTTCCGGGTGAAGGGCCAGATGTCCGGGCTGGGGCCGGATGTCCGGGGCCTGTAGCAGCTGGCTCTTCTCCCTTCTCCTTCCTTCGCTTCCACGCACGCTTGGCCTTGGTCCTTGGGTTCTCCATGGTCTCCTCGGGTGTACCTGAGTATGCACAAGGTCCGGGCTTGAAGTAGCATCCATGTCTTACATGCGGAAAGGGAAGATTCGGAAAGGAGCAAGTTCACCTTAGGTCCAATGGCGTAGGCTGGAGTGTACATGGGGATGATCGTAGGATGCTCCGCATCAAAGTGGACACTTCCGTGATGATAATTTTGGTAATGTAATGGAACACTTCTACGACTGCACATGTATGACTATCTTGATTCTGTCATAAATTTTTCATGGATTTACATGCATGACAGAAAACGTGACCTACTGTGACAAACACGTATCATCACGGAAGTATATTTTTTCGTAGTGGTGTGGGATGTACATACCTACGGAAATGATTTTCTCGGATTACCGTGTGGGATGTACATACCTATGGAAATGATTTTCTCGGATTACCGTGTGGGATGTACATACCTACGAAAATAATTTTCTCGGATTACCGTGAGGGATGAACATACCTACGGAAATGATTGGGTTTCGATGCCTCGCCCGATCGCACACGGCCCGACACAGGGTCCCGGGAGGGCCTATCCCGACGATTTACGGGGTGTGTGGGAAGGACGCCCTATCGCACACACTCACTTGGCGACGGTTCCAAATGCCGTCGCGGAAATGGGTAAAAAACCGTTTGTTTAGGACCGACGCGCACCAGTGCTAGTTCATAGTCAGCCTCTCGTGAGGCTAATCCACCACAAAGCAGGAGTAGGGTCTTACACTGCAAGGTGGCCCGAACCTTGGTAAACCGTTGTGTCTTTTTTCTTCCTTGTTCATCGAGCTAGGCCGTGGGGCTGACGAATTGGTTGGCTGTAGAGGTTGCGTTCTTTGCACACGCCCTAGAGTTCGAACCTATATTGGGTCTGTAGAGCCCTGAATATGACAAATCGAGCATGGCATGCCATCTTAGCAAAGCAGATTGAGTGCAGAACAGGGCAAGGAAGCTTCTTAAGCAGTGCATATTAACTGTAAACTATTTTCGCAAACAATGAGATTAATAGCGTCTATCAGCTAACATTCAGTGCTACTCCGACATGCACGGGGCCTCAGCCTAGAATGCTCGTACCGTGGGAGAAGCAGACCGCCGTGCGTCTCCACAAGAATGTCGCCAGCGGTGGTGGCGAGGCTGGAGAACTGCAGTCTACGAGAGTGTACCGTGGGAGCGAGAGAATCACCGTGCATCCCCTCGACGAACCGCGGCACCGACGTATCGGCGCGGCGGGGAGGGAGGCTTTGGCAAAGCGAATGGAGTGGAGGGGCCGGGGGAGGGGGTTTGGGGAATATTATTGTCTAGTTTGCCGAAGGGCAGTTGAATTTGGGGTTTGGGGCGAATTTTCGCGCGGTGGGTGGGGGAGTTTGGCGCATGGTCAGTTTCTCCAAATGCGGTTCCACATGTCAGTGAAGAGGCGAGCTGAAGCGCGTCCCATTTGCCTGAGACGTGTGCAGGACCGAGCGTGTGAGGGGTGCAATGTGACCGCGAGAGGCGTGTTGTGAGTGCACTGCCATTTTCCTTTTAAACATGGTGCTTCGCGCGATCCATCGATACTACTACTTGTAATCCGGTAATCCCGACTAAATCGGCACGGCCGGGTCTTTTCCCGCGTGATATGCTGGGAGGTTGGCTTAGTTAGTTTTTTAGCACAAGGCTTAGTTGGTTTGACATACAGAGCGAGAGAAAGATGTGAGATGCATGAATGTGTAGTGGACATACTATTGGAGTGCCTAAGATAAATTGTGTATGTATACCTATGTGTTTATTTACTTCGCATGTTAGCTTTGTCTCGGGTCAAACTTTCTAAAATTAGGCCAAGTTTATACACACAAAAATGAATCATCATTCTATATATTTTCATACAATATATCTTACTATTGTTGTGAAAGTTCATATACACCAGACGAGATTCATGCAAACATGGCAGATTTTCATTAAGTTTCGAACTTTTATAGGACACAAAAAGAAAAGAAACCCGACCCTAAACCTATTCTATGGCGGCGATCCACATCCACTTTCCTTTGTACTTCCGCATCTGCGACGATGTCCTCCATCTGTTGTCTCCGTGAACGGCGGCGGGGTTCAAGACCCGTGAAGTGAATGTGCGGTCTCCGGCGAGGAAGAGTAGAACACGGGAGACGGACCGGCCAGTTGGCACACCATGCCCTGCCGCCTCCCATGTCCTACTCATCCTCGGAGGAGTCCCTGACCTCGACAGTGCCGGTGGACGTGAGGTCGATGATGATGGACGTGGTCGGTCCGTCGCTTCACCTGCCACATGTGCCACCGAACATTGGACGGCGGCAAGTAGGACGCATGGGTGACGGTGCTCCCGTCATCGGCCGCCGGCTGGCCACCGCTTGTGCGGTCACGTCCGCGTCGAGCTACGCCGGTATTGCATTGCGAGCAGTGAGTTGAGCGAGGGCGGCGACCTCGAGCTTCATTCCGGAAGACAAGCTCTCCCGCAGAGCGTTCCCGCTCGCGGTCATTGTGGATGTGCGGGTAGGAGGATGCGCTATGGTGTGGAGTTTAGCTGGGCATTGCCGCTTTAAGTAGCGCATTCTGGTGAAGCCAAGAGTTCGGGTGCGTCAATAAGTCACCAGAGTTGGTTCCTCGGGTAGTGAGTCTGCTTAATGACGGCGTACAGACGGATGGCATGAATGCGGGCAGCTGGCACCGGCTGGGAACGCACGCGCGCGATGGCGCGTGGGGCGATTGTTTTTTGTGTGCGACGGTAATCAACTGCGGGCATGGCAACATTGGAGATGACCTTTGATCACATGCGACCCCATGTGTCATTGAAAGACGACCCGGCATGGTCTTAGGTCCTGGGGATGCAGTTGTTCGCACTAGAACACTCTGCGGACGGGTCGTGGCGCTCGTGCACTTCGGCGCCCCGTGCATCCTCGACGAGCCGGGTGTTGATGTGCTGGTCGTGCCACAACGGTAGCGCCACCCTCGGCACCCTAAAGCCGAGCGTGTTCAGCGACGATGAGCGTGTCTCTCACCGCAGGCGCCGTGTCCAGAGGTGGTGCGGGAGCTATGCCACATTGCTGGCCCCCATGACCCACATGAACGGTTGCCGGTGGCGAGGAGGTCATGGGCCAGCTCCTCCATTGGACTAGTCTATGCCATGTCATCCTAACAAGTGTGCCCCACATATCAGTTTACCTGCTTTCCCGGCCAAATTCGAGCATCGGTATGGCCTCATTAACACTCGACCGACCTCTCTCTTCTAGTCTAGTAGTAAATGACGTGGGCCGGGGGGGAGGGACATCGGTTTGCTCTCAACTCCGATCCCACAAGCGAGAGAAAATGCAAGACGAAGTGATGCGAAGCATCCTACGAACATCCCCATGTACACTACGACTACTCCCCAAGCCCCAAGGGACATACGATGAGACCTCGACTATACGCCATTGGACGCAAGGTGAACTCGCTCCTCTCCGAACCATCACTTTCCACACATGAGACATGGCTACTACCTCAGACATATGTGCTCCGCATGACCAAGAACCAAGAGGAAGACCATGGAACAGCGAGGAGCATTGGACAAGACGGCGAGGAGTCGGAGCAAGAGAAGGAATTACCTGCAAGCTACAGCTCTCGGACATTCGACAGCCACCGGACGACCGGTCCATACCTGACTTCCGACGCCTGGAGTTTCCACCCGCCAGAACACCCATGGCTACTGAAGTCTACAGCGGCCTGACAACCGCCCGACGCCAGACGTCCGACACTCGTCAGCCACCGGGCGACTGATGCCGACAGGAAATCCGGTGCCACCTATCTCGAGCCAAAACGCCGGACGGCTGACAAGTACAGGACGACCGGACCCTTGTGAGCCACCGGACGTCCCGTACCTCTCAGACGACCGACGCCTGTCTGCGCACAGTGTAACGGACCCGAGGCCAATGTACCCCTTCGCCCCTCACTTACCCCTTTGTGACCCTAGACAATATATACTCCTCCACCTCCACCATTTGAGGGTTAGGATAGGTTTAGCTCATTTGAGATAGAGCTTTGCTCATCCATTCGAATCTACTCCATTGAGAGAGACCGCTCCCTCTTCGGAGAAGATCCACCTTGGATTCAAGACCCCTTCACGGGAAGACTCCTCAAGACCTCCTCACGGAGATGAATTAGTCGCCGTTTGTATCGTCCTTTGTTGATCGTGGATCATGTATCTCTTTGTGTTCATGGATCTAGCACATGTGTGATTGTTTCTTATCTATTTGAGTGTTTCCTCTCGTTTCCCCTCGTGATTTCACTCGCGTCTCCCCTGGTGTTCTACGTGTTCTTCGTAGGATCCCCTCCATTTCATGAAAGATCGACCACTAGGGTTCTACCGTACATCATCTTGGATCAGAGCACGGTTGATCACGAATTTGGAGCCCCTACCCCTTGTTTTCTAGCCTTGTTTTGTTGTGTTCTTCCCCATATTCAAAAATTCCCCACAAAAATTAGCCCCAATTTTTTTTGTGATTTGTTGGTATGATGAAGTTTTGTTGATTTTGATCCATTGATTTGCTTGGTTTCAAGTGGATATAGCATCTCCCCAAGTTTCCACATCTTTCATCCACGAAATCTCATCAATTTTGACCCCCAAAATCCCCAAATTCCATCCAAAATCGCGTCCCGGAGCTCAAATCCCGCGTTGACCCCGACCCACCAAATGTCGTCCATTACCGGACGCCCTGAACCCCAAACCCGAGCTGAAACAATGGATTCCCGAGCCCTATCCGATGCCCGACGACCAGACATCCTTCCATTACCGGACGTCCGACACCTGTAGATATCAACTTCGGCTGATTTTTGTTTTGCCCATAACTAATTCATCTGAACTCTGATTTTGATGTTCTTTAGCTCGTTTTGAAGCTCTTGACATCCCCCTTCTGATGTAGGGTGGAACCCTAGATGGCCGATCTTTCACGAAAGGAGCGGATCCCAACTAAGAACACGAAGAACACGAGGGGAAACACGAGAGAATCACTCAAACCAACAAGATTTGATTACACATGTGCTAGATCGTCGACACACGAGAGGAGATACAAGATCCAAAGTCAACAACGGACGATACAAAGGGTAACCGGTTCTTCTCCGTGAGGAGGTCTTGATGGGGCCACCCAAGAGGGGGTCTTGAATCCGCTTGGAAGGATCTTCTCCGGTGGAGGCGCGATCTCCGAGGAGAAGGTAACCAAGTGGATGAGCAAAGCTCTCACACAAACATGAGCTAATCCTTTCTTAACCCTAAAAATGTGGAGGGGGAGGTCTATTTATAGCCCAAGGGGCGCATGGGTAAGTGAGGGGACGAAACGGGTACATTGTGCCTCGCCCAAGTCACGCCATGAGTGGGTGGCCGAATGATCCGGAGTTGGTCCGGATGATCCGGAAGCCGGGGTCCGGATGATCCGGTCGGCGTCCGGATGATCCGGCTGTGTCGGAGCAGCTGCGGAGGTCCGGATGTCCGGTCCTGGTCCGGACGTCCGGTGTGGGCTGATGATCCGGCTCGGGTCCGGATGATCCGGCTTCAGGTTGAAGCTTCGGGTGTCCTCGGGCGTTGTAGCCGGATTGTCCGGGCCGGAGTCCATATCGTCAGGGCTGGGGCCGGATCATCCGGACGGCGGTCCGGATCGTCCGGGCTTCTGCTGACTTAGCCCCTTTTCTTCTCCGTCTTCACGTCCATCTTCGTCTTCGGATTCTTCTTGTTCCTTGGCGTATCCATGGCTAACTACTTGGTACCTGAGTATGCACAATGTCTACGATTGAGGTAGTAGCCATGTCTCATGTTCATGGAAGTGGAATTGTGAGAGGAGAGATGTCACCTCGGTTTCAAGAGCTCTTGCACGTGATCGAGTAATGGGTCCACTAGGCACTTGGTGAGACGATGGTAGGTCCATGGGGATGACCTTGGGATGCTCCGCATCATCTCCCCTCCCTTGGGAAAGATCCGACATCGGATCGAAATCCTCATCACCCTGGTACGGGGAGAGATCATTGACGTTGAAGATGCCGCTCACGGAGTACTTGTCACGTGGAATGTCGATCTTGTATGCGTTGTTGTTGTAGCGTGCAAGCACCTTGAAGGGTCCATCGGCTCGTCGTAGAAGTTTTGACTTGTGTTCGTTGGGGAAGCGTTCCTTGCGAAGGTGTAGCCATACAAGATCTCCAACGCTGAATATCATGGGTTGCTTGTTGACGTTGAGCTTGGTCGCAAGTCGTTGTACTTGGCGCTCATTTGTGTGCCTTATATCTTCATACATCTTCTTGAGGTGGTTGACTCGGGCATTCGCGTCCATGTTTGTGCGCTCTTGTAGTGGGAGAGTGATAGAGGCAAAGGTGTCCCGATGTTTCGATGAGATGGTGGCTATCGTTTTCTATGGGAGTCGACCTTCACGATCCGACCATTTAACGTGCGAGACGTCATACTTTAGCAATCGCTAAACCAACTTCCGAGGGTTATTGACCACGCCGAGCACGATCAACTCCGACCACGAGGGCCTGTTTCCTGCGAGCAAACGAAGAACAAGCAAGAAACTAAGATTGCAATTTGGATATTGCGAATATAAGCGGAAAGCTTTATTAATGAAGTTGGGGTTCTGTGATGCCTTGGTCTGGTCGTTGAACACAAACGAAGTACACGAAGTTGCAGCTATGGCGAACTTTCAATCTAAACAAAACCCAAAGTCTAAATGGTGCCCTAAGGGCTATATATATGGAGGAAGAGGGGGTGGGATTTCGTGGCCCTTGGGGAAGGGGTCCGAAACCAACCCTATCTCTTGTTTCCCCACACATACGGACTCTAAAAATAGCCTATACTTATGAATTTCAAAATTACATGGGGCCTGGCCCAATAATAAGGTGACACAGCACCTAAAATAGCCTCTAAACGAAGTTTATGAAATGGCATCTTGTATATTTTGTCCAAGGCTTCATGCACTCATTATGGTGGCTTCAAAGTCCTGAAATCATCACTTGTAACTCCGTTCTATTTCCCCTTGCGCATGCCATCAACTCCATGCTTATTCTCGCTCCAATGTTCATCCCTCTTATCCATGCCAAGCCCTTCATTTGTAAGCAAAACAAATGTATCCAATTTAGGCAACATCATATTCTAATGAACATTAGAATCATTACCAAGAAACGAAAGTACGTGATAATTTAATTGGCGTGCGCGAGCTCTAGTAATTGGTCCAGTATATGTAGTAGTAGGGGCTGTGGGTGTAACAATGGTATTGATGTCCTCATCATCCTCCCCTTCTTGAAATGAAGTCGTCCTCGACGGAAGCTCATCTTCCTCACCCAAATAAGGCTTCAAATCTGCAATGTTAAAAGTGGGACTAACCCCAAAATCTGGAGGCAGCTCAAGTTTATATGCATTATCATTTATTTTCTCTAGCACCTTAAAAGGACCATCAGCATGTGGCATTAGCTTTGATTTTTGCAAATTAGGAAACCTATCTCACATAAATGTAACCAAACAAGATCTCCGGTGCAAAAGACAACATGTTTTCTACCCTTATCTCCGTGAAATTTATATTTAGCATTCATACGCTCAATGTTGTCCTTAGTTAACTCATGCATTTTTAAGATCAATTCAGCATGTTGTTTAGCATCAAAATTAACCTTTCTCCAAAGATGGAAGAGGCAACAAATCAATGGGTGCATGAGGTAGAAAACCATACACAATTTCAAAAGGGCACATCTTAGTAGTAGAATGCAACGAACGATTATAAGCAAATTCAATATGAGGCAAGCATTCTTCCCACATTTTCTTATTATTCTTTAAAACAGCTCTAAGCATAGTAGAGAATGTTCTATTGACTACTTTAGCTTGACCATCAGTTTGGGGGTGACAAGTAGTACTAAAAATTAGTTTAGTCGCCAACTTAGCCCATAAACATCTCCAAAAGTGGCTAAGAAATTTAGTATCACGATCTGAAACAATAGTATTTGGCACACCATGCAAGCGAATAATTTCACGAAAGAACAAATCAGCAACATTAACAAAGATCATCGCTTTTATGACATGGTATAAAGTGTGCCATTTTCGAGAATCTATCCACGACAACAAATATGCTATCCCTACCCTTCTTTGTTCGAGGTAAACCTAAAACAAAGACAATAGATATATCCTCCCAAGGAACACTAGGTACAGGCAAAGGCATATATAAACCATGAGGATTGAGTCGTGACTTAGCTTTTTGACATGTAGTGCAGCGAGCAACAACACGCTTAACAACCTGTCTCATCTTTGGCCAAAAGAAATGTGTAGCAAGTACGTCCTCCGTCTTCTTCACGCCAAAGTGTCCCATTAATCCTCCTCCAGGCGCCTCCTGCAACAACAAAAGACGAACAGAGCAAGCAGGAATGCATAGCTTGTTAGCACGGAACACAAAGCCATCATTAATAACGAACTTGTTCCATGTTCGTCCTTCTTTAGAATTCTGCATTACATCTTTAAAATCAGCATCATGCACATATTGATCTTTGATGGTCTCCAAACCAAATATTTTGAAGTCAAGTTGTGAAAGCATAGTATAGCGACGAGACAAAGCATCAGCAATAACATTTTCTTTACCCTTCTTGTGTTTAATGACATAAGGAAAAGTCTCAATGAATTCAACCCATTTAGCATGTCTACGATTCAGTTTAGCTTGACTTTTAATATGTTTAAAAGATTCATGATCAGAATGTATAACAAATTCTTTGGGCCATAAATAATGTTGCCATGTCTCTAAAGTCGGAACAAGAGCATAGAATTCTTTATCATAAGTAGCATAGTTCATACTAGGCCCACTCAATTTTTGAGAAAAGTATGCAACAGGTTTGCCATCTTGTAATAACACACCTCCTAATCCAATTCCACTAGCATCACATTCAAGCTCAAAAGTCTTATTAAAATCAGGAAGTTGGAGTAAATGAGCATGTGTCAACTTATCTTCCAATACCGCGAAGGCTTCATCCTGTGCGGTACCCCAAACAAAAGGAACATCCTTCTTTGTAAGCTCATTGAGAGGTGCAGCAATGGTGCTAAAATCTCTCACAAAACGCCTATAGAAACCAGCGAGTCCAAGAAAACTCCTCACTTGTGTGACCGTTATGGGTTGCGGCCAACTCTCAATAGCTTCAATCTTGGCTTTATCAACTTCACTTCCCTGTGGAGTAACAACATAGCCAAGAAAAGATACTCGGTCGGTGCAAAAGGTGCACTTCCCAAGGTTACCAAACAAACGTGCATCACGTAGAGCAATAAAAATAGCAGATAAATGTTCCAAATGTTCTTCGAAAGATTTTCTATAAATCAGTATATCATCAAAATAGACTACCACAAATCGTCCAATGAAAGCACGTAAAACTTCGTTTATTAGTCTCATGAAAGTACTAGGTGCATTAGTTAACCCAAAAGGCATGACTGACCACTCATATAAACCAAACCTAGTTTTTAAATGTTGTTTTCCATTCATCTCCCAATGTCATAAAAATTTGATGGTATCCACTACGCAAATCAACTTTGGAGAATATTGTAGAGCCACTCAATTCATCAAGCATATCATCTAGCCTAGGAATATGATGACGATAACGAATAGTAATATTATTAATGCCTCTACAATCAACACACATACGCGACGTACCATCCTTTTTAGGCACTAGTATAATAGGAGCAACACAAGGACTACGAGATTTGCGTATATAACCTTTGTCGAGCAGCTCCTGTACTTGATGCATAATCTCCTTCGTCTTCTCTGGATTGGTACGGTATGGTGCACGGCTGGTAGGCGATGCACCGGAATTAAGTCAATTTGATGCTCAATCCTCGAATAGGTGGTAATCCTGGCACGCCTTGTGGGAAGACGTCAAATAACTCCTGCAAAATGTTGGTGACCGTAGGGGCAAAGAGGAAGGCACGCCCTCGAATGAAAATAATGCCTCTTTGCACACAAAAAGCATAGCAAACAGATTTGCTAAAAACTAGCTCATCAATATCAGATTTGGTGGCAAGTAAACATGCACTTTTCAATTTAATTCCAGAAGCAACACTAGATGGTTTATTATTAGGCTTCATTTGTTGCTCAAATTCTTTTGTCACAATCTGATTTTGACTCTTATTTTTCTCCTGCTTTGCTTTATTAGCTCTATGAATATCATCTTTCAAAATGGAATCAGGAGTCATATGAAGCAAAGTAATATTTGTATCCTTATGAACAAGAGTATACTGATTGTTTCTACCATGGTGTCTGAATTTTATCAAATTTCCATGGTCTACCAAGTAATAAGGAACATGCTTGCATAGGTACCACATCACAATCAACATAATCGCATATGTAGAGATACTAAAATGCACACGAACAATACGTGTTACCTTAACCTTGTCACTGTTGTTCAACTATTGGATGTAGTAAGGACGTGGATGTGGTCTTGTGGTGAGAGATAGCTTCTCCACCATCTCCATGCTAGCCAAGTTGTTGCAGCTCCCTCCATCTATGATGACGCTTGAATAGAACGTTCCTTCACAACTCCCTTTGTATGGAACAAATTATGCCTCTGATTTTGCTTAGCTTGTGTAACCTGCACACTCAAAACACCTTGAGCAACTAATCATTCATAATTGCCAAAGATCTTCAAAGAGCCATGTATTGCGTCTCATGATCGTAATCATCTCCACCGTCTTCTTCATGTGTAATAAGAGCCAAAGTCTCCTCATCATAGTCACTAGCGGACTCATACCCACCATCCTCGTGAGCAATCATCACACGCTGAGATTTGCATTCTCTCGCAAAATGTCCTCTTCCCTTATGACGGCATTTACAAATAATATCACTTGTGTGCCCTATTGACGCTGGTGGAAGAAGAAGAGCTACATGCAAGCCCTAAGGCGGTGTGCTCTTGGCGATAGTGGTGGTTGTGCTCGCTTTCTTTATCACGGTTGGAGGTGGCATCTGAAGGAGGTGATGGTGCGATGGAAGTAGATGATGCACGTGGTGTCCATGATGAAGGTCGACCTGCGAGAAAAGTTACTTCGCGTACCAATGCGTGGTCGATCCTCAAGCACTTCACGCTCAGCTTTACAAGCAAGATGGAATAAACAAGTGATATTATTATAATCCTTATACTCTAGAATGGTCTGAATCTCTCTATTTAATCCACCCATAAAACGTGCAAGTATAGCTTCATTCTCCTCAACAATACCACATCTAATCAAGACGGTTTGTAATTCCTGATAATATTCTTCTACAGAAGTTTTTCCTTGTCTTAAGCGCTGCAATTTTTGAAGTAATTCACGTTCATAATATGGTGGAACTCAATGAGTACGCATAGCAGTTTTCAAAGCAGCCCAATTAGCTGGAACAAGATATAATCTACAATGTTCAGACCACCAAACACATGCAAAGCTAGTGAAAGCACAAACAGCAGCAGGAACACGCCTCTCCTCGTGATATTGTAAACATGTAAATCGTTGTTCAGCTTTCTAACTCCCAAGTAAGATATATATCAGAACATATCTACCCTCAAATGGTGGAATATTCAATTTCAGTTTAGGAGATGGTCATGATCTCGCACTGAGGGGAGCCCTAACATTGCCCTTATTTGCATGTGGACGACTGGTGGTTGTGGTGCCGATGGTTGCATCGTAGTTCTGATTTTGATCAACCTCATCCTCATAATCTCCCGCGATAATCATCCTCCTCCACATCAGCAGCAGGAGCCACAGATGTATCAGCAGCAACACCGGTTGTTTGGCCAGGCTGAAGAGGGACACGGCTTGCTCGGCGGAGGGCTGTTTCCCGACGTGGAGGTAGTCGTTGTTGTTGAAGAGGTGCGGCACGTGCAGCCGGTGGTGGAAGACGCGCAAGCAGTTCATTAAATCTGTTATCGAGCTTTGTTTCGAACGCCTTCTCAAGGCCAGTGATCTTCTCCATGGCCTCTTCATAATTGTTCACACATCTTGCACTGCTCGGTCATCATTTGTCAAACTTATCATGAAGCTCCTTGTTCGTTAAGTTCTCCCAGTCAATCGCGTTGGCTTGTGATCCTGGCATGGTTAGTAGCAATAAAACAAACAAGAATATGATCCTATAGACTACTAACAAGTGGTGGTGGTGGGTGTCACAAATCCGTCAAGCAAATCTAAAATTTTTACCAGGTCTTACCCAGCAGCAGGCGGTGATCGGCAACCGATGTAGTCAAAACTCTCAAAGCTTGGATAGAGCGATTACCAGGGAGAGTCAAACATAGATGTATGTGGAGCTGGGAAGTCTTATAATATGGTAGCAAAAAGGGTCAGCAATAATCAATTCAGAGATGCAAAGTTGAATAAACACTCAACGATGGTACTGTGCTGGTCCTAGGCTAGACCATACTAGAGACACGAGCCTAGAACACTAACAAAATCACGGCGCTGCACGTAAACAAGGGAGGAGCACACTCTGTATTTTTTGTTCTTTTTTCACTTTTTTTGCACTTTTTTTCCTCTTATTTTTTGCTATGCAACAATTTTTTTTCAAAAAAGTCTACAAATGTCCTAAATACTGCCTAGCCAGAATTTTCCAGACTTAGTTTTTTTTTAAACTGGAACTATTTTTCTTCTGCGGATGGCTCGGAAGTTGGGGAGTCCTACTCTGCCACGACTCGGAGTATCGCGTGATCTGGAAATCGAGAACAAAGCAACAATTACTGTACTCGGACTGGTGGCGGAGATGAATCTGGTGGAAACTCGGACTGGTGGCGAATATTTGTAGCGCGATGGAACACGGACTGGTGGCGAATCTGTGATGGAGGTGGACTCGGATTAGCGTGATGGCAGTGGATATGTGGTATATGGCAGCGGTGATGACGATGGTGGTATATGGCAGCAGTAATGATGATGGTGGTATATGGCAGCGGTGATGACAATGGTGGTATATGGCAGCGGTGATGACGATGGTGCGACGGCGGCGTGACAACTTGTGAACAGAACTCAAAACTCTAAAGTACTAGACGCTACGACCAGCAACTTGACACGACAATGCAACCGCAAATTCAACAAAGCAAATACCGAAAAGATTATGCAAAGGCTCAGATTGGTTCGGATAAGATGAACTAACCCTAAAAAAAATTGGATTTTTCGTGGACTATAGGTATGAAGAACAGACTCGATATAAACTACGAAAAACTTTAAAATCTCACCGAGCAACCCGGAAATCTGATACCACTTGATAGAGGCAAAGGTGTCCCGATGTTTCGATGAGATGGTGGCTATCATTTTCTGTGGGAGTCGACCTTCACGATCCGACTTTAACGTCGCGGTAGACGTCGCGCCTTTTTAGCAATCGCTAAAACCAACTTCCGAGGGTTATTGACCACGCCGAGCACGATCGACCGACCACGAGGGCCTGCTTTCCGGCGAGCAAACGAAGAACAAGCAAGAAACTAAGATTGCAATCTGGATATTGCGAATATAAGAGGAAAGCTTTATTAATGAAGTTGGGGTTCTGTGACGCCTTGGTCTGGTCGTTGAACACAAACGAAGACGTGAAGTTGCAGCTATGGCGAACTTTTAATCTTAACAAAACCCAAAGTCTAAACGGTGCCCTAAGGGTTGTATATATGGAGGCAGAGGGGGGGGAATTTCGTGGCCCTTGGGGAAGGGGTCCGAAACCAACCCTATCTCTTGTTTCCCCACACATACGGACTCTAAAAATAGCCTATACTTATGTCTTTCGAAATTACATGGGCCTGGCCCAATAATAAGGTGATGCAGCACATAGAATAGCCTCTGGACGAAGTTTATGAAGTGGCATCTTGTATATCTCGTCCAAGGCTTCATGCACACATTATGGTGGCTTCAATGTCCTGAAATCATCACTTGTAACTCCGTTCTTGTTCCCCTTGCGCATGCCATTAACTCCATGCTTGTTCTTGCTCCAATGTTCATCCCTCTTATCCATGCCCGGCCCTTCATTTGTAAGGAAAACAAATGTATCCAATTTAGGCAGCATCATATTCTCATGAACATTAGAATCATTACCAAGAAACGGAAGTACCTGATAATTTAATTGGCGTGCGCGAGCTCTAGTAATTGGTCCAGTATATGTAGTAGTAGGGGTTGTGGGTGTAACATTGGTATTGATGTCCTCATCACAGCGGTAGAATGTCCAATGGGGACAACGGGTTGAAGCTGTAGACGACCTCGAAGGGGGACTGGCCGGTAGTCTTGTGTCTTGCATGGTTGTAGGCGTACTCGGCGATGGGTAGGCACTCCTCCCACTCCTTGATGTTCTTCTTGATTAACACGCAAAGAAGAGTGGAGAGTGTACGGTTTGTCACCTCCATTTGGCCGTCGGTTTGTCGATGATATGCAGTGGGGAATAGTAGCGTGATTCCGAGCTTGGCACATAAGGTAAAAGTAACTCAAGAAGTTGACGTCGCGGTCCAAGACAATTGTCTTTGGCACTCCATGTAGACGCAATATTTCTCTACAAAAGAGATTGGCAACATGTGAAGCATCGTCTATATTGTTGGAAGGAATGAAATGTGCCATTTTGGAGAATCGGTCCACAACAATAAAAACGGAATCCTTGCCATTTCTAGTTCTAGGAAAACCAAGCACAAAATCCATGCTAATATCTTCCCATGGTTGATATGGAATTGGAAGTGGCATGTAAAGACCATGAGATTGAGCTTTTGACTTAGCTTTGCGACATGTAGAGCATCGGTTGGTGAAGCGGTTGACCTCGTGGAACATCTTAGGCCAAAATTAGTTCTTGGAGAGCGTAGCAAGGGTCTTGTCGCGTCCAAAATGTCCCATTAGTCCTCCTCCATGAGATTCCTGCAAAAGCAACAAACAAAGAGAAGAATCGGGGATGCAAAGTTTGTTAGCTCTCATAAGATATCCATCTTTGATGTAATAACGTCCCCAAGATGTATGCGTCAAACATTTGGCATAAGGAATGGCAAAAGTAGGATCATGCTCATACAAGTTTTTTATGTGCTCAAAGCCAATGACATTCAATTCAAGTTGAGTAACAAGCATGCATATATGGGAAAGTGCATCCGCCACAACATTTTCCTTACCTTTAATACTTGATGACATAAGGAAAAGACTCAATAAACTCACTCCACTTAGCACGACGCTTGTTCAACTTAGTTTGACCCTTAAGATATTTAAGTGTTTCATGATCGGTGTGGATGATGAATTCATGAGGGCGGAGGTAATGTTCCCATTCACGCAAAACTCGCACTAAAGCATATAGCTCTTTGTCATAGATGGGATAATTGAGTTGCGCTACGAAAGTTTCTCACTAAAATAAGCAACTGGGCGCTTCTCTTGTGTTAACACACCTCCTATGCCATTACCACTAGCATCGCAATGAATTTCAACAGGTTTTTCAAAGTTTGGTAATGCAAGCACGGGAGCATGAGTAAGCAAATTCTTAAGCTCATTGAAAGCGGTGTCTTGGGATGATCCCCAAACAAACGGTGCATTTTTCTTACTCAAAGCATGCAAAGGTGAAGCAATGGTGCTAAAATCCTTCACAAATCTACGGTAGAAACCGCTAGACCAAGAAAACTACGCACTTGTTGCAAGTTAGTTGGTTGGGGCCAAGTTTTAATAGCATTGATCTTAGAGTCATCAACATGAACACCTTAGAAGATACTACAAATCCCAAGAAAACAAGCTTATCAACACCAAAGAGGCATTTTTCCATATTAGCATAAAGTTGCTCTTTCCGAAGTGTTTGTAGCATGGTTCGAAGGTGGGTGACATGCTCTTTAAGTGATTTGCTAAAAACAAGGATATGATCCAAGTAGACAACAACAAATTCACCAATGTAAGGGCGAAACACATAATGCATAAGACGCATGAAAGTGCCCGGTGCTTCCGATAAACCCATAGGCATAACTAACCACTCATACAAACCAAATTTTGTTTTGAAAGAGGTTTTCCATTCATCACCCTCTTGCGGATTTGATAGTAACCACTTTTAAGATCAATTTTGGAAAATATAGTGGCACCGCTATGTTCATCAAGCATATCATCAAGGCGTGGAATGGGGTACCTATAGCGAACGGTGATAGCATTGATAGGTCTACAATCGGAACACATGCGAAAGCTATCGTCTCTTTTTGGCACAGGAATGACCGGTACGGCACAAGGACTCAAACTTTCGTGCACATGTCCATGGTCTATGAGATGCTTTACTTGCCTTTGTTTTTCTTTGGTTTCTTCGGGGTTGGCGTGGTAGGGGGCCTTGTTTGGAAGTGGCGCTCCGGGGATGAGGTCGATTAGGTGCTCAATGCCTCGTAGTGGAGGTAGACCCGGAGGTAGCTCATCGGGGAAAACATCTTGGAATTCCTGCAATAAAGAAGATAACACCAAGGGTAGATTGTGAGAGGTGTTAGCTCTTGGTGCCTCGTCCTTGCACAATAGGACATAGTGTAGGACACTTGATGGGTTCTCACACACTTCTCTCATATCACGTTTGGTGGCAAATAGAACTAAGTTTTTCTTGTCGCTCATTGTGGAGGCACTCAATTTGGGCCTATGGCTCTCACTCTCTTTTTGGTGGTTCGGCCTCACCATTCTCTCCACGATGGGTGGCTTGCTTGTCAGCGAGCACTTGGCTTGGAGACATAGGTCATAGCACAAACTCGTTCCCTTTCATCTGGAAGCTATAGTGGTTTGTACGACCATTGTGGATGACACCTCAGTCAAATTGCCATGGCCGTCCAAGAAGGAGGTGGCAAACGGTCATCGGAAGGACATCACACTCCAAAGTGTCTTCGTAAGCTCCGATCTTGAAAGAGATTTGTACCCTATGCTCGACTTGGATGGTGCCAAAGGTCGCTAGCCATTGAACCTTGTAGGGGTGCGGGTGCTTCATCTTGACCAATTGGAGCTTGGAGCATAGTTCTTCACTTGCGAGGTTATGGCAACTCCCTCCATCGATGATGACCTTGACGGATCGTCCATTGATGCGGGCCTTTGTGTGGAAGATATGTCATCTTTTGTCTTCTTCTTGTTAATGTTGAAGAGTCAAGACCTTGGAGACAACAAGAGCGGGACTTGAATCTTCATCAAAAAAGACTTGATCATCTTCATCTTCATTTTTCACTTGTCGGTGCATGGCCACTTGCTCAAGGGCTTCCATTTCTCCTTCACTCATTGAGTCATAGGTTCCGTCGTCGTTGAGGATCATGGTGCGCTTGTTTGTGCACTCGAAGGACTTGTGGCCACGGCCGCCGCATGTGAAGCATTTGAAGGAACTTGTCTTGACGGTCTCATCAGTTGGGGTAGAGGATGATGAAGCTCTCGGCTTGTAGTTGCTTGTAGTAGGAGGACGACTTGAGGTTGTCAAAATTTTCTTGTAACTTGACTTGTCGCCGTTGCTTGTAGATGGCTTGGTTGAGGTAGAAGGTGTTTGACTCGTTGAAGGTTGGGTGTTGGAGAAGCCATAGGACTTGGATGAGAACTTGGCATACTTGAAGTCGTCTTGTACTTGCCGTTCCGCTTTGGTAGCTTGATGCACTAGCTCGATGAGATTCCAGTATGGTTGGAAGTCGGCAATCTTCTTGATAGGGTGATTGAGTCCATTCAAGAAACGTGCCATAGTTTGCTACCATCTTCCGTGACATTGGCTCGTATCATGGCAATCTCCATTTCCTTGTAGTACTCTTCAACGCTCTTGGTTCCTTGCTTGAGTAGTCGGAGTTTCTTGAAGAGGTCGCGGTTGTAGTAGTTTGGCACGAATCGTGCTCTCATGACATCCTTCATTTGCCCCCATGTAGTGATGGGTGGTTCACCTCTTGCCTCTCGGTGCTCAATCACTTGTTCCCACCAAATGAGGACGTAGTCTTGGAATTCAAGGGATGCCATCGCGATTTTCTTCTCTTTTTCGTAGTTGTGCAAGCACAAGATTTTGTCAACCTTCAATGCCCATGATATGTACTCTTCGGGGTCATTTATTCCGGTGAACTTGGGCATGGTGAACTTTAGCTTGCCGTATCGTTGCTCTTCATTGTGTTGGGGTCTAGGATGATGACGCCCATGTCATTGAGGATTGACAATGTCATGTTGCTCTTGTCTTGGTGGGTTTTCGACCTCATGTTGTTCTTGGCGAGGAGGGTTGTCGACCTCATGTTGCTCTTATCTTGGATGATTTCCATTGTCTTCATGCTCTCGATGAACTTGATGCTCTTGTCGGACTTGTGGAGGAACTTGGCATGCTTGAGGAGGAGCTTGTCGATCTTGAGAAGCTTGACGATGCACACATGCTGGGAAAAGCCTCTCTTGGACTTCATCGCGAAGAGCTTCTTGTTCTAGACAAGCTTGTCGGCCTCGTTTGGCTACGGCTCGACTTGAATCTCGAAGGGCACGTTGCGCCTCAAGTGCTTGAGCTTCACAAAGTTGTTGTTCTTGGCATTGTGTCTCGGCGTCTTGTGCATCTTGATGTTGTCGCGCTCGCTCCTCTTGTTCTTGTTGTCGTTGTCTTTGCCGTGCTTGTGGTTGCACGATTGCGGCTTGGGCTTGACGTTGACGATGCTCTTGAGAATCGGTGTCATGTAGAGGATTGCGGTTTGCTTGACGGTCTTGACGCGCGGCATGACGAAGAGTGTTCGATGTCGGTGTACTTGAACCGAATATAGTGTCGTCGGAGTGTCGACTTGAGCGGCTCCGTCTTGAGGAGGACGAAGTTGTAGAAGAGCTGTTGACCATCATGGTTCGGATATCTTCTTTGAGGGAACTCATGGATGTGTCGAAGTAGTCTCTTGTACGTTGCTCGGATTGTCGTAGGTCGGTGGCGAGATTGTCGATGTGGTCACCCAAAGCAAGCTGTTCTTGATGCAAGCTCGATGTGCGCCAAACAGTTCAGTCTTAGTGATGTAGGAGGTCATGTCGGTGTCTTTCTCATGAAGAGTGGGTTGGTAGAAGTACTTGGCCTATCCATCATTCCAAACGAAGATATGTGCGTGGGAGAAAAAGAAGAACCAATACCAAATGTACCTTGACCGATGTTGAAGATGGATCAAGATCACGCAATGTGTACCAAGGAAATAGCACAATTGGTACCAATTCTTGTCGGTTTCTCACACCTACACAAGTAAAAGCTTATAGTGGAGCTTGGTTAGGATGGTGGCACAATTTTTGATGTGAAAGTAAGCAAGACTCAATAATGTTGGAAAAGATTCGCAAATTCACAAATGCAACAAGTAGACCAAAGCAAGATATGGTACACGGAAACACACACGCAAATAGATAATTGGGGTCGTGCAACCAAGGAATGAGCCAAAATGTGGAATCCAAGAAAATGCTCTTGTTGTACAACACTAGACAGACGCTAGCACGATTGCACAATAGGCGGATACGAACTTGTGCACAACCTACTAAGCAAAAATGCAACGACTTGTATCCCAAGTATGTACTATGTATGATGTTCCAAAGATATGATCCAAGATTATGTAGTATGACAATCTTAATATTGCATGATGCTATTGTTCTTGCTTATAAGCTCTTTTCTTATCTTTCCCTTTTGCTGAAAAGCTTGTTTGGCTCTTTGTTGTTTGAGCTCTTTTCTCATGCAATGCTTCACGAACCAAGATAGCAATTGTGTATGCGATGACAACTTTGTGACACAAGAGATGATTCCAAGATATGCAATACGATGATATGGTATGTATGCTATGGGAAGCATGATCACTAATGTGCACAAGTCACATTGCGGGCAATACTAAAAGGCTAGTCTCGATGGGTAAGTGACGCAAAAGTAAGGCTATGGGGTTATCAATGCAAATGCAAGAGAGTATGATGATATCACGTTACCAAAATGATACCAAGGTGAAGTTGATACCACAATGGTGTAGTCGTTCGTAGTAGTCCTTGTCGAAGATGAGCGGTGGTGATGTTGATATCGAACCGTCCCTAAGTAGCCGAAACACGATAGGAAACGGTGAGCCACAACTCAAATTCTCAAAACCAAATGTGACAAAATGTGTCGGAGTCGGTAGCGGTCAAGTGGTGGTATGGTTTGTGGTATTGGAAGGGTTTGCGGAAGTTCGGTGGTGGTGGTCGAAGAGGGTATGCGGAGGCGTAGGCGGTGGTGTAAAAAATTGCAGGAAATGCAGTTTTGTCGGAGGAGGCCGGATGATCCGGGCCTGGAGCCGGATGATCCGGGCTGGTCCGGATGATCCGGGTCAACAGCTGGATGATCCGGGTGGGTCAATCTCACTCGGGGAGGGCTCGGGATGAACACGAAAACGGCCACAAATTCGAGGATTTCGCGGATTTCGCAGGGATTGTGACGTGGAGATGGTGGGCAAAGGTAAGATCCACTTGCAACACAACTAATTCACGGAACAAAACCAACAAAACATCATCAAAACTCACAAATCACAAGAAAATTTTTGGGGCTATTTTTGTGGGGATTTTCGGATTAGGACGAAAAACAACAAAATCAACCTAGAAAACGAAGAGGGGAGGCTCCGAAATCGTGATCAACATGGCTCATGATACCAAGATGATGTAGGGTGGAACCCTAGATGGCCGATCTTTCACGAAAGGAGCGGATCCCAACTAAGAACACAAAGAACACGAGGGGAAACACGAGGGAAAACACGAGAGAATCACTCAAACCAACAAGATTCGATTACACATGTGCTAGATCCTTGAAACACGAGAGGAGATACAAGATCCAAAGTCAACAACGGACGATACAAAGGGTAACCGGTTCTTCTCCGTGAGGAGGTCTTGATGGGGCCACCCAAGAGGGGGTCTTGAATCCGCTTGGAAGGATCTTCTCTGATGGAGGAGCGATCTCCGAGGAGAAGGTAACCAAGTGGATGAGCAAAGCTCTCACACAGACATGAGCTAATCCTTTGCTAACCCTAAAAATGGGTAGGAGGAGCTCTATTTATAGCCAAGGGGCGAAGGGGTAAGTGAGCGGACGAAACGGGTACACGGGCCTCGGCCCAAGTCACGTACGCAGGCGGTGGCCGGATATTCTGGGAGTTGGTCCGGATAATCCGGGCTTCGGGGGTCCGGATGATCCGGGTTGGCGTCCGGATGGTCCGGCTGTGTCGGAGCAGCTGCGGGAGGTCCAGATGTCCGGGTCCTGGTCCGGACGTCCGGGTGTGGCTGGATGATCAGGGCCTGGGTCCGGATGATCCGGCTTCAGGTTGAAGGTTCCGGTGTCCTCGGGCGTTGTAGCCGGATCGTCCGGCCGGGGTCCGGATCGTCCGGACGGCGGTCCGGATCGTCCGGGCTTCTGCTGACTTAGCCCTTTTTCTTCTCCGTCTTCACATCCATCTTCGTCTTCGGATTCTCCTTCTTCCTTGGCGTATCCATGGCTAACTCCTTGGTACCTAAGTATGTGCAATGTCTCCGTTTGAGGTAGTAGCTATGTCTCATGTTCATCGAAGTGGAATTGTGAGAGGAGAGATGTCACCTCGGTTTCAAGATCTCTTGCATGTGATCGAGTCATGGGTCCACTAGGCACTTGGTGAGACGATGGTAGGTCCATGGGGATGACCTTGGGATGCTCCGCATCACCTTCCCACGAAAATACCACCAACATCATTTGACACTATCAATTTTTGGAACTTTGGCATCTTTGTCTAGGGCCTTCGCCACATCATCCGCGTTACTACCATAGCCTTCCACAACCTAACCCATTTTGCTTGCCATAGCATTAATGGTTGCTTGAGTAGTGATTCGAGTCTCCCAAGGTGTTTCGGCTACTTAGGGATGGTTACTTCTTCTTCAACCACCACCACCACTTCCGCATAGGCTTGCCCACCATACACTTCCGCCACCCCACCTTAACCCAATTTTGTTTGCGTTGTGAGTTGTGTCTCCTAAGGTGTTTCGGCTACTTAGGGACGCACCACTTCCACTTCCACATTGCGTACTCACATAACCCATCATTGCTTTTCCGCAATCCCTTTGAGCTTCCGGAACACTATCACCGCTTTCCGCTATTATAATTTGACATTCGATATTTGAGATTGTAAGTTCGCGGTTTTTTCGTTTCCTGAGGTGTTTCGGCTAATTAGGAACGGTTCTACATCAAGAACACCGCCACTCATCATCACAATGGACGGTAACCTCGACGACATCATTGTATATTCAACTTGCCATTGCATTGATAACCCCTAGCCCATTTTGCGTTACTTGCCTATCGAGACTAGCCATTTGAGTATTGCCGGCAATGTTACTTGTGCACATTAGTGATCACTGATCTACACCTTCCATTAAATCCATACCATATCATTTTGGTATCATCTTGGTATCATATCATCCATTGTGTCACAAGATTGTTCCCGCATATACACAATTGCTATATTGGTTTGTGCATTTCGCAAAGTGGCCATACAAAAAAAAGAATAAGCTTTTAAGCAAAAGAGAGAAACAAAAGAGCTTGTAAGAAATAGCCGTAGCATCATACCACATTGCATATAAGATTGTCATATCCGATCATCTTCTATATCTTGAGCAACACCAGGAACATCATATATACATAGCATACTTGGGATAGAAGTCGTTGCATTTTTGTCTCCTATAGGTTGTGCACAAGTGTTGTATCAACCTATTGAGCAATCGTGCTAGCATCTCTCTAGAGTTGTGCAACAAGAGCATTTCCCGTGGATTCCACATTTTGAGCTCATTCCTTGGTTGCACGACCCCAGCTATCCGCGTGTGTGTTTCCGTGTGCCACATATTGCTATTGGTCTACTAGTTACACTTGCGAAAACCCTGGGTCTGTTGCCCAACTGTGCACATGCACAAGATCAAGATTGGAGCACCAGCTTAAGTCAGGGATTGAAGAACCAAGGGATTTAAAGAACCAACATGCAGCTCAGAGGGACGAAGATGAAACAGGAGGAGCAAGATATCAGCAAGAGAAGGGCCTCCCTTGCCGGGCAGGCGAGCCCGGCAAGGGGCGAGGCCATCATCGGAAGCAAGCAACCAAGATTCCCCGGCAGAGCCTGCCAGGGTTCGCGGGGGTCGAACCACCCCGCCAACCTATCAAACACGTCTCACGTCATCAATCAGTGCAATGTCAAGCCGCAAGGTGATTAAGTGGTAGCCATTCGCCACATGGCAGCCATTTTCTACAGAAGAAACCCATAGATGAGGCCCGTCATGTGACGTGTCAAAGGAACAGGCGTGGAGCTGGCAAAATAGCCCGGCAGGCCTTGTCGGGCAACCAGTGATGTGACACTAAGAGGCACATTTAATGCACCCTGTCAGCCCGCAGAGTTAGGTATGATGGCACTGTTTGCTATCATATCAATGGATAATGACCACTTTGCCACTGTGGTGACCCCTTTAATCTATAAAAGGAGGCCCATGGCACTCGGAGGAGGGGGGGCAGTTAAAAGGTTGGAAAGTTGATGAACCCAAGCCACCATACGCGTGTAGTCGCTATGGCCCCGAGGCAAACCCTGCCGGGCAAGTGTACTACGCATCACCACACTCATTCCACCATCAATCCACCAAACCAGAAGTAGGGTCTTACGCCTCACGGTGGCCCGAACCTGGGTAAATTGCTTGTGTGCTCTCTGCCGTGTTGCCATGCGCGCTGATTCGCTTTTATGCGAACGCGACGCCCCCGCCATTGCATCAAAGAAGGGACTACCCGGTCCCATAGGTGGTCGCGGATATCCCGCAACATCTTTGGTGCGCCAGGTAGGGGGCTCCCTTGCGCGAATCTGAAAGCATGCGCAGCGCGTCATCTTCATCGCCATCTTCATCTTCGACGACGCCATCGACCATGGCGCCTAAGAAGAAGTAGTACGACCATTCGGCCCATCCGTCCACCTCGAAGGCTCCACCGCTCGCGGACTCTAGTGCCTCGGAAGGTGCGGAGGTGAGCGAGGACGCGAACGCTGCTGGGGGCGTGACTAGAGCAGGTGGCGCCATCACTGCTCCCCCCGTGGCCAACACGGGGGCTAGAGATGTCGGAGGAGAACAGTGTCAGCAGCGTCTCGACGGTCACACTCCGCAAGGTGCGGACGAGCGGGTCACTCCGCTCGTAGCCCCTCCTCCCACCGGTGGGCACAACCACAGTAACGCGCTCAGTCTGGGGTGAGCCATTGTCCTCCGGCCGCCCCTACTACGGGGGTGGTCATGGCGCATTTGCCTCCTCCGGGATAAGCCAACCAGACTACTGCACTCGACGGAGCCACTGACCCTCGAGCACCATTGCCGCATGACCCCACTGCCCAAGTGGTCGTCTCACAACTGCATGGACGCGGCACTAACGCCGTCGCCGCCGCTGGCACCATGAGGAGCCAGATAACGGTACGGTCAATGTCATCAACATCCATGCCAAGCACAACTACGGAGGCCATGGCGCGAGCTCAGCTACTACTGAGGTTTCCACCGGCGGCCGAGAAGATTGATGAATGGCGTGTCACCATCCGTAGCTCGCTTTATTTGAGGATGGGGGGCTTACACGAAGCTGGCCCGCCACGACCCCTCCAAGCAACAGCACCCGCTCGCACTGCTGGCCGAACGGAGGGGGTTGTCCCCACGGTGCTGTCCCCCACCATGGCAGCAGATGCGGGCACAGCAGAATCAAGATCCCAACAACGTCTCGATGGCCTCTTTTGACCCTCGAGCACGTCCCGGCCAACGTCGAGCCACGGAGGATAGGCGGCGGGGAGACGCGCGTGTCGTCATGGATCGGCGCCCCGACGACCTCTGCCAGACGGACGTGTGCGGTAGCCTCAACATCAACGAGCCTGCGCTCGGTGTTGGCGGGTGCTTGCCCTTCGAGGCCGGCTGCCCTGCCTTTACACGGGAGTTGCGGCAAGTCCGTTGGCCGTCCGTTCGCACGTTCAAGCCAAAGATACCTGAGAAGTACGATGGGAGGCTGAACCCGGCAGAGTTCCTGAGCATCTACACCATCGCTCTTCAGGCTACCGGGGGAAGAGACAAGAATGTGTTTGCCAACTACTTCCCTTTGGCCCTCAAGTCCAATGTGAGGTCTTGGCTGATGCACCTGCCGTAGAACTCCATTTCGTCATGGGCAGACCTATGCCACGAGTTCATCGGTGCCTTCAACGGTGGCCACCAAGTGCCCGGCAGGCCCAGTGACCTGCAACTTCTCCAACAGAAGGAAGGAGAAACCCTCTGTAAATATTTACAGAGATTCAGTAAAGTTCAAAGAAATATTCCAAATATCCATCCGGCAGCCATTATAGCATCCTTCCAGTCCAATGTGCACAACCGTCGCATTCGTTCTAACATGAATGTGCGGTTGCCCAAGACTGTTAAGGAACTATACACACTGGTAGATAAGTGTGCTAGGATGGAGGAAGGAAGGAAGTTGCCCAGAGAGGAGGATTGCATCAATGTTGATTCAGAGGATGAGGATGAGTCAACCAGTCAGAGAAAAGGAAAGAAGCGCAATAAGAAGCCAACGGATAAGGCAGTAATGAATGTGGAAGGATCGGGCACACCTAACACCGGCAAAAAGGCCAAGGTTGAGGCCCCCGGCAAGGAGGCTACCGCGTGCGCTGCCTGCCGGGAAGCCACTGCCGCGGAAAAAGTCGGGAAATGTGATGGGCCGTACTTCAAAATCCACCAGGCCAAGGGCCACGACCTTCAGGAGTGTTATCAGGTTGAGCAGCTCATCAAGAAACAGAGGGCAGAGTATGATAAGCATGATAAGGAGAAAGGTCAGAACGCTGTTGGCGGTAAGGGCCGAGGTGGTGAAGCAAATCGCCCCAACAAACCCTTTCGGAACCAAGGGAAACCCGCCAGGGGCCAAGAGAAGGTAACCTGTGCTGATGTGAGTGATGAAGGGAATGAAGAGTAAACTAGTGAGTAGAAATTTCAGAAGGCCATTAACGCCCTATGCATTCATGGAGGTGCATCTTTGCACACCTCTCATCGCCAACTCAAGCGCTGGTTACGAGAGGTCAATGCCGTGGAACTAGCGCCAGAGGCCCGGAAGCCGCTCAATTGGTCTCGCACGCCCATCATCTTTGATGAGGAGGATCACCCTGGCCATACCACAGCGGTAGGGAGTTTGCTATTGTTGGTCTCCCTGATGATTCGCAACCTCAAGGTCACAAAGATGTTGGTGGACGGCGGGGCTGGGTTGAATCTGATTTCCCCAGCAGTCATCAACAAGCTTCAGATAGGAGAAGAAGAGCTAGAGGTTACCGGCACGTTTCAAGGAGTCAATCCCGACTGCAGCCATCCCAAAGGGAAGATTACGTTGTCCGTGACATTTGGGGGAGAACTGAACTATCGGACTGAGAAGATTGTGTTTGATTTCCCCCTGCTGTACAATGGGATTCTGGGACGCCCGGCCCTGGCTAAGTTCATGGCAGCATCTCACTATGCTTATAACACTTTGAAGATGCCTGGGCCACTGGGAGTCATCACTATCCCATCAGATGAGAAGGATGCAATTATCTGCGTGGACAAGATGTACCGGGATGCAGTCGCGGCAGAGGCTGCGGCAGCAGCAGCTCCCGCCAAGGAAAGCAAAGGAAAGAAGAAGGATTGTAGGGCCTCCGGCAAGGAGTCCAGGAAGCGTGCCTCTCGAAAGTGCACGGCACCCGTTGACGACGCTACCGGAGTGTTCCAACGACAAGAGATCCAAGGTTTCGCACCCCAAGTGAAGAAGGTCCCGGCAGGGCTGGCTGGCGTTGATGGTACTTTCACTATCGGCACCACCCTTGATGACAAATAGGAAAGCACGCTCATTGCCTTCCTGCGGGTGAATATCAATGTGTTTGCCTGGCAACCATCTGATATCCCCGGTGTTCCCAGGGGGGTAATCGAGAACCACCTTGCTGACTGCTCACAGGCCCGACCCGTCAAGCAGAATGTCCGGAAGCAGATACAGCTCTGCAGGAATTGAAGGCCTACCTATCGTCTGTGCCTACCTTGGTTGCACCCAAACCCAAAGAGCTGTTATTGCTTTACTTGGCAGCAACTAACCAAGTGGTCAGTGCGGCCTTGGTGTGCAGCAAGAGGTGGATGAGGCAGAAAGTGGCTAGATCACGGCAGAGTCAGAAAAGGATCAGAACAGAAGTGAGCGCGGCAACGGGAGCAACCCCAAGGATGCGGCAAGGAAGAAACTGGTGCAATGCCTAGTATACTTCGTCAGCACCTTGTTACAAGAGGCTAGATCAAGGTATTCTGGCGTGCAAAAGTTGATCTTTGGCCTCATCACGGCCTCAAGGAAACTGCGCCACTACGTCGAAGCCCATGAGATTACGGTTGTCACTTGTTTTCTGTTGCAAAGGATACTCCGTAACCCTGACGCCACCGGTAGAATAGTGGAGTGGGCTTTGGAGTTATCGAGCTTTGGTTTGAAGTTTGAGAGCATGTCAACTATTCAGAGCAGGGCACTGGCAGAGATTATTGTAGACTGGACGCCAACCCCTGATGAAGAAGTGACAGAAACAGCTCTCCCCGGCAAGCAATCGCCCCAAGAATGGATTATGTATTTTGATAGTGCTTTTTCCCTACAAGGTGCAGCGGCTGGCGTGCTTCTTTTTGCCCCCTCCGAGGAGCACTTAAAGTACGTCGTCCAAATGCACTTTGCCCGGGAAGAAGCCACCAACTATACAGCTGAGTATGAAGGGCTCGGGCTCAGGAATGCAGTAGAGTTAGGAATTTATAAGTTGATCATCCGAGGAGATTCACAGCTTGTGGTGAGACAAGTCATGACAGAGGAAAAGGTGTCCCGATGTTTCGATGAGATGGTGGCTATCGTTTTCTGAGGGAGTCGATTTTTGACGATCCGACTATTTAACGGCGAGACGTCGGCGCCTTAGCAATCGCTAAACCAACTTCTCGAGGGTTATTGACCACGCCGAGCACGATCAACGACCACGAGGGCCTGCTTTCATGCGAGCAAACGAAGAACAAGCAAGAAACTAAGATTGCAATCTTGATATTTCGAATATAAGAGGAAGCTTTATTAATGAAGGTGGGGTTCTGTGACGTCTTGGTCTGGTCACTGAACACAAATAAAGTACACGAAGTTGCAGCTATGGCGAACTTCTGATCTAAACAAAACCCAAAGTCTAAACGATGCCCTAGGGGCTGTACATATGGAGGAAGAGGGGGGGGGTTCGTGGCCCTTGGAGGAGGGGTCCGAAACTCACCCTAACTCTTGTTTCCGCACACATACTGACTCTAAAAACAGCCTATATTGAAGTATTTCGAAATTACATGAGCCTGGCCCAAAAATAAGGTGACGCAGCACCTAGAATAGCCTCTGGACGAAATTATGAAGTGGCATCTTTTATTTTTCGTCCAAGGCTTCATGCACTCATTATGGTGGCTTCAAAGTCCTAAAATCATCACTTGAAACTCTGTTCTTGTCTCCCTTGCGCATGCCATCAACTCCATGCTTGTTCTTGCTCCAATGTTCATCCTTCTCCAAGCTAGGCCCTTCATTTGTAAGCAAAACAAATGTATCCAATTTAGGCAGCATCATATTCTCATGAACATTACAATCATTACAATGAAACGAAAGTACCTGCTAATTTAATTGGCGTGCGCGAGCTCTAGTAATCGGTCCAGTATGTATAGTAGCAGGGGTTGTGGGTGTAACAATGGTATTGATGTCCTCATCAAGTCAACAAGGATTATGAAAGTCCATTGATGGAAGCATACGTCGAGGAAGTCAGGAGATTGGAGGAGCACTTTGATGGGTTGCAAATAGAGCACGTACCCCGTGCGGAAAACAGCATAGCTGATCACCTGTCAAAGTGTTCTGTGCAGAAGCTTCCTGTGGAACCAGGAACTTTTGTTCTCCATCTCTCTCAGCCCTCCGTATCACCAGCCATAATGGCCCGGTAAAGTAGAAAGTTGGACTACGGTAAGCCTCTCCCGGTCGAGCCGTCCGCACTTTTGAGAGAGACCTGCCGGAAACAACTCCTCACGACTTTGCGGACCACCCCTCCAATTTGGGCCTATGGACCCCGCGAACGAAGCTGGTGCTCCTGCAGCAGAGGGAGGTGTCGCTAGTCCTCGTTGCCGATCCCCATGCTCCAACTTGGGCAAGGCACATCGTCCGCTTGCTCCAAACCGGAGAACTTCCCGGCGACCAAGATGAAGCTGAGAAAGTAGCCCGGAGTGCCAGTATGTATCAGTTTGTCGATGACACTCTGTACAGAAGAAGGCCCAACGGTGTGAAATTGAAGTGTGTCTGCCGGGGGAATGGAAAGGAACTGTTGTCCGAGATTCACAGAGGAATGTGCGCTTACACATTGGATCAAGGGAATTAGTTGGGAAAGCATTCCGACAAGGATTCTCATGGCCTGACCCTCCAAGATGCGCTTGAGCTCACACGACATGTGAAGCCTGCCGTTCCATTCCAAGAGAACACACTGCCTACCCAAGCCTTTCGGACAATCCCTCTATCATGGCCATTTTGAAGTGCAGGGCTCGATATCCTTGACCCCTTCCCCCTAGCAATCGGGGGCTTTGAATTCTTGTTCGTTGCCATCGACAAGTTTACAAACTGGCCAGAAGTGAGTGCCATGAGAAAGGTGACTGCTCAGTCAGCTATCAAATTCTTGAAAGAATTGGTGTGTCATTTCGGAGTTCCGGCAAGGATCATCACTGACAACGGCACCCAGTTCACGAGCCACGCCTTCATGCAATACGTTCATGCCCTCGGATGCAAGATCTCATTCGCCTCATGGCACACCGGAGCAATGGACAAGCCGAGAGGGCGAACATTGAAGTATGCCGTGGACTCAAGACAAGGACTTTCGATATGCAGTAGAAGCACGGCAGGCGGTGGATCGAGGAGCTACCGGTAGTTCTCTGGTCCCTCAGAACGACACCTAACCGAGCTACCGGGCGGCCTCCCTTCTCCCTGGTCTACGGGAGAGAAGCAGTTATCCCCACGGAACTCATTTACGGGTCCCCGAGTGCTTGCGCACGATGAAGTAGCGCAAGATCAGCACCGGCGTGACGACGCTGTGCTACTGGAGGAGAACCGTCTCCTGGCTGCTATGCGCGCTACGCCATTGAAGCCTGCGCCGCTATCACAGCCTTGAGGTTCATGCCCGGTGTTTTGAGGAAGGTGACCTTGTCCTTAGGCATGTTTAGTCCTCCAAGTGTACAAACAAGCTATCACCAAAGTGGGAAGGCCCTTACCGGGTGGTACGAGTCACAAGACCTTGCGCAGTCCGTCTGGAGACCGGGGATGGCACTTGGTTGCAAAAATCATGGAACATTGAGCATCTCCATAAGTACAACTCGTAAGGCGCGAGGCTGCCGGCAGCCACCCTTTTCTACGGGCCTTGCCTCAGCTGCCTGTAGCCCCTTGTACAAAGCCGGGGCGATGACCCCGTGATGAGGACATCAATACCATTGTTACACCCATAGCCCCTGCTGCTATACATACTGGACCAATTACTAGAGCTCGCGCATGCCAATTAAATTACGAGGTACTTTCCTTTCTTGGTAATGATTCTAATGTTCATGATAATATGTTGCTGCCTAAATTGGATACATTTGTTTTGCTTACAAATGAAGGGCCTATCTTGGAGAAGGATGAACATTGGAGCAAGAACAAGCATGGAGTTGATGGCATGCGCAAGGGAAACAAGAACGAAGTTTCCAGTGATGATTTCAGGACTTTGAAGCCACCATAATGAGTGGATGAATCCTTGGACGAAATATACAAGATGCCACTTCATAAATTTTGTCCAGAGGCTATTCTAGGTGCTGTGTCACCTTATTATTGGGCCAGGCCCAGATAATTTCGAAATACTTGAATATAGGCTGTTTTTAGAGTCCGTATGTGTTGGGAAACAAGAGTTAGGGTTGGTTTCGGACCCCTCCTCCAAGGGCCACGAAATTCCCCCCTTTTCCACAATATATACAAGCCTTAGGGCATCGTTTAGACTTTGGGTTTTGTTTAGACTAAAACTTCGCCATAGCTGCAACTTCGTGTACTTTGTTTGTGTTCAACGACCAAACCAAGACGTCACAGAACCCCACTTGATCAATAAATCTTTCCGGTTTTATTCGAAATATCCAGATTGCAATCTTAGTTTCTTGCTTGTTCTTCGTTTGCTTGCAGTAAATAGACCCTCGTGGTCAGGTTGATCATGCTCTGGCGTGGTCAATAACCTCGCGGAGTTGGTTTAGCGATTGCTAAGGCGCGACGTCCTCGCATGTTCGTAGTCGGATTGTCAAAGTCTACTCCACCCAAAACGATAGCCACCATCTCATCAAAAGACGGGACACCTTTGCCTCTATCAAGAGGTATCAGATTTCCAGGTTGCTCCGTGAGATTTTATAGTTTTTCGTAGTTTAGATCGAGTCTGTTCTTCATACCTACAGTCCACGAAAAAGCCACAAAAAAATTAGGGTTAGTTCATCATATCTGAACCAATATGAGCCTTTGCATAATATTTTTAGGGTTTTTTCTTTATTAAATTGGCGGTTGCATCGTCGTGTCTAGTTGCTGGTCTAGCGTCTAGTCTTTTAGAGTTTCGAGTTCTGGTCATAAGTTGTCACACCGCTGCCGCACCATCATCATCGCCCCTGGCATCTACTACCACCGCTTATCCGCCACCGTTCCATATGCATATACCCTCACAAATCCGTATCCATATACCACTACCGCTACCATATAGCACCACCGCTGCCATATATTACCATCCTATATCCACCACCAATCCGAGTCTTTACATATTAGGTTTGTTTTCGAGATCCATCTATTTTCTGTTTCGTGTTTCCTTGTCTAAGTAGGTCTCAGGAAAAAAAAGGCCTGGAGACCCCCGGGCAGTTTTTAGGTAAAAAGTTTGGCGACCAAAAATATTTTTTCCCTATCCTATTTTTAGGCTTTTCCGAGTCTTTTGAGCCATGTGACATCATAGTGATTTTTTTATCACATTTTTTCGTTGTCACTGCCCTAATTTCCGAAAAAAATAGTCCAAAAAAATTTCGTGCCCATCCTGTTAGTTTGACTTGGGAAGAGTTTTGAGACACTCGCCATTATAGTGATATTTTGCAAAAAAAAGTGGAGCGCAAAAAAAAGAGCAAAAAATATCCAGAGTGTGCTTTTTTCCTTGTTTTCATGCCGCGCCATGTTTTTTTCGGGTTCTAGGCTCGCGTCTCTAGTACGGTCTAACTTAGGACCAGCATAGTACCGTCGTTGAGCGTTTATTCAACTTTGCATCTCTGAATTGATTATTGCTGACCCTTTTTGCTACCAGATTATAAGCCTTCCTAGCTCCACATACATCTACGTCGTATGCGTTTGACTCTCCACAGTAATCGCTCTATCCAAGCTTTGAGAGTTTTGACTACAACGGTTGCCGATCACCTTTCTTCTTTGGGTAAGAACCGGTAAGAATTTGAGATTTGCTTGATGGATTGGTGACACCCACCACCAACACTTGTTAGTAGTCTGTAGGATCATATTCTTGTGTGTTTCTATTGTTGCTAACCATGGCAGGGATAACAAGCCGGATTTAGATTGATCGGGAGAACTTGATTTAACAAGGAGCTTCACGATAAGTTTCAAAGAAATGATGAGTGGACAGGTGGAAGATGTGCTAAGCGAAATTGAAGAGGCCATGGAGAAGATAGATGGCATTGAGAAGGTGTTCAAAACAAAGCTCGATAACAAGTTTAATGAATTGCTCGCGCGTCTTCCACAACCACCGCCCGCTGCACCTTTCGCACATCTACAACAACAAGAAGAAGACCGCCTTCCAAATCAAGTGGGACGAGCACATCGCGTTCCCCTTGAGCCTGGTCAAACTTCTGGTGCTGGTGTACCTACTATTGATGCTTCTGTATCTCCTGCTGCTACTGCAGAGGTGGAGGACCATTACGAGGATGAGGTTGATCAAAATCAGAACTACGTGCAACCACCAGCACCACCACCACCAGGTCGTCATCATGCACATCATCACAACGGTAGGGCTGCACCACCACCTGAGGTACGAGATCATGACCATCTTCCTAAACTAAAATTGAATATTCCACCATTTGAGGGTAGATATGTTCCTGATATATATCTTACTTGGGAGTTAGAAACTGAACAACGGTTTACATGTTTACAATATCCTAAGGAGAGACGTGTTCCTGCTGATGTTTGTGCTTTCACTAGTTTTGCATGTGTTTGGTGGTCTTAATATTGTAGATTATATCCCATTCCAGCTACTTGGGCTGCTTTGAAAACTGCTACGCGTACTCATTGGGTTCTACTGCTATGCGTACTCGTCGGGCCGGATGTCCGGGCTCGGGATCCGTGGACGAACTCGAAGAACACCGCGTGGAGAGGTCAAATCCGCAAAATTCGGAAGATTTTGTGGATGGAAATTGGGGAGAAGATGTGGGAAAGCTAGATCTACCTACAACACACGAAATCCGCGGATCAAATCCAACAAAACTTCATCACAAAAAAAAATTGGGGCTTTTTTTGTGCGGCAATTTCAGGATCAGGACGAAAAACAACAAAATCAAGCTAGAAAACAAAGAGAGGGGGCTCCGAAATCGTGATCAACGTGGCTCATGATACCAAGATGATGTAGGGTGGAACCCTAGATGGCCGATCTTTCATGAAAGGAGCGGATCCCTACAAAGAACGCGATGAACACGAGGGGAAACACGAGGGAAACATGAGGGGAACACGAGAGAAATCACTCAACCAACAAGAATAGATTAGACATGCGCTAGATCGATGAACACAAAGGGGAGATACAAGATCCAAAGTCAACAAAGGATGATACAAAGGTAACCGGTTCTTCTCCATGAGGAGGTCTTGATGGGTGTCTTCTCCGTGAGGAGGTCTAGAATCCAAGGTGGATGTTCTCCGTAGAGGGGCCACAGTCTCTCTCGTGGAGTAGATCCAATATGGATGAGCAAAGCTCTATCTCTAAATGAGATAATCCTTTGCTAACCCTAGAAAGAGGAAGGGGATGGAGTATATATAGTCTAGGGGCGAAGAGGTACATGGGCCTCGGCCCTTTACTGTGCGCAGACAGGCGGAGCCAGATGTCCGGGCGTTGGGCCGGATGTCGGGGCCTTTATGAGGAGCCGGATGTCCGCGTTGGGGGGTCGGACGTCCGGGCTGGCGGCAATAGCTTCTGTAGGTTATGGTGCATGGCGCCGGATTTTTGGGCTTCTGGACGGATGTCCGGGCTGGACGCCGGATGTCCGGACCCTGTAGACGTGGGCGGTTGGGCTCGTGCTGATGTGGTCGCTCCAGGGGCCGGATGTCTGAGGCCTTGGCCGGATGTCCAGGGCCTAGAAGGTGATCTTGGCCGTTTCCGTTGGTTCTCTTCATCCATGGACTTGGTGGCTTGTCCTTCTTCACGCGCATCTTCGGGAGAGTCCTCTTGAAACCTGATCATTTATAGCATATCGGACTTAGGTAGTAGCCATGTCTCAAGTGGATCATATGACATATCACTAAGGAAGGAAGTCACCTCGTTCTCGAGAGCTCTAGCTCGTGCTCGTGTCATGGGTCCTCTTGGCTCTTGATGAGACGATGGTAGGTCCATGGGGATGATCGTAGGATGCTCCGCATCACATTATCATAGATGGAGGGAGCTGCAACCACTTGGCTAGCATGGAGATGGTGGAGAAGCTATCTCTCACCACAAGACAACATCCACATCCTTACTATATCCAATGGTTCAATAACAGCGGCAAGGTTAAGGTAACACGTACTGTTCGTGTGCATTTTAGTTCTCTACATACGCTGATTATGTTCATTGTGATGTGGTAGTCATGCAAGCATGTTCCTTATTACTTGGGCCATGGCAATTTGATAAAAATTCTGTACACCATGGTGGAAACAATCAGTATACTCTTGTTCATAAGGATAAACATATTACTTTGCTCCCTATGTCTCCCGATTCCATTTTGAAAGATGATATTAATAGAGCTAATAAAGCAAAACAGGAGAAAAATAAGAGTGAAAATCAGATTGTGGCAAAAGAATTTGAGTAACAAATGAAGCCTGATAATAAACCATCTAGTGTTGCTTCCGAAATTAAATTCAAAAGTGCATGTTTACTTTCCACCAAATCTGATATCGATGATCTAGATTGCAGCACATCTGTTTGCTATGCTTTTGTGTGCAAAGAGGCATTATTTTCATTCGAGGACGTGTTTTCCTTCTTTGCCTCCTCTGATCACTAAAATTTTGCAGGAGTTTGCTGACGTCTTTCCACAAGACGTGCCACCGGGATTACCACCTATTTGAGGGATTGAACAGTTGATTGACTTAATTCCCGGTGCTTCGCTGCCAAACCGTGTGCCATACCATACTAATCCAGAGGAGACGAAGGAGATTATGCATCAAGTACGGGAGCTGCTTGACAAAGGTTATATACGCGAATCTCTTAGTCCTTGTGCTGTTCCTATTATACTAGTGCCAAAAAAGGATGGTACGCCGCGTATGTGTGTTGATTGTAGAGGCATTCATAATATTACTATTCGTTATCGTCATCCTATTCCTAGGCTAGATGATATGCTTGATGACTTGAGTGGCTCTACAATATTCTCCAAAGTTGACTTGCGTAGTGGATACCATCAAATTCGTATGAAACTGGGGGATGAATGGAAAACAACATTTAAAACTAAGTTTGGTTTATATGAGTGGTTAGATATGCCTTTTGGGTTAACTAATGCACGTAGTACTTTCATGAGACTAATGAACGAAGTTTTACATGCTTTCATTGAACGATTTGTGGTAGTTTATTTTGATGATATACTGATTTATAGCAAATCTTTCGAAGAACATTTGGAACATTTACATGCTGTTTTTATTGCTCTACGTGATGCACGTTTGTTTGGTAACCTTGGGAAGTGGACCTTTTGCACCGACCGAGTATCTTTTCTTGGCTATGTTATTACTCCATAGGGAATTGAAGTTGATAAAGCCAAGATTGAAGCTATTGAGAGTTGGCCGCAGCCCAAAATGGTCACACAAGTGAGGAGTTTTGTTGGACTCACTAGTTTCCATAGGTGTTTTGTGAGAGATTTTAGCACCATTGCTGCACCTCTCAATGAGCTTACAAAGAAGGATGTGCCTTTTGTTTGGGGTACCGCACAGGAAGAGGCCTTCACGGTGTTTAAAGATAAGTTGACACATGCTCCTTTACTCCAACTTCCTGATTATAATAAGACTTTTGAGCTTGAATGTGATGCTAGTGGAATTGGATTAGGAGGTGTCTTATTACAAGATGGCAAACCTGTTGCATACTTTTCTGAAAAAATTTAGTGAGCCTAGTCTGAACTATTCTACTTATGATAAAGAATTATATGCTCTTGTTCGGACCTTAGAAACATGGCAACATTATTTATGGCCCAAAGAATTTGTTATATATTCTGATCATGAATCTTTGAAACATATTGAAAGTAAAGAACAACTGAACCGTAGACAAGCTAAATGGGTTGAATTCATTGAGACTTTCCCTTATGTCATTAAACACAAGAAGGGTAAAGAAAATGTTATTGCTGATGCAGTGTCTCAACGTTATACTATGCTTTCACAACTTGACTTTGAAATATTTGGTTTGGAGACCATCAAAGATCAATATGTGCATGATGCTGAATTTAAAGATGTATTGCAGAATTGTAACGAAGGTAGAACATGGAACAAGTTTGTCGCTAACGATGGATTTTTGTTTCATGCTAACAAGCTATGCATTCCAGCTAGCTCTATTCGTATTTTGTTGTTGCAGGAGGCGCATGGAGGAGGACTAATGGGACACTTTGGCATGAAGAAGATGGAGGATATACTTGCTACACGTTTTTTTGGCCAAAGATGTGACTGGATGTTGAGCGTTTTATTGCTCGCTGCACTACATGTCAATAAGCTAAGTCACGACTCAATCCTCATGGTTTATATATGCCTTTGCATGTACCTAGTGTTCCTTGCGAAGATATATCTATGGACTTTGTTTTAGGTTTACCTCGAACAAAGAAGGGGAGGGATAGCATATTTGTTGTCGTGGATAGATTATCGAAAATGGCACACTTTATTCCATGTCATAAAAGCGATGATGCTGTTAATGTTGCTGATTGGTTGTTTCGTGAAATTACTTGCTTGCATGGTGTGCCAAATACTATTGTTGCAGATCGTCATACTAAATTTCTTAGCCACTTTTGGAGATGTTTATGGGTTAAGTTGGGGACTAAACTGCTTTTTAGTACTACTTGTCACCCCCAAACTGGTGGACAAACTGAAGTAGTAAATAGAACATTGTCTACTATGCTTAGGGTTGTTTTGAAGAATAATAAGAAAATGTGGGAAGAATGCTTGCCTCATATTGAATTTGCTTATAATCGTTCATTGCATTCTACTACTAAGATGTGCCCTTTTGAAATTGTGTATGGTTTCCTACCTCATGCACCTATTAATTTGTTGCCTCTTTCATCTTCGTAGAAGGTTAATTTTGATGCTAAACAACATGTTGAATTGGTCTTAAAATGCATGAGTTAGCTAAGGGGAAAACATTGAACGTATGAATGCTAAATATAAACTTGCTGGAGATAAGGATAGAAAACATATTGTGTTTGCACCTGGAGATCTTGTTATGTTACATTTGCGTAAGGATAGATTTCCTGATTTGCACAAATCAAAGCTAATGCCATGTGTTGATGGTCATTTTAAGGTGTTAGAGAAAATAAATGATGATGCATATAAACTTGAGCTGCCTGCAGATTTTGGGGTTAGTCCCACTTTTAGCATTGCAGATTTGAAGCCTTACTTGGGTGAGGAAGATGAGCTTCCGTCGAGGACGAGTTCATTTCAAGAAGGGGAGGATGATGAGGACATCAATACCATTGTTACACCAATAGCCCCTGCTGCTATACATACTAGAGCTCGCGCACGCAAATTAAATTACCAGGTACTTTCGTTTCTTGGTAATGATTCTAATTTTCATGAGAATATGATGCTGCCTAAATTGTATACATTTCTTTTGCTTACAAGTGAAGGGCCTAGCTTAGCGAAGGATGAACATTGGAGCAAGAACAAGCATGGAGTTGATGGCATGCGCAAGGGAAACAAGAAGGGAGTTTCCAGTGATGATTTCAGGACTTTGAAGCCATCATGATGAGTGCATGAAGCCTTGGACGAAATATACAAGATGCCACTTCATAAATTTCGTCCAGAGGTATTCTAGGTGCCATGTCAGATTATGGTGTATATCACAAACATTTGTGTTTTACCGACCGTGTGCGCGACAATGACCTGCAGAGCGTAATTTCACCATAATTTAATTGCTGCTATTTTAAATTGTACCAGATTTGAATTTGAAAGTAGGCTATAGCTTTATTCATATCCATCGGGTTCAAACAACCAATGCACTATTCGTTTCATAGGTACATATGTTCAAGAATTACATAAGCACCAAGTAAAGAATGATGAACCATAGTTGTATACTTGTACTATTAAAGACGGTAAAGAAAGAGGCGAAATACTTTCTGGTTGCTGAACAAGGTGATGCGGAATGCCCATATTGCGCCCTCCTCCATGCAGAAACACGCACGACTCTAGTTCAACCCCTTGTGATGGCCGACCGCCCATCCTTCACGTTCTTCATGAAAACATCTAGATAATCATCGTGATCTGGTAGAAATACTTTAACCTTTCATGCCCACCAGTCATGTAGTTTGAAAGGTAATCTTGAGTAAACTGCTTTGGGAACCACTACAGAGGAAAAAGATTCAGACATTGTCATCTAACACAACTCATTATGGGCAGTAAAAAGAAGGCTGCAGAATCCTAACTTACCATCCTGCAGTTCGCTGTTGTCTTGGATAAAGTGTAAAAAATAGTTTAATTGCCATCTTTTGACCCATTTTACTAACAATCTTTATCATCTTCCTCACTTGATGTTGGTTCATCGAGTCTCATTGCCCCAATACGCAGAAAGGCGTGCTTCAACACCTCTTTTGCTAGAGTTAGTTTAGTGTTAGTCATGAGCTAGAAACTAACTCTAACCTCTAGCTAAGTTGAGTATCACAACATGGATGTGTTGTTGTTATTGTTGTTGTTGTTGTTGTTGCTGCTGCTGCTGCTCTTCTACGTATATCTAGATATCATAATAACATTAAGGTAACACTCTTCCTTGTTGCTATGTAGCCTACGATTGCATATTTAGACATTAAGTATAGTGCATGTTGCTATGTAGCCTCCGATATATTACATATGGCCCTAGTTGACCTACCGATAAATGGGTTACAGATATATTCAGCTGTAAGTCCGATTCACCGATTAGTCCCTTATCAGCCCCCGGCCTATATGGTACCAGCTACCGATATCCTAATAAAGGAGTATATATAAGCCATGGGATGAAACTAACCTCGATGGAAAACATGAGTCATTCCCAAAACTGTCCTATGTAAGTACATCGAGAGGCATGTTAAGCACAACAGGCTAAACATCAACCAAATATATCCATGGCAGACAAAATAATCTCCAAAAGTTAGCTTCAGTGTGCAGGTTTAAGCACGCCAGTCAAGCAAAACAAGTGGAAAGGTGTGTTAACTGCAACAGGCCTAACAATTAAGAACAAGCAAACATAGTCATTCAAACTAGTATTGTGCCGGTCTAAGTACACTGGTTATTGTTAAATAAAAATGGAAAGGCGTGTTAACTACAAGATGGAGCAACCAAATGTAGTCATTCATAGTGGTATTGTTGAAACCGGTATTGATGAAATTGAACTGCACAGTTCATACTTGCACATATAGAACATTACGTTGTGAATAACCAGAATAAACAAGGCATACTACAAACAACCAAAGATAGCATTTGAAACTGGACATTGCTAACTACAAACAACCGAACAATCAAAAAACTTTAAAAGAGGAAGACACTAGCTATAACAGGCTTAACAGCAAGCAAATATATGCATTCCTATCGGTATGTTAAAACTTGATTAATGAAAATGTACCGCACAGTAAATTGTTGCACATATAGAGCATCACATTGTGAACAACTGAAATAAACAAGGCATACTGCAAACAACCAAATATAGAAATTGAAACTGGACATATTCTCACTACACTACAAAAGGGACTCAATAAAACAAATCATGGGTTCCCCCTGTGAAGAGACACGGCAAAACAAATCATGGGTTTCCTCACTTGTCACAGATGGGCTCGTTCCCGTGGGAAGAGCATGGACCCTGGATGCGCTCCATGTTGTCATAGATGGGCTCCTTCCCCTTGGAAGAGCACGGTTGTAGGGTGCCCTCCCTGATATCGCAGACGGGCTCTTTCCCCTTGGAAGAGCCAGAGAGGGTGCCCTGCTCGTGGTCGCCATCGATGAGGTCTGACTTGGAAGCTGTGGATCCCAAGCCAGCATCCCAGAACATGTCCTTCAGAAATGAAAAAAGGGGCTCGATGGCGATGTAGGATGGCAAATTCTTGATAGCGAGCCAGTGGAGATCAGCGGCGGGGCCATGGATGAGATCGACGGCGGTTGAACCCGAGGGGTTGGGGGTGGGCCACTTAACTAGTGGTATAGCTCGCGTCCGGCCGTCGCTGTCGACGACCTCGATGTCGTAGCCAGCATCCGCGACATACCCGCATACTCTAGCCTGCTGATTGAGTGCGTGCGGCCAGTAATGGTAGTTAGCTTCCTCGACGGCCACCTCGGCGGCGTCGGTCGAAGAGACCGCGATACACCTCTTTTGGGCCAGTCGCTCCTCGAGCTCCACGGGAAGCGTAGACAGTCTTAGGCTGCGACGCTCTAGAGTGGGGGATGGGGATCTATGGGAAAGGGGGCATTTGGCAGGCGTCATCTAAGAAACTCAGGGCGGCCTGGGTATGGAGATCCGTGGGTAAGCTGCACGGGCAAACTGGCAGATGTTGACAGTGGAGGCCTTGCGGCGGTGGCGAGTGCGACCTTGCTAGGGTTTCGAGCGAGGGAGGGGTTTTGGTGGGGTGTGTGTGTGTGCACGCGCGCATGCCTAAGGAGGTTTTGGTGTGTGTGTGCGTGTGTGTGGAGGGGGCGGGGGTGTGTTTGAGGAAATGATGCGGCTACTGAAAATTTTACTACGCGGGAGTCAAATGCGACAGTGAAATGCCTGGGCTATTGAAAATTTGGATGATGGTGCATAACACATGGTCTGGAAATAACAACCGTGTGTTATGAAACAGAAAAACCCACGAGGCGGGCAGATATTTTCGAGGGATGCAGGCGGGAGCGGGAACAACAAACATCACACACGGTCGAAACATAATAACCGTGTGTTATCAAAAAGAAAAAGCCTGCAGGCGGTAGATATTTTGAGAGGGGAAGCCTCATGGAGCCCAATTTACTGTGTAGATGTGCGTGACAGGGGCAGTAGTGTGGCACACGGTTAGTGTGAGTGAACCGTGTCTGTTGCGTCATCCAACTTGTCTAATGTTCATAAATTTGGAGAAAATGATGGGGGAAAGGGTCAGAACACGAACACACTTGCATGTGGACCAAATACATGTATGACAAGGGTGGTTTGATGTTCAAATACCAAATGCAACTTCGATGTGGCACCTATCTCGCAAAGCGCACGGTATTGCTTGCCCCCCCTCGTGTCGGCAGGAGGGGAATCCTAAGCTATGAACGCATGCTCCCCCCCCCCCCACACGGAGGCTCACCTAGTAAAGTGCAAAGTAGCAGTCTCCCCCATCACACACACAAACACACTCGCGCGCGCGCACACACACTTTCAGTCGGCGGGCCGGAGAGGGCATCACACCAAGATGTATCGTAATACAGACCAAGAATAATCCACCTTGGTCGTACAACCTCTCCCTTGTTGTTGGTCAAAGTGATGGCCGTCCATGCTACCCCAGAGATGGGCTAGCTCGCCAATAATCATGCAAGTGGCTAGTCCCCGAAGACAACCACTGCCTGCGTGTGGCCCAAACATATGTATGGAGAGGTGTTGATGTTTGAATACACAATGGAACAACTTTGATGTGGCACCGTGCTTTCGAACCACAAATCCCCACATGGAGCGAGGGTTAGTTGATGATGCATATGTATGTCACACCACACTTCGAGCCGATGACCCAGATTCATGCATGCATGTGTGCACAGTATGCGCTCAAACTTAATTAGGTCTGAATCTCACCATGACCTATACTACGATAACACGAACCAAAGGAAGAATCCGCAATGGTAACCTATCTTGTTGTCGGTCAAAGTGATCATGTATGTCCACGCGGGCCCACGAATATATAGGCTTGTCGCCGATAACCACGCGAGGGAGTGTACCGTTCAAAGACAACCACTTCATGTATATGTATGGAGGTGATGCGTGCATGCATGTTGCAATACCATTCACAACATTGATGTGGCGTGTGCGTCGAAAATCGTACAGTTCCCACAAAGAGCGAGATCGGTTCATGACGTGTTGTGGTACTAGCCAATTCGACTCAATGGGAGGGATTCATGCGTACACGTGCATGTGTGTGCTCAAACTATATCATGTCATCCCAGAGCATGACCTATATATATATATATACCATATTACAAACAAAAAATAATCCCCTCCTAAGTCAAATTAACCTCCCTCGTTGTCAGGCAAAGTAGTGATGGACCAAGCGGGCCCATAGATGGAAAGCATCGATATCGCTGATAAGCGCGTGAGTGGGTGTGAGAGGACAACCACCATCGCTTTGCATGTGGGCCAAACATATGTTGAATACCCAAATGCACAACTTTGAGGTGGCATATGCCTCGAAAACCGTAAAGTCCCCACACAGAGCGAGGTTCATGAAGCGTACTACATATGATGGTCCCCCTTCCCCTCTTCGGCGCATACTATATGCTCCTACCATAGTACAACCCAAAAAGAATCCTCCTTGATGGTGAAATTAATTAACCTCTCCCGATGTAGGTCAAACTGATGCATGCATCGACGATGACCTCGCAGGCACACAGATGGAAGCGTCACACGTGAGTGTCCTTGGATAACCACCGCATGCATGCATGTGGCCCAAAGAGGTGTTGTGTGATGTTTGAATAGCCAATTCACAACTTTGATGTGGCACGTGCCTCAGAAACTGAAAAGTCCCGACACTGAGTGAGGTGTACTTGCTCACGGATGTGCATGTATAGTATATATGCTAGTCCCTTCCCACCTCTTCGACGCGTACTATATACTCCCACCATAACACAAACAAAAAATATTCTACCTTCCTTGTCAAATTAACCTCTCTGTCGGATATTGGTCAAAGTGATGGACGACGAACTCGCGGGCCCACAGAAAGCATCACACATGAGTGAGTGTTTGTAGGACAACCACAGACTACATGTGGCCAAAACATGTATGTATGAAAGGGTTGTGTAATGTTTTAAATAACGAATTCATGACTCTGATGTGGCACCTGCCTCACAAAACGGCCAACCCACATGGTGGCTCATGACTCGTTGTGTACTACCAGCCACCCCCACCCCCCAGACGCACACACACACACACACTCACTCACTCACTCACTCACACTCACTCACACCACACATCCACCGCAACTGCGATGCATTTTAAATTTTCCCGCGGCGAACATAAGTTACCAAAGGAGCGACGTTTTAATTTCGAAAAAAAACATAGATCATTAAGATGTTTTAGTACATTGATTGATTTTCCAGTGGTATAATGTGAAAAAATGAAATTGAGCTACATCCACACGTGACGGTGCACCTAAATGGATTGGAAAAGCACATGTATCTCACTGGGTGCATGTTGACTCCTCGCGCAAGAAATTTCAAACATTGAGAATCTTAATGTTTACATTCTAGTACATCCAAAACATATTTGAAATCCATGAAACTTATCGTGTTGCCATATGGACACCAATACAAAGTGGTATTGTACTTCTTTGTCATATTTGGGACCAGTTTTGATGCAATCTTTATCTTCTTACAAACTGGAGATTATTAATAATTGGGAACCAATATCGCAGACGGATTATTTACTCGAACCGTGGGCATTCGACCAACAGGATATGTGTCATGCTTCGGTTAAGGAATAAAGCGGAAGCATTAATCATCAAAATAGAAAAACAATATACGTGCCGCCATGCGACCTGTGTGATGTGCGGCAGCGCCGGAGTTGACGGGACGCATGCGAAAGCGGTCGCTGCGACGCTTGACCGGGAGGCGTGCGTGTGTGTGAATTGATGGAGGTGCCGCTCGCGCAGTTGTCATCGGAAGGTGCGCGAGTAGCTGTGTGAAATGATGGTTGGCATCCAGCAGTCCGGTGTGCAGGCTCCCCGGGAGGCGAGCCAACGGTTTGACCACCGCCCGCCTCTTTCCCAGTACTCCATATTAATGGCGCGCCCGAGCGGCCGCACCCCCCATCCTCGCCACACACACAATCCTCTCTCTCTGCTTGCATCCTGGACGCCTCTCTCAGTCCTCAAAGCCGTCAATGTATGAGGATGTCGCCGAAGCGCCCCATCGGAGGGAGTGGCGACGCCGAGGCTGCTGAAGCACCGGAGCACGGCGTGGAGATGAGAGAGGTTGCCGTCATCGCCGGCAAGGTATTGCTGCACCCTGACATCGTCGACGGCGTCGTGCTTCCATAGCCGGAACCGGAGGTCCACACCGACTCCGGTGATGACTCCAACGACCACTTCGGTGACGACTCTGACGATGGCGGACAACCGGTTAGTCGTCTATACCCATTTATGTGTCAAATACATCCTAGGGTTTCTCTGCTTACTCCCGCCTCCCCCTTTTTGAAATAGAAATCCTATGGTTATGTTCTCTCAATCCGTGAAATCTGAGAAAGTTTCATTAGATCTGTGTAGTGTATTGATTGTTTGAATGGTACATGTGATAAGTGATTAGTTGTTTCATCTGTGCAAATGATTTCTGCTAATAATCTGACTAGGGTTAGTGTTCATGCTAATAATTCCTAGCCAGGTCTTGAAAATTGATCTTGAATGACCTACATATATTTTTGTGCCATTATTTTCTTCAAGATTGGTTTGTACATAGAAGATTGTGCTTAAAAATCGAACCATAATCTCTTGATTTTATATGTCTAAAAATAAACATAAATTCCAAATACTACTTTACAACATGTAAACATTGATTTGATGCCAAATTTTGCCAACTGCCAAATGTTCGCTAGAGATTAGTTTGTAAACATTAATTTGACGCCACATTTTTTTACTATATGTATAGGTGCTGCCTAACGATGTCGATATTGACGAGGATGAAGATGGCGGAGGAGGTACAAGAGGCAAATCCTCAAGGAGCTTTATGCGGGAATGCACAACAAAGTGATATTAGGACCTGGGACGGTGGCTATCGATGCCCATTTTGCAACCAAAAGCTTCATGACGCGTATCAAAGTGTTCTAGCGCATGCAAGAGGACGAGCCGTTGGCTCCTTCAAGCTGAAGTATTCTCGAAGGGTGGCGCACGCCGCATACTCCGAGTACCTGGAGAAGCTTCAGGATCATGCCGGCAGATGAGATGAGATGTGGGATCAAACTATGTACAGTTGAGTATGCTTAATGACGGTTGAACTATGTACTTATGGTTGAACTATGGTTGTGTCCGCTTATTATCTATGTCTGAGTATGTTTACTCTATGTTTACTTATTTCTAAATGTGGGATATGGATGCAGTCAGTTCGGTTGATGGAATCTACCTCGATCCTGGTTTATTGGTCCCCTTTGTAATTTGTGTTAAATTTTGACCAAAGATTTAACTGATAAAATGTTAGTGCAGATCAACAAAAATTATATCGTTGGATGCATATTTGAACATAGTGTTCAATGATATAATTTTTGGTGATATGCATAAATATTTGTTAGTTAAATCTTTGGTCAAAATTTGGCATAAATTACAAAGGGGACCAATAAACCAGGACAGAGGTAGTACGTCAATCACACACGGGTCCCAAAATTGGAACCGTGTGTAATGACTTTCAGTTTCCCTTTTACGTCAATCACACATGGTTGGCTCTAGCAAATCATTGCCTCCGAAACTCTTTCTGGGACAGAAAACCGTCACCACCCAATTAAAAAAAAACCCTCACCATCCCCATGTCACAAAAACCCTCACCCCGTCCGCCACCCCTCCGGTCCCAATTCACACATGCACAAACTCCTCCACGTCTATGCATGGCACCGCCTATCGCCGCGGCAACCACTTAGCTTGGCGCTTATCGCCGCTGCCAGGCTGCCGGCAAACCCCACCGCATTTCGCCACTTCCGCTTGCCGCTACCTATCCCCATTGACTTTCTAGATGCTGCTCGTGGTCGACCCAGCTCTGCCCGGTTGGGAAATCCGATGTATTGAGGGGTTTTTTCATGGACAACAAGGTAACTAATTTAATGAGATGTTATCTCATCTCTTATCCCAGTTCATCTGCCTCCTTTAATCACCCGGGCAAAATTGCCCTGAATTCATTTTTATTCGAGCTAATTTGAGGATTTTCTTTCATTCATAGAGTGCACAGTGCACGGACACATCAGGACTTTGCAGCCTCGGCTAGACATCCATGGAGTTCCATCTCACCGTGCCAGATGACTTGAGGATGTGTGCGGTATGTTCAATCTCACCCTAAATCGGTTGGCATGGCGTACTTTCCTGAACATACACTATATATTGCTGCATTTGGATAAAAGGTGCCATATGCAACATATACGTCAAAGGGGATTTTTTTCCTCTTCTTTCTATTTTGTAAAATCAATGATGTATTGTTCTTTCGATTTACTCTCATGTTTCTCATGGTTATCCTATTTGTTTAATTATAGATTTTTGTCCTTTGATTTCAACTGATGTACAGTTCTTTCAATTTCGCCCATATTCTTTAACAATCCTACCATTTTCTGCAGCGCGTCCCTTGCCATGCAGTAGAATGTGTAGTACACAATCTTTCCCTTTACATAAATCAAGACTGTAGGGATGTCATACTGAACACAAACCATGGATTTACAATCGTTGCTTCTGTAAGACTTGATGAATGTGGTCACTCCTATTTTGCCAATGGCTTTGGATAGAAATTTCTAAGTTTATGTACTGAAAACTGGAACTAAAATTGCACTTCACATAAGAGAGCCTGGTCATGAGATATATGCTAACTTCCCCGACGATATCATCCATCCAGACTTTGTTCGAAGTAAGTGTTCTTTTCAGGTATCTACATGTTGACTTACCCAGCAATATCAAAGGAATTGTGCAGTATTTAAGCAACCAATTGTTATTCCATTTTCTTACTCTATTCCTACCTACTAACTTCTAGTTACCACTAATGAGGAGACTCTAGAGGTGGAGAACGGGGCTGCCAACAAGCGGAGGCGGGTCGAGCAAGAACCGCAAGCTACTCCAGCAAGCCTAGACTTCATCAGCAGCCTTTCCCGGTGGTGGCTGTCGGTGTCAAAACCGGCGGATCTTGGGTAGGGGGTCCCGAACTGTGCGTCTAAGGCGGATGGTAACAGCAGACGGGGGACACAATGTTTACCCATGTTCGGGCCCTCTCGATGAAGGTAATACCCTACTTCCTGCTTGATTGATCTTGATGATATGAGTATTACAAGACTTGATCTAGCACGAGATCATAGAGGCTAAACCCTAGAAGCTAGCCTATGGTATGATTGTCGTTGTCCTACGGACTAAACCCTACGGTTTATATAGACACCGGAGGGGGCTAGGGTTACACAGAGTCGGTTACAAGGGAGGAGATCTACATATCTGTATTGCCAAGCTTGCCTTCCACGCCAAGGAGAGTCCCATCCGGACATGGGTCGAAGTCTTCAATCTTGTATCTTCATAGTCCAACAGTCCGACCAAAGGATATAGTCCGGCTGTCCGAGGACCCCCTAATCCAGGACTCCCTCAGTAGCCCCCAAACCAGGCGGGTTCTTCTCCAAATTTTGAATAATTGTTTGAGTAGTGTACGGCTTCCCATAAATGTTGCACTCCTTGGCTTCCGCGCCTAATAATGGATATTCTCTACGCGTCGAGCGAATGCGAGAAGTCGGGGCATTTTTACAATTGCCACCCTAGCCATGTGGGTAAATCATCTATTAAAGAGACGGGGATTCTCAGATCCAGATCACATCATCCTCCCACAGCGAGTATCCATCGGAGCGCCGCCTGAAAAAATCCATTCCAACATGGCCGGTCGTCGCAGCTCCTCCTCTCGCCTCCGTAGCCTCGAGCCGGCAATTGGAAGAAGTGTCCCGTCCCTCACAGCCAATTAGTAGAGTTTCTGCACCTGGGGTTTCTCCTCCAACAGTATATGGTCCCTGCTTGAGCCGGGCTCGCCCGGCTATAACGGCGGGGAGCAAGCAGAGATCTCTCCCAGCCCATCCATGGGGCGGGTATCCCTCGTCCCTTACTTATTAAGAGGGCTTGGATTTCTAATTCATCCGTTCCTCCGTGGGCTCCTGGAGTTCTATGGCCTCCAGCTGTATAATTTCACTCCCGCCTCCATATTACACATTCTTGGCTAAGTCGCCTTTTTGCGAAGCTGTTCTCGGGCTATGAAGCTCATTTCGAGCTATGGAAGAGGTTATTCGCACTGCACTGCATTACGTGAGGGGTCACCGTACCAATTGGGCGGAGCCGAAATATGGCGCATCGCCGGGACCGGATACCTATCCGGTACTCCGAAGAAGACATCCGTGGACTGGCCCTCGGAGTGGTTTTATATGGAGGACATCCCCCTCCCAAACCCTATTCAGATGGGCCTCCCTGAGTTAGACAACGCTCACCTGAAGAAACGTTGCAGCTGGCGCCCTCGGAGCCCTCATGAGGAAGATAACGGAGAAGTCCTTTACCTGATTGGCCGGATAAAAATGCTGGCTCAATCAGGATTGACAATAATCGAGGTTATGTCAATATGTATAATGCGGGGGGTACTGCCACTTCAATATCGGGGGCACCCCATGTGGCACTTTAACGGGGAAGATGATGCCACTATTGTGGGGCGTAAGGGAATGGGACTCGATTCTGCTCTAGCAAAATTCTGTCCGATTTGTACAAGGGAGAGGAAGAGGAGTTCATCCGCATTAAGCCACGAGATGGATTCTCCATGTACAACCCTCCAAGCTGGGTGAGCTGTCACTTTTTACTCCCAGCCTTCCCGCATTCTTCGTCATAAGTACTTACCTAGCCGTTTCATGGCAGGAACTGCGAAAAGCTGTAAGGGAGGTCAACAGCCCGCCTCCACAACTGGAGGACCCTGACCGGGCCCTCGATCCCGGACTCGAAGAGGATCTGGACATATTTGTGGAGCTGATCAGACATTCTATCAATTGAGTTGCGATGATGCCATGGTGGCCATCATAGCCAACTATCCTGGGCTACTCCCTGTATCGCATGTAAGTAAAACCGGAGTCCCAACTTCCGAGAAGGATCCCCTTTTATGCACTTCACCTACCATACACATATGGTGTCTTATAGGGAACGCCCTCAGGACGCCATGCCGAACCCGCAGTGACTCGCCAACAAGGCACCAAGCCGGGTAGGCTAAAAGGAAGGCGGTCAGACCGAGACGCCGCACGCAGGTATGATACGTAACCTCGCTCCGTGGTTGTCGTCTTTTAAAATATAATAACATCCACGTTTCCTAGTAGGTAAAACGCCGCCGGACTATATCCGGAGAGGTTGCCGATCACGCCTCCACCGGGCCGGGCCTGTGGACGGACATAGAGGCGGAAGCTAACACGGGCTTAACGTCGAATGCTCCTCCTACAGAGGATGCAGATAAACTATCCGCTACAAATTCCGAAGTGGAGAGCACCATGAATCACAGGCGTTGCCAGGCCGTACTCCATGACGCTTGTTTCTCCCAGGAGGCGTTTGATGCCTTCAACTCAGGAGACGCGTACATCCGTGCTTCTCAAAATGGTCTTGCTAGAGCCACGAACCAGTATGTAAAGGATATACGGGTACGAAATCTGATGATTATATATATTAGTGTAGCCCGTGAGACTTGAAATAGTTGACACAACTGATTTAAGGATCATTATGTGTGCAGGTTCTTATAGAGAAGAATACCCAATTGTCTCAAGAGCTGGAAGAGTGCAAAGCCCAGCTACGGGCCGCAGTTGCCGCACTGAAGGAGTCCGGGAAGGCCCCCTCTGGTAACACTTGTTTCCATTACAAAGAATGACAGGTACCAGATAGTATGTGGCATGCATGCAAATCTAATCAATAGATGCTGCAGATGACTCCGGAGTGAATCCGGAGGCCGTGCCGGGGGATGCGCAACGTGCTAATCGTCAGCTAAATGCTGGCGAGCGCGTGCTTACGTGGGTTAGGTAGGAGAAAAACGATCTCCAAGACGCCAATATCCTGCTGGGCGTGGAACTGAAGGATGTCCGGGCCCAGCTTGCTGACTCCGTGAAGGAGAATAAGCGGCTTAGACGCGGCATTTTCAATAAGTGCTTGAATGAACTTTCGAAAGAGTTTGGCGAAGAAGCTTGCCATCAGAAAGTTATGTCTGCGCAATTATCTTTGTGGGTTGTCCTGCGGAGGAGATGCCTGGTGCGGGTGATCTTCTACTGAGCTCTCACAACTACACGAACAAGTTCGGCAGTGATGCAGGTATTGCCCAAGCCTTGTGGCTATCTCGCCTCCCGTCAGGGAGGCATGGGGAGCCTATAGAGAAGCTCGAGAGGCGGCGGCGGGCGCTTCAATTATCGAAGATATCAGCCTGCCGACAAGGTGCAAGGGAAGCTCGGGCCATGGTGAAGACGCGATATACCAAAGTCGACCCAAACCACATGGCCGAGGTCGGACTGTGGGACTGATGGGAAAGAGATCCCCGTCGGTTTGGTGTATGACCAAGTAGAATTAGCCGCAAAGTATTCCCAATAGGATTGTAGGCTAGACAGCACTGTTGGATGGTATAGAAGAAAATTTTAGTCGGCCTAAGTGATTTGTGTACTTCAAGTGACATATATTGTCCCTAGCCGGATTGTAAATCATTTGTCATGGCGGACCTTTTTCGCCGACCTCTGGACCCGATAGTTCGGAGTGTATCCGAATACCCGCCGCTTATGTAAAAACCGGAAGTGCAGCGTGGAAACCCGGCGTAGGGGTCATAAGTGCTTGAATGCATAAGTACCCAACTAGCTATGTTATATTACATGGATAGTAAGAAACATCTTCTAGGGAGAATAGTTCCGTCAAGGGTTCCTTTCCCTGGGTATGCATGCCCTAATGTGCATGTCCGAACTGCGAAATGAGATGCAGGCTATAAACATCTGGGGGCATGTATTAAAATAAATAAAAGTCATATTTTGTTCACCGACCGAGTATTCCCTTAAGAACGCTAGCTTTCGGCTTCACCCAGTCTGAAGTACACATCCGGCTGACCCGGCAGCAACAATCGCAGAGGTGCTCCCCTTATGCCCTAGCCGAATTAACGGGAACGTAGGGCATAAACACAAGAGCCAGGCAACCCAGCTTGGCCAAAACTTAAGTCATATCGATGCATATAATGGCGAAAAAAGGTACAAGTGGAAGAATAACACATGTGTGGGGCATAGAGCGCGTAGAATAGTTATATAAGCTTCTGTACAAGAAGCCCCCAGGTATAATGAGTGTGGTTAGCGCGTCAAGATTGTGTAGTCGAGACACAATTGAGCCTTTTAAGGCCTTGAAGAAAAAGGCAAAAAGAAAGAGATAAAAGACAGATAATGGGTATGTAAAAAATTGACGGAGGTAAGGAGACGAACATGGAGTACGACACTAGGCGTAGAACCTTCGGAGTCTGGCTGCGTTCCATGGGTTTGGCTCGAGTCGATTGTCTGATGCATCCCGCAGACGGTATGCTCCACCGGTCGAAACTTGGTCAATAATGAAGGGACCTTCCCATTTGGGCTTGAGCTTGTTCTTTTTCTTCTCCGATAGGCGTAGAACGAGTTCGCCAATGTTATAAGTTTTGGCCCGTACTTCTCTGCTTTGATACCTTCGAGCATGTTGTCGATAGAATGTGGAACAGGCTTTTGCCACGTCACGCTCCTCCTCCAGGGCGTCCAAACTATCCTGCCGATCAAGTTCGGCGTCTTTTTCTTCACACATGCGTACTCGAGGTGAGTCATGAATTATGTCGTAGGGCAGTACCGCCTCTGCGCCGTACACCATAAAAAACGATGTGTATCCGGTAGTGCGATTTGGCGTGGTCCGCAGCCCCCATAGTACGGAGTCGAGCTCCTCTACCCAGTGCGTGTTTGATTCCTTTAAGGACCGCACTAATCTGGGTTTAATGCCGCTCATGATAAAACCATTTGCTCGCTCGACTTGACCATTAGTTTGCGGGTGATAGACAGAAGCATAATCGAGCTTGATGCCCATGTTGCTGCACCAAAGTTTTACCTCGTCAGCTGTAAAGTTCGAGCTGTTGTCGGTGATGATGCTGTGGGGGATGCCATAACGGTGTACAACCCCAGATATGAAGTCTATCACCGGTCCGGATTCAGCCGTTTTAACAGGTTTTGCTTCTACCCATTTGGTGAATTTGTCCACCATAACCAATAGGTATTTTTTCTTATGGGTTCCCCCTTTGAGGGGTCCGACCATATCAAGCCCCCAGACCGCAAAGGGCCAAGTAATGGGGATTGTTTGGAGAGCAGTGGGTGGTATATGGCTTTGGTTTGCAAAAAGCTGGCAACCGACGCAACGTTGAACAAGGTCCTGTGCGTATGCTCGGGCCGTCGGCCAATAGTAACCTATACGGAAGGACTTACTTACAAGGGCCCGGGCTGCGGCGTTGTGGCCGCCGAGTCCAACATGGATTTCTGCCAAAAGCTTCCGCCCTTCCTCTTCGGAGATGCACCTTTGAAGGACTCCGGTAGTGCTTTTCTTATAAAGCTCTCCCTTGTGGACCTTGTAGGCTTTAGACCGCCGCACTATGCAGCGTGGCCTCATTTTGGTCCTCGGGTAGTTCCTCGGTTAGGTAGGCCAGGAATGGTTCTGTCCATGGGGCGATGACGGCCATTATCACGTGGGCTGAAGGTGTTATTTCGGTGGCAGAGCCTCCGATTGAGTCAGAGTGTTCGGTAACTGGTGTTGTGGCCATGTCCGGACTATTGTTACCAGTGTCCCCTTCCCATACCACAGATGGCTTAAACAGCCTTTCCAAGAAGATGTTAGGTGGGTCAGGGTTGCGCTTAGCGACTATACGGGCGAGGATATCTGCCGCCTGATTGTTTTCCCGAGCCACATGGTGGAATTCAAGCCACTCGAACCGAGCTGACATTTTGAGGACGGCGTTGCGATAAGCCGCCATTTTCAGATCCTTGGCATCGAAGTCTCCATTTATTTGAGATATTGCGAGGTTCGAGTCCCCACGCACCTCCAGGCATTGAATGCCCATGGAAACTGCCATCCGGAGACCATGTAATAGGGCCTCGTATTCGGCTGCGTTGTTGGAGTCTGTGTATAGTATTTCGAGTACATATTGACTGTATCTCCGGTGGGGACGCGTCAGACGACGCCTTGACCCAGCCAGCATTTTAGAGCCGTCAAGTGCATGATCCAATTGGAGTATGCGCCGTATTCTTTAGGGAGTTCGTCATTCACTTGGCGACAAAATCGCCAAGATTTTGTGACTTAATGGCTCGCCGTGGTCTATATGTTATGTCGAACGGGAGGAGCTCGATAGCCCATTTGGCAATCCGGCCCGTGGCATCGCGGTTGTTTATTATGTCGTTGAGTGGTACTTCCGAGGCCACCGTAATTGAACACTCTTGAAAGTAGTGTCGTAATTTCCGGGATGCCATAAATACCGCATATGCTATCTTTTGATAATGTGGGTACCGTGATTTGCATGGAGTGAGGAAAGTGGATACATAATATATCGGCTTTTGAAGTGGGAGTTTATGTCCGTCCGTCTCTCGTTCGACGACGAGCACTGCGCCATAACTTGGTGAGTTGCCGCTATATATAACAGCATTGGTTCGCCGAAATTTGGCGCGGCCAAGATTGGGTTGGTGGCCAGGATGGCTTTTATTTCTTCCAATCCCGCCGTGGCCACGTCCGTCCACTCGAAGTGTTCGGTGCGCCGAAGAAGGCGATAAAGGGGTTGTGCCTTTTCTCCTAATCGGGAGATAAAGCGGCTTAAGGCCACCTTGAGTCCAGTTAACTTCTGGATTTGCTTGAGGTCAGTTGGGATAGCCAACTGTGACAGAGCTCGGATTTTAGCCGGATTTGCTTCAATTCCTCTACTGGTGACGATGAAGCCCAGGAGCTTTCCGGCGGGCACGCCGAAAACTCATTTTTCCGGATTGAGCTTCAAGTCGTCTATTAAGGATTCGACGTGTCTGGTTTTAACGACCACATCGTCTATGTGTGCCTCCACTCTTTTGCCGATCTGTTTTTCCAGACATGTCTGAATCATGCGTTGATACGTTGCTGCGGCGCTTTTTAGCCGAAGGGCATTGTGTTAAAACGTAAGGGCCGTATGGAGTGATAAATCTGTTGCGGCCTGATCGGACTCCGCCATCTTAATTTGGTGGTAACCGGAGTATGCGTCGAGGAAGCACAATGAGTCGTGTCCTGCGGTAGCGTCGATAATTTGATCGATGCGAGGGAGGGGGAAGGGATCCTTTGGGCAAGCCTTATTAAGGTCCTTGAAGTCGACGCATAGGCGCCAGGATTTGTCCTTCTTTGGTACCATCACCAGGTTTGCTAGCCAGTCCGGATGTTTTATTTCTCTAATGAATCCGGCCTCCAGTAACTTGGCTAGCTCCTCTCCCATGGCTTGTCGCTAGGTTCGTGAGAAAGGTCAAGAGTCTCGCTTGACCGGCTTGAATCCTTTTAGAATGTTAAGGCTATGCTCGGCCAGCTGCGTGGGATTCTGGCATGTCCGAAGGATGCCAGCGTAATATGTCCCAATTCTCACGCAGGAACTCCCGTAGTGCGGCGTCTACAGCGGGGTTTAATTGTGCCCCGAAGGATGCTGTTTTTGTAGGGTCCGTTGGGTGGACTTGGAATTTGACTATTTAATCCCCTGGTTTAAAAGAGGTGGACTTGGATCTTTTGTCGAGTATCATCATGTCCATGTCCATTGTGGAGCGCAGCGCAGTTAATTCCTCGGCCGCGAGGGCTTCGGATAATGCTTCGAGGGCCAGTGCGGCTGTTTGGTTTTCGGCGCGGAGTGCTATGTCCGGATCACTAGCTAGAGTGATGATTCCATTGGGCCCAGGCATTTTGAGCTTCGTGTACCCGTAATGGGGTATGGCTTGGAAAATCGTGAATGCCTCCCGCCCTAGAAGGGCGTGGTATCCGCTACTGAACGGGGCTACTTGGAATGTAATTTCTTCGGACCTATAATTCTCCAAATAAGTGTCAATACCACATCTAGTGTGATTTTCCCAGCGCATCGTGCCTCCTGACTAGGGATGATTCCTCTGAAAGTCGTGCTCCTTTGCTCAATGCGGTTTCTGTCTATTTCCATCTTTTGAAGAGTCTCCTCATAAATGAGGTTTAATCCACTGCCGCCATCCATCAGCACTTTAGTAAGTCAAAGCCGCCCACAATTGGACTAAGGACCAAGGCGGTGGTGTTCGGGCTGTTCGAATTTAGGTTAAATCCGGCATTGAAGGTGATAGCCGTGTCGCTCCATGGATTTATTGCTGCCACATGGCAGACTTCGGCAAGGCTGCGGAGTGCTCGCTTATGCCTATTATTTGAGGTGAAGGTCTCGAAGACTGTCAATACTGTATTGTTGTTATCCACGGAGTGGTGCTCTGCGTTATTTTTAATGAGGAGATCCTCACCGCTCTTGGCCACCTGCCGGAGTACCCAACATGCTCTAAGGCTGTGTGTTGGTATGGTATCCGTTGTACTGTGAATTTTGCATGGCCCATTAAGACATCCCTCCAATACGGTTCCACGCCCTGTAGTGGGCTTTTGCTTCTTTGTAGTTGGGTCGGGCGACTTACGAGAGTGCACCCTTTTAGTTTGGACTGGGGGTTTTGTCAGAGCCGGAGCATCCCAAAATTTTGTTTGGGTTTTCCAGGCGCTTTCCATCGCACAGTACTTCCGTACTATGGCCGCCAAGTCAGCAAAGTGTGCTATGTCACGCCGACTTATGGCGTTGAGGATTCCCTTGTCCGTGCAATTATTTCAAAAGAATGAAATTGCGTCTTTCCTCATGACGATCCTTGACCTTGTTCATTACAAGGAGGAATCTGGCCCAATAGTGGTGTACTGTCTCCTGGGGCTCTTGTCTAATGTGGGAAAGATCGTTTATGTCTGGGTGGGTGGGTGGATTTAAGTCCGAACCTTGACCCGATCTGAGACCCAGGGGCAGAGGAGTTTCCGATCTTGGGAGTTCGGGCTCCGGGATGTTGCCCGATAGGTCTGGCCCGCTGCCTGATTCTAGGTTCAGGGTTTGGGCGATGTCCTCCCGTAGACGGGTATCCGGCTCAGAGAGCTCGGGAATCCGAACATGGTTTGTCCTCAACATAAAGGAAGAATCACCGCATTGCTCCTCCACCACCGCTATCTCATGGGTGACCAGCGGGGAGTTAATCTCCCTTTGGTCGGGTTTAAGCCCGATCTGATCGTAGTCTGTAGCGACTCCCAAAGCGGCGATGCGATCCAAGAGCTCGTTCAAAGAAGAGATTTCTATTGGATCCAACTGCTCGGCGAGTCCCGAGCTGACGTGGAGGCTGTTTTCGATGACCCGGGAAGTCATCATCGGCGCAGTGGCCAAATAGGCGGTCATGACGAAACCGCCTAGTCAAAAAGTTTGGCCTACAGCCAGGGCTCCCCCAGAGGTGATGTTGTCCCTGACAACGAGACGAGCCATCCTTCCTTATGATGACGGCACAGTGGAACTCTCAATGAAAGCACCAATGTCGATTGTCCAAAACCGCGGATCTCGGTAGGGGGTCCCGAATCATGCGTCTAAGGCGGATGGTAACAGGAGGCGGGGAACACAATGTTTACCTGTGTTCGGGCCCTCTCGATGGAGGTAATACCCTACTTCGCTTGATTGATCTTGACGATATGAGTATTACAAGAGTTGATCTACCATGAGATCGTAGAGGCTAAACCCTAGAAGCTAGCCTATGGTATGATTGTCGTTGTCCTACGGACTAAATCGTCCGGTTTATATAGACACCGGAGGGGGCTAGGGTTACACAGAGTCAGTTACAAGGGAGGAGATCTACATATCTGTATTGCCAAGCTTGCCTTCCACGCCAAGGAGTGTCCCATTCGGACCCGGGTCGAAGTCTTCAATCTTGTATCTTCATAGTCCAACAGTCCGGCCAAAGGATATAGTCCGGCTGTCCGAGGACCCCCTAATCCAGGACTGCCTCAGTGGCGCCCCCTATGGAACTCCACCCCTCTCAACCTCATTGACACCCACGAGCTCTACCATGGCTATCACAAAAGCTTGGATGTGTTCTCCCAGATCCTCGGCAGTCACCCTGGCCCAACCAGAGGCCTTAGCATGGGCAATTTCCGTTCCAACGGCAAGGACCGAGCCAAGATTGATGACTGGTTCTGACCCCACCGCCCTAGATCAGTTCGAGGAGCTCACTTTTGATGATGGGCATATGCACTCGCTGCTAACGTCCGCGCTCCGCCTCGCGCCCATGCTACGCATCGCCAAGTTCTGGAACTGGAACCCCCCCCCTTAATGACACGCCCATTCTTATTCTACCATGACTAAAGCACCTGAGCTCATTGCCATCTGCCTCCCAAACGATGATGTTGAGCGCCTGCTCTGTGGCTGTACTGCACTCGAGTACCTTTATCTTCAGGTGATCAATGGGTTGAGTAGCTTCCACATCACCTCTATGACTCTGCGGACTATTTATGTGTGTTGCTGGTGCTGCAACAAGACATCACAATATGTGTACCACGGTATGGTCATTGAGGACACACCTTCACTTGAGAGATTACTTGTAGTTGATCAAGAAGGTCCAACAAGAATCAATGTCATTTCTGCGTCGAAATATATACAGTGGTGGGCTACTCCTCTAACAAATAATCCGAACTTGTTATTGGATCCACACCTGTTCAGGTACAACAGCCGCCTTAACAAACATTATTTGTAATTTTGAAGATGTATGTTCGTCTGTCATCCAGAAAATGATTCCGACAATATTGACCCCGAAACTGCGCACAGTGAAGGTCTTGGCACTAGAATCCATCGGCCCTAACCTGGATCAAGTTGATAGTTTCCTGAGATGCTTTTCGTGCCTGGAGAAGCCATATATCGAGGTGGTGTTCCTTTCCTGTTAAATGTGAACCATAAGGAAGTTCAATTTTTTGACACTTTTTTTCCAAGTTTACAATCACAATGTACTAGGATTTCTGAAGGATTTTTGGAGAATTTCAATACATACATGCCCCCCCATATTGGTTGCTTGATCCATATGGTTACAATCCATAAGCATTTCTCCTTTGGATTCATCAGTACTAGTTTTCTTAGGGAACTTTTCACCCACTCCAACCTCTTGTGAAGAAGGCTACATTTTTATAGATTGTAACCAAATGCCCATGTTAATCATGTTGGATCAAAGATAGCACGTTAGTGCATTTTACCAATCCTGCAAACCAAATAGGCCTGTAGTAGTGTTCAAAACTGCATGTAGGCAGTAACATGTTTTCTTCTTTTGCAGATACGGTTAAGCCAGGTGGTGGATAATGTGATAAAATATAACAAACACATCGAATGCCTAATTCTGCATCTCTCAGAAATTACTTCGAATTCCTATCGAGGGACCTTACCGGAGATTATATTCGTCAGGTTCTTTGTTGTCAGAGCAAGGGTGCTGAAAGTAATGAGGTTTGCCCTACATTTATTTTGCAAAAATGACTGGTTTGTTGATCAGAACCCGCGGCTGCGGGAGAATGGAATAGGCTCCAAAAATGTTGAATTTCATTTTGGAACCGCAGATGACAGAGTAATCGGAAGTCATCGTGTCAACCCCATACATGACTTCCCAGTGGCTGAACCCTTTGCAAAAATTATGAGGTTTCGAAACCAGCCTTACAAGTGGTAATATTAGTTTGAACCTCTCTTATATCCATGTTTAGCGGATCAGCATGGGCATTTGTAGCTGATGAGCTGAATTTCATTTATAATATCAGTTTGAACCTTGTAATCTTCGAATTTGGGTCATATAACTCTGGAATTTGAACCTGGTAATATTTCGAGCTTTTGTGGTACAATCGTTGAAATGGCATCATACGAGACTCGTATATTGGTAGCACTATTTTGACCTTAATATGCAATGGACTTAGGTTTTATTAACCATTCTCGAATCTGTTTACCTTGTCAATCTCATAGCACACGATATGTATAGCTAACTCGACTGCGATCTTCGACATTATTGCACACAGTTAGTTTCATAAATTGTGTGCCCTGTAGAGCGCAGAATTAATTATCGCACTCGAGTGCCATCATCACCCTTCTGTGTAACTTTGACCTCATCACCCACGATAAACTTATGACCGAAGTAATTACACACACTTCGCTTTACAAAGCTTTTTGCCAATAAACGCCCATGATTTGTCCCTCTTCTAGCCGACGTGTGGCCAAACTAGCCGGGCGGGAAGCTTGCACGGTAAATTGCGTGGTAGCACGAGAACAGGCTCACGGATTATACATTTGGCGCCTCTTCGAGCCCACACATGGTCAAACAAAATGCATGCGGTGTTGCCAAGCGTGCACTGGAATCCTCCGCTATGAACGCGGTGACAAGACATGACGATTACACGCCGGCCGGCCCCCATTTATTACAGCAGCCATTTAACCCTTGTGTCTCTTCAACCTTTCGATCACGCACCACCACTACTAGGAAAACCCCTATAGAAGCATGGGTTATATGAGCCGCGCTGCTACTAATTAGTAGTAGCGAGGGTATAAAACCCACGCTGCTACTAAGTGGTCTCCACCATGCCCCTCGGGACAGGCCATAGTAGTAGCAAGGGGTATAAAACACGCGCTACTACTATGTTGATAGTAGTAGAGCAGGCTATAAACCCACGCTGCTACTAAGTGGCCTATGCCGTGTCCCCTGGGACAGGCCATAGTAGTAGCGAGGGGTATAAACCCGGCGCTGCTACTAAGTACAGGTTTTTTTTAACAGCCCTACAGTCCTCCCTCAAAAAAAAAAAACAGTCCTGCAAACCCCATCCTCATCTCTCTCTCTCTGTCTCTCTTGCAACTCCTCGCCGCCGCAGCCACATACGCCGGCCGCCTCGCCTCGCTCCGGCGACTCCTGCCACTGCCAGGCACGCTCCTGAGCTTGTCCTCCTCCACTACATCCTCCCCTCCGGCTGAATTCAATGCTCGTACCCACCAACAGCCCTCCCCCGTGCCTAGGATTTCGGGCGCGGTGGCGCCTCTCACTCCGGCAACGAGGGAGCTGGTGTTGATGCAGAGCGAGGGGTGGTGGCGGTGGGAGGACGAGGAGGTGCGGCGCTAGATGTTCGGAGGAAGGGCGGCGCTCCGAGCGACGGAGACTGTGGTCGCGCTGGGCCGACAGCACCACCGGACGGCGGAGTACGGGGAGCTCAGGGCCTACTCAAGTGGAGGCTCGCCCACGGCGGCGACGGCACCAACGCGTCCCGCGCACTCAGGTCCGTCCGCCCGCCCAGATCCCCTGCCCCAACACCCCTACCCTCGCTGTTTTGTGGAAGGCTCTAGAGTTGCAAGCATCGATATTTGGATTGGAAGTCCAAGCATCGATCTCATCTCATTAGTAATTTGGCAAGGAGACTGTACTGGTAATTTCAGTTTATGATGATTTTTCCTTTTAAACATGTTGGATTAACAAATTAGCAATGTTCAGGATGTACCACTACAAAGAACTCATGACTTTCATAGTAGTTAGTAAATCATTGTATATCATCAATTATGTGTCTCTTCATATATTAATATTACATAGAGGAAAAGCAGAAGGCCTTCTATTGACATAAATTGCGGAGCTTTAGTTTAAACTCTTCAAGTTTGCATGGTTGGTTGTCTTCTGGAAAGGGCTTAAGAAAGATGGTCTTTATCTTTGCCACTTAGATAAAGTATTGTCCCTGCTCAAAAAGTATTTTGTTTCTGTTTGTATCGTCAACCACGCTAAGTAGGCGTGCAATACCGAGGAGAGACCAGATAATGCTACTTGAGACTTTAATTATGCACTTTGTCCTCCACCTAAACAAACTCAAACAAGGAGACATACATGTTTATCCGTACATGTATTATAGGACTTCCATCAGTTGTTACATGGCTACTAATCTGCCGATGCTGATAGCTGCACGTAGGGAAGAAATAGTTTCCATATCCTATGCATAATATTTTTGTCATAGATATGCATGAGCGGTACAGTAGCTAACCCACTAGCAGCGCCTCGGACATGTGGGTATTATCTGTGATTCCCCTCCTTGCAGCCTTTGTTTGTTCTGAAAGATTTCTTCATGTATCATAATAATAGAAGGGGAGTTTTTGCAGGATAGACCAACTGACTAATGGTTGTTTGCTTTGTAGGAATCGGGATGGGCGTTGTATGTTAGATCCCTTCCATGCAAGGATCAGATACATAACATAGTATGAACATGCAGTAGAAATGTTACGGAGGGACATGCATTTTCATCTTCTAATATGCACTGCTGGCATATAAATTCTGTTTGTTTCACACCCACATAGTGACATAAAAGCTTCCATTGTTAATTTTCTGAACCGTTATTTGGGCCTTGGGCTTGGTAAATTGGAAAGCCGTTGTGAACCAGCCACCTACATGTAGCCATCAGAGGAATTAGCGCATCTCAAAAAGAATCAGAGGAACTAGCGGAGAAGGCTTCAGCGGTTTGTGCGTGGCTGTGTGCGGGCCTGCGGCAACCCTCGCAATGGCAATGGCGTGGATGCTAACGCGAGGGTGCAAGGTACGATGGCCGCTGACGGACAGAGATTGGTGTCCGGCGTTGGCGTCCTGCGTCGTCCTGTGTTCTGCAGGGAACATGTCTGATATGGTGAATTGGTGCTAACTTGCAATCATTTGAATCAGGTACTTAGTTATGTGCTTGATGTTACCATATGAACCATGAATCAACAATGTGAAATTCACCATTTATCTTTTATTCATTCTTCCATTGATCACATGTGGATTACAGATTTTCAAATATTTATTCTACAGGGACTGAGGCAACCAAATAAGTGGAAGGAAAAGTTAGACGTTGTGGCAGCCTGTGAGGTATTTATCCATGTCTTACTCCTACCTTTAATCTTATATGTTCTCATTTGAATTGTACATGGTAATTGCAGTAAAATAAATGTGGTCATACTAGTGTATGTAGTGTACAGAATAAGGATTGAATGTTATGTTTTCTTCTTTCTTATCTGTATCTTTGCTAGGCCTAAAATTCAGTCTTAGCTCGGGCCGCCTTTATTGTTTTACGATTCGGTCCTGGGAGCTGTCGTGGTTAGGTTCGTGATCTATTCTAGATTTACTGCATGGCTTGGTTCTAGATTGGTTCACATTAGGTCGCATATTTTTCATCTCCAAAGGTTGGACAATAATTCGACTACCCAGATGCTAGCGAGTAGCCTCCTGAATCTTGTATTCAGAATTCTCTTCAAATTTAAGCACATCCCACGCTTGAAGAGTTCACTTTAGGATTTGAATATTTAGAATTATCTTGAAATCTGAGCACATCCCATGCTTGAAGAGTTCACTTTAGAATTCTCTTGAAATCTGAGCACATCCCACAATTATTCAGAATTCTTCCCCCTATGCATGTTTACTCGTACTATTTGGTTGAACTGATGCAACTTGCTTACTAACAAGCTTTCACTTTCCCGACGTTGGCGCAGGGGTGATCGACGCTGACTAGCGCGGCCCGGTGGGCGTTATGCTCTTCAACAACTCGGAGGCGGACATCGCCGTGAAGTCTGGTGGCCATGTCACGCAGATGATCGTCCAGGTGATTTCAACGCCGGAGGTCGCCGAGGTGGAGGACCTCGACGCCATCATCCAGGGGGAGGGAGGATTCGGTCCCACCGGCGTCTAAACACTGAGCCTTGGTAGATCATCTAGAGAAGTGGTCGGTGGTAGACCACTAGGGAAGGTACCCAGCTTACGATGATGGTTGTGTGTGTGTCATGTAAATGGAATCTTGATATGGTTCGTTGGTTTGGTTTGCACTGGACATATTACCATCCATGAATACTACTTCTAGATTTTATTTTTTTAATTCCTAAATTGTTAGTAGTAGCGTTGGGAATAAGTAAGCGCTACTGGTAGTTAGGTTAGTAGTAGCACGGTAATAGGTTAGTAGTAGCGCGGGTGCACCCGCAATGCTACTAACTTTTAGCTGTAGCGCGGGTACCCGCGCTACTAGTAGCCATTTTACTAGCCATTTTACCAGCGCTACTAGTAGCCTTTTTCCTAGTAGTGCACCATTGCAAGAAGCACACCCACCATGACAAATTCTTAGAGGGTATCTTGCGCGGCTCCAATGGCGCTCTGAGCGGCTGCCGACGACGAGCAGCGGTTCACCATGCATGCCATGGTGGGCACCCATAGAAGGTTCACGGAGCTCTCGGTGGTGTACACCAACAACCCGGTCTAGGTGGAGCACTCCATCCACATCATGGAGCTGTTGCTTGCTGAGGAGAAGTACAAGGTGGTCGGGTTCGACCTCGAGTACACCCGCGCTCGTGCCGGGTCTTGTCCCATGGTCGTCGTCGCCCAGATGTGCGTGTGCAATCACGTCCTTGTCTACCACTACTGCCTGGCCACAAGGCCTTGCGAGCGTTTAGCCAGGTTTATCAACAGCCCCTACTACATGTTCGCTACGGTAGAAATCACCAATGATGTGGTGCTCAAGAATTCGGGCATCGCCTCCTAGAATCTTGTCGACATCCAGGGCCAATACAAGATCTGGGGCAGCAACGAGCATGCGAAGGACTCACTGGTTCACCTCACCGAGCTCATCATCGATCCCTACTACAGAGACATGAAGGATTCCTCCAACAAGGACAACCGTGCCTGGCACTCGGCCTGGATGGAGAAACTTGACAAAGCTCACGTCGTGTACGCGGCCAAGGAGGTGTACACGAGCTACAAGATATACAGGCGGATCGTTGACATGAGGAAGTGCCTCCTTCCCCAAAACGGCCAGGGATCCAGCCGGCAGCAGAGGAATGGCAAGCTTCGTCGCAACAAGAAGTAGATGATTAGATCCTCGTTTCTCCTAGTTTAGTATACATGTAATTGCTAACTTTGGTGTGTGGAAATGTTATGTGTGTAGTCACTTTTGTAATTGTATTCTTAATTTGGTTATGCAATGTTGTCTTTTTAAGTATATATGTTGATGCTCTATAGACAGAGCATAGATGTTGTGCGGACAGAGCAAAATCACATCACACACAAACTAAACAATGGAACCCGTCGGTGATGATTTCATCAATCACTGACAATTGTATACCAGCAATCGCTTGCTCACAACACACGCGGCTGTTAACAGGAATCGTCTGTGTTGTTATCGGTCTTCCCACACATTTATGATTACAGACCTGTTTGTCGCGTATCACACACATCCTATTAAGTTGAACCGTTTTTGTTCTCTTGGCTCAACGCTAACAGTTCGTTCGAGTGAACTGTATGTCGTATATCGCACACACCTTCACCTGGCTGACCATTTCTTTTGTGTTGCCTAATCACATACAGTTCATCCGAGTGAAATGTATGTCGATATCTTTACACACGTTCATCCGGCCGTTCGTTTTTCCCGCCATCGCCAGCATAATACACGCAACTAAAATCTTAACCGTGTTTGATGTATCCGCCATCGCAAAAGTTTTGATCTTTTTTGACGGGTTTTTTACATCATCGTTTGCAATTAATGCATTGCACATAGTTTCGTCAAAGGGTATTTGATCGTAGTGTCACGTTAGCAGCATCCTGCAGTAGTGCTAGTTCGCTGGAAAGCCATGGTGCGCCGCAAGATCATGTACTACAAGATGCTGACGCCGGAGCGCCTCGCAGAAATCGCGGCGGTGGTCAGCACCACAGACCTCCGTTCCCAAGCTCGCTTCGTGGTGGGCCAATCCCCAAGTTCTCTGGAGCCAAGCTCCGAGGAGGAGGAAGCCGATCCAATGTTCATGGAGGAGGTCGCCGTGTAGAAGGCCCCCGATCCGTATGAGACGATGGACATCGACTTCGTGCCGGCGTCCGGGTCCCCCATGGTGCAGGTGGACCAGCGGTTCAACTTGGCGATCCTAAACGAGGACCAGGAGGCGTTAGCTCAACTCGATGCGGAGTGCACGGATGCCGCTGCCATTGAGGCCCTCCTGCAGGCAGAACTGGATGTCGTGGACGTGAACCGGGTGGCGAAGGCTCAACTTGACGCGGACCGTGCGGATGCTGTTACCATCGAGGCCCTCCTGTAGGCTGAACCGGAATCCTGGACTTGAACCAGGAGGCGGAGGCTCAACTCGACGCAGAGCGCGCGGATGCCGCTGCCATCAAGGCCCTCGTGCAGGAGGAACCGAATGCCATGGACATGAACCGGGTGGTGCTCGCGTCCTTGCAGAGCGCCCGCACGCTCCGCATGAATTAGTAGCTGGAGGCCAAGGACAACCACGGTGCAGAGACACACATCGGCAGCTAAGGCTGGTTCGCACCGGCAGCCAAAGACGAGGAGGCTGGCTCATTCGGCGAGCAGTGGTAGTTTTTCTTTATGTTGTTGTTTCTAGGGATATTTTGTTGTGTAAAAACATATATTTGTGCAAGTTTCCTGACTTTCATCATTTGGGCCAGTCAACCATTTAAGGCGGTTGGATGAATATCCTATGTCTCCTAACCCTTCTTGTTCATCACCTCTTCTTCTTCCCCAACAGACCACCGCACGGGCCACACAGATCTTCCCCAAGATGCGATTGGATAAACATACTGTATGAATAAAAATTATGTGTGAGTGGTAGGATGGCTGAGTTTTGTTTGATCACATGCGGTAGCACGTGTTAGTGAGGGTGCGTTCCCTTGGTTCGGTTTGTGCCGTGCAGGAGCGACTGTGTGAGGGAGCGGTGTGACCGCCACAGCCGTGCACAAGTGTACCTCCTTTTCATTTTGAAAAACTTTAGGCAAGATTGGCAAAAATGTGTGGCAAAGTATGGCAATGCAAGGCCTACTCCCAAATAGGATAAAAGTACGTACTAGTTGTGTTAAAAAGAATGGCCGGGTTTTCCTTCGCGGGATTGATCGATACAAATCCTCGTTTGACGTGTCAATTAATGCATAATTTTTCTCCAACGCCCAAAGATCTAACCATCTCAATCCTCATTGATTGATTAATGCAGCGCCATGCAAACCAACCTTCTCACTTCCGCATGCATGCAAGGGTATATTAATGTCCTTGGTTGCTAGTAGGAGGCAAACCCCATCAATTTTTCCTCCATTAGTGTTAGTGGCCTTCTGCAAACTGTCATTTTGATACTGGCCTTGTATACAAAAAATGGAGGTAGTAACTATTTGGTTTCGTTCCCCATTGCGGTGACCTCGACGATATCTCGAACGTTGTGGCTTTGGTGAAGTGCGTTCGACGGAGCACACCATCGAGGGAGACCACGGTAAGTCGTTCGCAATTGCCACCTGCAAGCCGAGACAACCGCCTTCTTTGCATCCAGGAAGTCCGTTGAACCAAAGGTGGCGTAAATGTACTACTCCATCCATTCCCTTATACAAGGCCATTATGAAAAATACATTTTGCATCTATACAAGGCCACTAACAGTAATTGAGGCAAAAATTAATGATGTTTTCTCGTACTACCAACTTATTTAATACTTGCATGCAAGTAGTCATAATGACACAATGCTACTTCCTTCTCATTCCTTCCTTGCATGCATGTGAGCATATTAATGATCCCGGTTAATGAGAAAAAAAGTTGGCTTGCAAAGCAGTCATGAAATTTTACCTTGGTAGCTGTAATCTAAGTTTGTGGCCTTGTATAAGAGAATGGAGGGAGTACTAAACAATAGCGGCGTGCGTCCAGCTTAGTGCGGTAAAGGTGGTTTCTGAAGAAGACGATGGAGAAGTGGAGTCAGCGAAGGGTGAAATGATGGTTGCTTCTTCTGTGCTTTGTGATTTGACGTCTCACTGCTTTGTGATTTGTGATAGAAGGGACATGGGAGTAGACTATCTTCTCTATATTGTACATGCGTCCAAGCACGGGAGAAAGAGGAGAGAGGTTGCATTTTTCTATTCCTTCAATCAATCAATTAGGGAGCTTTGGTTCCCTCTTTTTGGCTTTGGCAGCACCCTTAACAACGGTTCTCATCGATGCCAAAAGCTATTTTCATATTTGGCTACACATTGTGGATACCCTTACCCGTACCACTTGGTTTTGCTCCTGTGTGCTATCTATACAAATCTCGATTATATTGACCTAAAAAATTATATCAAGATTAGTAAAAAGGGGGTGATTTTGCCGCGCAGAAGGCGGGGGAGGTTTCTTATTTTTAGAGGACGTTGGACTGGCGGTTTGCTAACATGTGGTCCCACGTGTCAGTGATTTACCAAGCCGACCTGCGTCCCACATGAGGCAAAACAACGGCAAAAGCAACACGTGGTTAACTTGAAGAAGATGAGCGAGAAGCAGATTCAGCAACTACTGAAATGATGGTTGCTTCGTCCCTCCAACTTATTTTTTAGCATCACTTCATCCCTCCAACTTAACTGCGGGAAAGGTGCAGCTTTGTGATTTGACACCTCATTGCTCATTACTACACCGGCGCCATGACCGGGGTGCTTCACCCCTGCTGCTCTGCACTGTTATTTCGATATGGCACGTGGACCCGGTTGCTTTATGTCCCACATGTCGGCGAAAGGGACTAGAACATTTATGAAAGTGAGGGATCCACTCTTATGAAGGAGGAGTACATGACACGGCGGCCCAGTGAGCTGTTACTTGTACTGTAGTACAACTATAGTTTTGTTGTTTCGCACGATCCATCGATACAAATCCGCTTAAACAGGCGAGGGCGGGATTTTTCTCGCATGGTACATAGGGTAGTTTGGCATAGTCTGTTTGACACAAAGAGCGAGAGAAAGATGTGAAATGCTTGAATGTAATGGGCCCTTGTGTGTGTGTGTGTGTGTGTGTGTGTGTGTGTGTGTGTGTGTGTGTGTGTGTGTAGTCTGACCTTTCAAATCACTAGATGATACTAGCCATACATTTCAAATGCAATTTTAATGTATGCAAACTGAATAATTAAGTAACAATATGAGATCTAGTAAAACTAAAACACATATGATTTATTGTGCTAGAGTGTAGTAGTGTTGTATTGCATAGTTGCTAGATGTAGCATGCGACAACGTGTAGAGATGTACTTTTGGAGGGCTACAGAGAGAAATTGGGCATAAAGTGTATTCAAATATTTGCATTCGTCATCATAGCATTTGTAACTCATATATACAGATTGTACAGTAGACGTGAATGCTTGTTCGCTCTTACGAAACCAGCACATAATTAATGGGGTGGCGTGCGCTAATTTAGGCACTGGCGGTCAGTGTATTTCAAGCGAAAAGCATAATACGGTCACCAGACTTCAGAATACGCTCATTACGGTCACTATATACATTTTGCGGTCATTATACGGTCACCAGACTTCAGAATACGCTCATTACGGTCACTATATACATTTTGCGGTGATTATACGGTCACTTGCTCACCGTTCAACATCGGATTGCACTCTGTTGAGCGGCCAAATAGTCTGTGTGGCACTATGTTGACTGGTTCAATTGACCATGTGCCTTGTGGGTCCCACCTATCATTTCGTAGAGGAAAAAAAGTAAGATAAACACAAATTTATGCAGGCGCGACAAGACTCCAACCCGTGCGCGGGAACCACCTGGTTGTGTATGTATCTATCAGGGCCTAATGTGTGCGCATGCACGTGTAGGTTGAGCACTTGAGCATGAGTGTGTGTGTTGCTCGTGTGGTGTGCATGCATATGTGCGTGTGTGCGTGTGAGTATTGCGTGCGTGCGTGGCTGCGTGTGTACGTGTGAATGTTGCATGCATGCAGTTCGTGTGCATGTGTGCGTGTGTGTATAATCACCACACAAGCTCATGTGTGTTAAAACAGACGACTCAGCATACCAATGCAAGGCCACCTTGTCCGTTGTGCCCGCGGTCATGACTTCGAATACCCACCGTCCAATATATTATTTATTATTTGTTTTCATTCTTATACACGCCGACAGGTGGCCCAATGGTAGTGAGATAATTTGATGCAACCCTGGAGGTGCCACATGGAGCGTTTAACTGGTCAACTAGTCGTGTCTTGAACAAATACAGAGTTGTACGGTGAGCTCGTGACTGTATAAGAACCAAAAAGCGTAAATGGTGACCGTAGTGAGTCGATTCCGAAGGTCAATGTACGTATCGTGCTTTCACTTAAAACACAATGATCGTCATTGTATATATCGTGAGAGAATGATGAACCATGCGTGAACATGATGGGGGCGTACTTTTAGAGGACCTATAGATAGTTTGTGTGCGTATGTGAAAGGGGCGTAGAGGGGGGTGTGTGATGGGGAGAGAGATGCTCTTCATTTCTCTTTATTATGACTAACTTTATATATAGTATAAAAATATAATAACTCACAATGCGGAATAAATATCATTGGGTGCACCATGCAATGCAAAGTAACTTTCATACTCCATATAACATTGTAATGTTGTATATATGTAGGAATTCTAAAATAAATTTTTGGCCACACTTTGTGTGGTTTTATTCAAAAGGAATGTTGTATGCGAAGTAAACGTGAAGAGAGGGCTTTTTAGATGAACTAGCAATGAGGCACACCATCATCACCAACTGAGTCTTTTATAGGAGTAGAGATTTTCTGCAAATTGGAGCAGAGAAGTGGGCTATTGTTGCAAAAATGCCACAACTTACCTCACAACTGTTAGATGCAGATCTAATGGTCAGAAATGATGGATGGCAGACACACCATCATCACCAACTGAGTCTTTTATAGGAGTAGTGATGGGGTACGTGATAAGATGTAACATGTGTGAATGTGTAGTTGACGATTTGGTAAGGCTAGAGAGGGTATGTGTACGTATTCGAGAGAGGCATGGATAGAGGGGCCAGCGGGGGGCGACGTGGGGGATATATCACGAGAAATGAGAGAGGTCCAGGAGATATCGTTGAGTGTGTACATGCAAGGGGGAGGGGATATATAGAAGCATGAGGAGGAATAGTTTGTGTGGTGTTTGTGTTGGTATGTGTGGGTGTGAGAAGATAACGAGATCTAGGGGTAGAGGGTGTGTCACGCGTGAGGTCCGGTGGGCCTAGGTGAGGCCCTTGGGTCGGTTCCGTCCTACACCACATTGGTCGGCCCGTGACGCATTCAGGGAGACCCATGGAGGACTAGTCGGAGAAGACAAAGATACCAGAGCCGTGAAGGACTCCGTGTCCACTAACAAAGCTGGCTAGGATTTGTAACCCTAGGTCCTTGGACTAAGGTAACCCCTTGTCTCTGATATTACCATTCATCCAACCTAACTTTAAGGGGCATCCTACATAATGCTCTGCTGGAATCATATTCGTCAATTAGGAAGAGAGGTGGAGACAACGCGTGCGAGATAGGCCTAAAGATAATGTACATGCGGAAGACACATAGGCAGGTCTATGTATGGAGAAAGGGTCGATGGGGATTGTGCATGCATATGCGTGTGAGAGGAAGAGAGTGTGTGAGCATGTGTGAGAGACCCCCGATGGATATACACTGTGTGTACGCGTCGTGTGTGAGAGAAAGTTAGCGTGTGTGAGGAGGGTCCTATGGAGGGTGAAACTACATGTAAAAGACTGATGTACACATTGATTAAAAATATAAATTTTATCCAAATATTAGGATGGGATTATGATATTTGCAATTCGCATAAGGAACGGTCATTGATCCATCAAACATCTATATTCTATCGAATTTGAGCATGTCTATGTTATTATTCAACATAATGGATCCATAGAGTCATTATTTTGAACTCTAGACAATGCATCGCTTTAGCAATTCGAATATAAAACGTGAGTATAGTTGATGTTGTGTGTGTAAAGCACATTATACATACATAAGGTACACAATGAACATTCTAAATAGCTAGCTAGGAACTAGCATACATTTGGATTCAACTTAAGGTGGTTTAAAAAATTTGAATTCAACATGAAGTCCATTCAGTTATTTGAATTCAAGATCATGGCATTTGTAAATCATACCTAAATTTTGGGGGCACCAATCTTTTCTTTGCTTTTGTACATAATAGCACATATAGTTGTGTACAAAATAGATTCAAATTTACCTCCTCCATTCCAAAATAGTCATAGTTATAGGATTTTCAAGAGTCAAAATTTCAAAAAGAAGCGCATAATTTAATGAGGTTTTCAAACATACAAGGTCAAATTTAACGTTGTCTATTTAGGTCAATCCTCAAAGTTCAAGAGTACTTTAAACGTGAATGCTTCTGTTTCAAAATTTTGAACGAAGCGCCAAAAGAGCCTCTACTCACCCAAAATCGCGTGAGACCAATGTTGGTAGAGGAAATTACATTTCTAACTCCGACCCGTGAAACCTGCTGGCCTGACGTCCAAAGGTCTAAACGGGGGTAGGTTTGTAACTTCATCTAGATGCCACTCAACCGCCTCCGGAAAACATTCATACACCATGGCCGCCTAAACACAAATGCGCTCAGCCGAAATCGCTCCCGCCCACTATTTGGGACACCTGGGATTACCGTCCTACCACCGACCCGCAGTAGGTCCAAAATTTAAGAGGGGGGCAAAGTATGTGCTTTCCAAAAATTTCAAACAACCGCGTCCCATCTGTTAAAAAAACAAGCACGTCCCTGACCGAAACATGGTTCCCCCTTAGCCCCCCCCTCCGATTCCCCATTCGTACGCCATGGGCGCCAAAACTACCTATCCACCAGCCGCGAAACCCCGGCGTCCTCCGTCTGCCACCCCATCCCACCCGTCAACCGCCGCCCTCCTCCATCACGCCGGAGCCGATGCCCCGACGTCGTCGTCCACCGCAACCGCAACTGCAACACCCTCCACGGCTAGTAGATGAAGCCAAGGCCGAGATGCCTCCAGTACGCCGTCCTGCGCCTCACCGCTGCCGCTCCAACGTCCCACCATCCACCGCACCGGAGCTGTTCCCACTATGCTGTCCTTCGCAGCCTCAGATCTGCTTCCCCTCCGCCGACAGACGGCCACCGCAACACAGTGAACAATTTGGCCATGGGTTCATCCAAGCTCCACCCTCCTCCACAACATCGGCTCCCCCGTAAAAAGAAGAACATCACCGCGAAATCGCGAGCAAACAATACTTGCAACCGGAACTGGTACTCCACTTCCCTTATTCATGCACATATTGCGTGTTTGCTTGGACGGTATTCATCCCACAGAAGACACTAGTTGACCGCTTCTTCTTGCACCTTCTTCCTGATACTAGATGTTCCTAGTAACTCGTGATGCACAAGGTTTCTCCCCGTATACTATTTCACGTTAGCCAGAGGTCCGTTGCCCTCCTGGATTTCAATTCCTGGTCAGTTGATTCCCAATTAAAGGAAACATTCCCCGGCATAACAGGCCCTAGTCCGCCTATTACGCCGGGGAAGCAGTACCTCGGTGTTTATCTTAGGGTCTATGGGGCCTTGCTGCTGGTACCTGATCTAGAGGTCGGTTGGGCTTAAAGGGATAGCTGGGGGTGCTGCCAAGCATGGCGGTGGTGTGAGGTCGAGGGGAGGGCGGGGCGGCGAAGGCAGGGGTCTAGGCCGGTGGTCGCTGGCGGTTCGAGAAAGATCGTAAACAGTGACTGGCTGGAGGTAGATGAAGGCCATCTTCCCGTTCCTTGTAGATCGGACAGTTCAGAAAATATATGCTGCCCTATTGAAAGGATCGATATGGTTGACTAGAGGGGGTGAATAAGCAACTAACAATTTTTAGCTTTTCATTACAAATTAGGTAAGGCAACAAATAGGTTGTCTAGATGTGCAACTAGGTGAGCAACCTATATGATGCAACAACAATGACAACAAATTCAAGCAAAGGATACAACACAACAATAGCTTGCACAATGTAACGGAAAGAGATAACCACAACTGGAGCCGGTGGAGACGAGGTTGTGTTACCGAAGTTCCTTCCCTTTGAGGGGAAGTACGTCTCCGTTGGAGCATTGTGGAGGCACAATGCTCCCCAAGAAGCCACTAGGGCCACAGTATTCTCCTCACGCCCTCACACAATTTGAGATGTCATGATTCCACTAGTGGTGCCCTTGAAGGCGGTAACCGAACCTTTACAAAAAGGGTTGGGGCAATATCCACAACTTGATTGGAGGCTCACAACAGCACCTGATGAGGACATCAATACCATTGTTACACCCACAGCCTCTGCTGCTATACTTACTGGACCAATTACTAGAGCTCGCGCACGCCAATTGAATTACCAGGTAATTTTGTTTCATGGTAATGATTCTAATTTTCTTGAGAATATGATGCTGCCTAAATTGGATACATTTGTTTTGCTTACAAATGAAGGGCCAGGCATGGATAAGAGGGAAGAACACTGGAGCAAGACCAAGCCTGGAGATGATGGCATGCGCAAGGGGAACAAGAACAGAGTTACAAGTGATGATTTCAGGACTTTGAAGCCACCATAGTGCATGAAGCCTTGGACGAAATATACAAGATGCCACTTCATAAATTTCATCCAGAGGCTATTCTAGGTGCTGCGTCACCTTATTATTGGGCCAGGCCCATGTAATTTCGAAATACTTAAGTATAGGCTGTTTTTAGAGTCCGTATGTGTGGGGAAACAAGAGTTAGGGTTGGATTCGGACCCCTCCCACAAGGGCCACGAAATTCCCCATATTCCTCCATATATACAGCCCTTAGGGCGTCGTTTAGACTTTGGGATTTGTTTAGTTAAAAGTTAGCCATTGCAACTTCGCGTACTTTGTGTCCAACGACCAGACCAAGATCGCTTTCGGATCCCCACCATTACCAATACTTCATATATATTCGCAATATTCAGATTGCTTTATCATATTCTTGCTAGTTCTTGGATTGCTTGCAGGAATAGACCTTCATGGTCAGGCTAATTGTGCTTCCAGCATCGTCAGTAACCTCGAGAGATTGGTTTAGCGATTGCTAAGGCGCAATGTCGTGCACGTTTGTAGTCGGATCGTCAAAGTCGTCTCCATCAAATCGATAGTTATCAGATTTCCAGGTTGCTCGGTGAGATTTTACAGTTTTTCGTAGTTTAGATCGAGTCTGTTCTTCATACCTATAGTCCATGAAAAAAGCGAAAAAAATTAGGGTTAGTTCATCCTACCCGAACCAATCTGAGCCTTTGCATAATCTTTTCTGTATTTGCTTTGTTGAATTTGCGGTTGCATCGATAGGTGTCAAGTTGCTTTGGTCTTAGCGTCTGGTTTCCCTTAGAGTTTCGAAGTTCTGTTCACAAGTTGTCACGCCACGCCAAGACCATCATCATTGTTCTTACCATATACCACCACCACCAACATATTCCTTACCGCTGCCATATACATCCGCCTGTCCACCACCAATCCGAGTCCACATATACATCTGCTTGTCCACCACCAATCCGAGTCCACGTATACATCCGCCTATACACCACCAATCCGAGTCCACATATACATCTGCTTGTACACCACCAATCCGAGTTCTTTTCATATTAGGTTTATTTTCGAGATCCATCTAGTTTTCGTTTTGTGAAAAAACAGTCTGGAGACCCCCGGGCAATTTTTAGGCCAAATTTTCGGTGACCGAAAATATTTTTTCCCTATCCTATTTTTAGGTCCCAGGGACCGTTTTGAGACACTCGCCATCATAGTGATTTTTTGTCGCACTTTTTCGTCGTCGCTGCCCTAATTTCTGGGAAAAAATTTGCCAAAAAAATTCCGTGCCCATCCTGTCAGTTTGACCTGGGAAGAGTTTTGAGACACTCGCCATTATAGTGATTTTTCGCAAAAAAAAGGAGTGCAAAAAAAAGAGCGCAAAAAAAAGAGCAAAAAAAAATTCCAGATTGTGCTTTTCCCTTGTTTACGTGCAGCGCCGTGATTTTTTTAGTGTTCTAGGCTAGCATCTCTAGCACGGTCTAGCCTAGGACCAGCACACTACCATCGTTGAGCGTTTATTCAACTTTGCATATCTGAACTGATTATTGCTGACCCTTTTTGCTACCATATTATAAGCCTTCCCAGCTCCACATACATCTACGTCGTGCGTTTGACTCTCCCTGGTAATCGCTCTATCCAAGCTTTGAGAGTTTTGACTACATCGGTAACCGCCAGCTGCTGGGTAAGAACTGGTAAGAATTTGAGATTTTCTTGATGGATTTGTGACACCCACCACCACCACCACTTGTTAGTAGTCTGTAGGATCCTGTGTGTTTCTATTGCTTCTAACCATGCCGTGATCATGGTTTACAAGATTTAATTTGGGAGAACTTTACTAACAAGGAGCTTCATGATAAGTTTCAGCAAATGATGGTGAGCAGTGCAAGATGTCTGAACAATTTTGAAGAGGCCATGGAGAAGATCACTGGCCTTGAGAAGACGTTCGAAACAAAGCTCGATAACGGATTTAATGAATAGCTTGCGCGTCTTCCACCACCGGCTGCACCTGCCGCACCTCAACAACAACTACTACTACCTCCACGTTGCGAAACAGCCCTCCGCCGAGCAAGCCGTGTCCTTCTTCAGCCCGGCCAAACTGTTGGTGCTACTGTTGATACTTCTGTGGCTCCTGTTGCTGATGCGGAGGATGATTATGCGGGAGATTGCGAGGATGAGGTTGATCAAAATCAGAACTACGTGCAACCACCAGCACCACAACCACCAGGTCGTCCACATGCAAATAATCACAATGGTAGGGCTCTCCCTCAGGTACGAGATCATGACCATCTTCCTAAACTGAAATTGAATATTCCACCATTTGAGGGTACATATGTTCCTGATATATATCTTACTTGGGAGTTAGAAACTGAACAACGATTTACATGTTTACAATATCTACGAGGAGAGGCGTATTCTCATTGCTTTGTTTGTGCTTTCACTAGCTTTGCATGTGTTTGGTGGTCTGAACATTGTACATTATATCCTATTCCAGCTACTTGGGCTGCTTTGAAAACTGCTATGCGTACTCGTTGGGTTCCACCATATTATCAACATGAATTAATTCAAAAATTGCAGCGCTTGAGACATGGAAAAAATTATGTAGAAGAATATTATCAGGAATTACAAACTGGCATGATTAGATGTGGTATTGTTGAGGATAATGAAGCTATGCGTGCATGTTTTATGGGTGGATTAAATAGAGACATTCAGACCATTCTAGAGTATAAGGATTATAATAATATCACTCGTTTATTCCATCTTGCTTGCAAAGCTGAACGTGAAGTGCAAGATCGACAGGCATTGGCGCGAACTAACTTTTCTGCAGGTCGACTTTCATCATGGACACCACTCTACTTCCACCGCACCATTACCTCCATCGGTGCCACCTCGGCCGTGATACAAGAAAGCGGGCACAACCACCACTCTCCGCCAAGAGCACACTGCCGGGCTGCCAGAGCTCTTCTTCTTCCATGGCGTCGACAGGGAACAAAAGTGATATTATTTGTCGTCGTTATACGGGAAGAGGACATTTTGCGAGAGAATGCAAATCTCAGCGTGTGATGATTGTTACTGAGGATGGTGGGTATGAGTCCGCTAGTGACTATGATGAGGAGACTTTGGATCTTATTATACATGAAGAACACGGTGGAGATGATTCTGATCATGAGACGCAATACATGGCTGCTCAAGATGCCGACATGTATGAATATTTAGTTACTCAACGTGTTTTGAGTGTGCAGGTTACACAAGCTGAGCAAAATCAGAGGCATAATTTGTTCCATACAAAGGGAGTTGTGAAGGAACGTTCTATTCGCGTCATCATAGATGGAGGGAGCTGCAACAACTTGGCTAGCATGGAGATGGTGGAGAAGCTATCTCTCACCACAAGACCACATCCACATCCTTACTACATCCAATGGTTCAACAACAGCGGCAAGGTTAAGGTAACACATACTGTTCGTGTGCATTTTAGTATCTCTACATATGCTGATTATGTTGATTGTGATGTGGTACCTGTGCAAGCATGTTCCTTATTACTTGGTAGACCATGGCAATTTGATAAAAATTCTATACACCATGGTAGAAACAATCAGTATACTCTTGTTCATAAGGATAAAAATATTAATTTGCTTCCTATGACTCCTGATTCCATTTTGAAAGATGATATTAATAGAGCTAATAAAGCAAAACAGGAGAAAAATAAGAGTGAAAATCAGATTGTGGCAAAAGAATTTGAGCAACAAATGAAGCCTAATAATAAACCATCTAGTGTTGCTTCTGAAATTAAATTGAAAAGTGCATGCTTACTTGCCACCAAATCTGATATTGATGATCTAGATTTTAGCAAATCTGTTTGCGATGCTTTTGTGTGCAAAGAGGCATTATTTTCATTCGAGGACGTGCCTTCCTCTTTGCCTCCTGCTGTCACTACCATTTTGCAGGAGTTCGCTGACGTCTTTCCACAAGATGTGCCACCGGGATTAGCACCTATTCGAGGGATTGAGCATCAAATTGACTTAATTCCCGGTGCATCATTACCCAACCGTGAACCATACCGTACCAATCCAGAGGAGACAAAGGAGATTATGCGCCAAGTACAAGAGCTGCTCGACAAAAGGTTATATCGCCGAATCCTTAGTCCTTGTCTTTGTTCCTATCATTTTAGTGCCGAAAAAGGATGGTGCGTCGGCGTATGTGTGTTGATTGTAGAGGCATTAATAGTATTACTATTCGTTATCGTCATCCTATTCCTAGGCTAGATGATATGCTTGATGAATTGAGTGGCTCTACAATATTCTCCAAAGTTGATTTGCGTAGTGGATACCATCAAATTCGTATGAAATTGGGAGATGAATGGAAAACAACATTTAAAACTAAGTTTGGATTAAATGAGTGGTTAGTCATGCCTTTTGGGTTAACTAATGCACCTAGTACTTTCATGAGACAAATGAACGAAGTTTTACGTGCTTTCATTGGACGATTTGTGGTAGTCTATTTTGATGATATCTTGATTTATAGCAAATCTTTGGAAGAACATTTGGAACATTTACGTGCTGTTTTATTGCTCTACGTGATGCACGTTTGTTTGGTGACCTTGGGAAGTGCACCTTTTGCACCATCGAGTATATTTTCTTGGCTATGTTGTTTACTCCACGAGGGAATTGAAGTTGATAAAGCCAAGATTGAAGCTATTGAGAGTTGGTTTGCATCCCAAAATGGTTACACAAGTGAGGAGTTTTCTTGGCCTCATTTGGATTCTATAGGCGTTTGTGAGAGATTTCAGCACCATTGCTGCACCTCTCAACGAGCTTACAAAGAAGGATGTGCCTTTTGTTTGGGGTACCGCACGAGGAAGAAGCCTTCACGGTATTGAAAGATAAGTTGACACATGCTCCTTTACTCCAACTTCCTGATTTTAATAAGACTTTTGAGCTTGAATATGATGCTAGTGGAATTGGATTAGGAGGTGTGTTATTACAAGATGGCAAACCTGTTGCATACTTTTCTGAAAAATTGATTGGGCCTAGTCTGAATTATTCTACTTACGATAAAGAATTATATGCTCTTGTTCGGACTTTAGAGACATGGCAACATTATTTATGGCCCAAAGAATTTGTTATACATTCTGATTATGAATCTTTGAAACACATTAAAAGTCAAGTAAAACTGAATTGTAGACATGCTAAATGGGTTGAATTCATTGAGACTTTCCCTTATGTCATTAAACACAAGAAGGGTAAAGAAAATGTTATTGCTGATGCATTGTCTCATCAGCGATACTATGCTTTCACAACTTGACTTCAAAAATATTTGGTTTGGAGACCATCAAAGATCAATATGTGCATGATGCTGATTTTAAAGATGTAATGCAGAATTGTAAAGAAGGATGAACATGGAACAAGTTCGTTATTAATGATGGCTTTGTGTTCCGTGCTAACCAACTATGCATTCCAGCTAGCTCTGTTCGTCTTTTGTTGTTGCAGGAGGCGTGTGGAGGAGGATTAATGGGACACTTTGGCGTGAAGAAGACGGAGGACGTACTTGCTACACATTTCTTTTGGCCAAAGATGAGATGCGATGTTGAGCGTTTTGTTGCTCGCTGCACTACATATCAAAAAGCTAAGTCACGACTCAATCCTCATGGTTTATATATGCCTTTGCCTGTACCTACTGTTCCTTGGGAGGATATATCTATGGAATTTGTTTTAGGTTTACCTCGAGCAAAGAAGGGGAGGGATAGCATATTTGTTGTCGTGGATAGGTTCTCGAAAATGGCACACTTTATTTCATGTCATAAAAGCGATGATGCCGATAATGTTGCTGATTTGTTCTTTCGTGAAATTATTCGCTTGCATGGTGTGCCCAATACTATTGTTTCAGATCGTGATACTAAATTTCTTAGCCACTTTTGGAGATGTTTATGGGCTAAGTTGGGGACTAAATTGCTTTTAGTACTACTTGTCACCCCCAAACCGATGGACAAACTGAAGTAGTCAATAGAACATTGTCTACTATGCTTAGGGCTGTTTTGAAGAATAATAAGAAAATGTGGGAAGAATGCTTGACTCATATTGAATTTGCTTATAATCGTTCGTTGCATTCTATTACTAAGATGTGCCCATTTGAAATTGTGTATGGTTTCCTACCTCGTGCACCCATTGATTTGTTGCCTCTTCCATCTTCGGAGAAGGTTAATTTTGATGCTAAACAACGTCTTGAATTGATCTTAAAAAATGCATGATTAACTAAGGAAAACATTGAGTGTATGAATGCTAAATATAAACTTGCTAGAGATAAGGGTAGAAAACATGTTGTCTTTGCACCTGGAGATCTTGTTTGGTAACATTTGCGTAAGGATAGGTTTCCTAATTTGCGCAAATCAAAGCTAATGCCATGTGATGATGGTCCTTTTAAGGTGTTAGAGAAAATAAATGATAATGCATATAAACTTGAGCTGCCTGCAGATTTTGGGGTTAGTCCGACTTTTAAAATTGATGATTTGAAGCCTTATTTGGGTGAGTAAGATGAGCTTAAAATCGAGGGCGACTTTATTTCAAGAAGGGGAGGATGATGAGGACATCAATACCATTGTTACACCCACAGCCCTGCTGCTATACTTTCATTGGACCAATTACTAGAGCTCAGGTACGCCAATTAAATTACCGGTACTTTCGCTTTCTTGGTAATGATTCTAATGTTCATGAGAATATGATGCTGCCTAAATTGGATGCATTTGTTTTGCTTACAAATGAAGGGCCCGGCATGGATAAGAGGGATGAACATCGGAGCAAGACCAAGCTCGGAGATGATAGCATGCTAAGGGGAACAAGAACGGAGTTAGAAGTGATGATTTCAGGACTTTGAAGCCACCATAAGGAGTGCATGAAGCCTTGGACGAAATATACAAGATGCCACTTCATAAATTTTCTCCAGAGGCTATTCTAGGTGCTGCGTCACCTTATTATTGGGCCAGGCCCGTGTAATTTCGAAATACTTAAGTATAGGCTGTTTTTAGACTCCGTATTTGTGGGGAAACAAGAGTTAGGGTTGGATTCGGACCCCTCCCACAAGGGCCACGAAATCCCCCCCTATTCCTCCATATATACAGCCCTTAGGGCGTCATTTAGACTTTGGGGTTTGTTTAGTTAAAAGTTAGCCATTGCAACTTCGCGTGCATTGCTTTGTGTCCAACGACTGACCAAGACCGCTTTCAGATCCCCACCATTACCAATATTTCATATATATTCGCAATATTCAGATTGCTTTATCATATTCTTGCTAGTTCTTCGATTGCTTGCAGGAACAGACCTTCGTGGTCAGGCTGATCGTGCTTCCAGCATGGTCAGTAACCTTGAGAGATTGGTTTAGCGATTGCTAAGGCGCAATGTCGTGCACGTTTGTAGTCGGATTGTCAAAGTCGTCTCCATCAAATTGATAGTTATCATCTCATCGAAAGATCGGGACACCTCCGCCTCTATCAACACCATGGAGCTTCACCACGATGGAATGTGGCTCCGAGGTGACCTCAACCGTCTAGGGTGCTCAAACACCTAAGAGTAACAAGATTGGCAAGGGATTTGTGGGGGAATAAAATTTCTCTTGGTGGAAGTGTAGATCTGGGCTTTCTCAACCAGTGCCGAGAAAATCAACAAGTTTCATTTGCTAGGGAGAGAGATCGGGCGAAAATGAGCTTAGGAGCAACAATGGAGTTAGGGTAGGAAGAGGTGAGTCTTCTTTGGGGAAGAAGACAACCTCTTATAGTGGGGGGACAAATCCAACCATTATGCACCTCTCAGCCTACAGACGAGTGGTACTACCGCTCCATGAAGGATGCACAGGAGAAAACGAGAAACAGGGGAAAATAGAGGGGCAGGCGGTGGTAGCGCGGTAGTAGGGCAGTACTACACGCCTATGGGCGTGACCTCGCCTCAACTACATTGCTAGAACCGCCCATTTTCCGGGGACAAACGGGTAGCACGGTAGTAGCCCGGAGGCACCACCGTAGAACCCAACATGAAACATCAAGGTCCCAGCCACGAGAGGTAGTGCGAGCAATACTGGTGGTAGCACTACCGCCCCAGTTCGTGGTACTACCGCTTACAAACTTTCACCACTTCTTCGGTACAAAACGGTGGACAACTCCAAAGGCGGATAGGGACAAAGGGTGGAATATGAGTGTGTATGTGTTGATTCCACCCGAACTTTTCCGAAGCGGATCTCCTCATGATAGTACGGTTATCCCTATGACTCAAGACCACCAGAAAAGAACCATAGGAAAGAAAACTGTCTTCACTTGAAACTCCCAGGGCCACGAGTCGTCTTGTGCCAAATGCTTGAACAACTGAAAAGCTTAATGCACACGATTAGTCTGCAATCACATTGTCATCAATCACCAAAACTACTTAGGTAGAAATATGCCCTAACAATCTCCCCCTTTTTGGTGGATTGATGACAACACGGGATTTGCACAAAGGATAAGGTAAAGTGGTTTGCAAACCCACAGTCTACAAAATATAGACGGGCTCCCCCTAGATGTGTGAACTACTTGAGATATGCTTTGGACTACAAAGCACACATATATAGGATCCTCACTCCCCCTATATTTTATAGACCAAGCTATACTAGCAAAAAAATAGTAAGATGAAAGCAGGCAAGCAATAGCAGGAGAGCATATGAATAAAAGCATAAGCATATATAGGATGCATCTCACAGGTAATAACTAACATAAAGTACTAGACATAAATAGATAGAGATAAGGTAGCTCATATGTCTCTCACCATAGGGTCTCGAACACAAGGATGAACATAAACGATAGCAAACGAGTTTGAGCGAGGAAAGCAACTGCAAATAGAGAAACACACTCAACACTGCAAATCCCTACACTCTCTCCCCCTTTGGCATCGAGACACCAAAAGGGTAGAGAGGACACCTAAACACGACGGTCGTAGCAACACACCCGGACATCACCAATCGTACTCCTCCTCGTCGGCTGGGATTCACGATGTCTCAAGGGCCTCCAAAGTGCCATCATCGTAATCAGTCCACCTGACGGTGCACATAGATCCAAGCCTCCTCATCAGTGATCCTGTCCTCAGAGCCATCAGAAATAGTGAGGCCGACCTGTCTCATAACAGCCTTGTCACAAAAGCGGGTCTTCTTCTCAACAACGTGAGCCTTATATTGTACCTTGGCCTGAAGGTAAAACAGCTTCTTCATCTTTTGCTTGAGCTTCTTAGCCCAACATGGCTCCTCAGACGGCTCATAGTCCGGCTCATCATCATCATCGTCCTTAGACTGCACTTGTGGGGCAGGAGCTGGCGTTCCGCACTTCTCCTTCTGCCTCAAGTGAATAACATCATGAGACACTAGGTCTCTAGTGAGAAGCTCCTCATCAGGAAACGTAGACGCCCAAGTCTCCTCAATGAGCTGCATCGTAAGGCCCATAAATGATGCACTTGCGCTCCAACATCGCCAGCACGAAAGTTCCGACCACATGACATGAGAAACACCCAACACTTCCTGAGAGCCCTTCTCCATCTTGAAAAAGAGAAGAAGATCCACCAGATAGGAATGCACCATATCCTGATTGCAAACATGAGGGAACAGAGTGTTCTTGAAGATCGTGTGCATGATATCCAGAAAAGGCCAAAGCTCGTAGGAGACGTGTCCGGTCTCAGACACCTTCCTGGTAGAGAACTGCCACAGAGCCTCCTTGTCAGTAGCAGTGGCCTCCCGGTGAGGGCGAAAACCAATAGGGGTTTGGGCGCCCTTATCCTCATAAGACAGCAACGCCATAAAGTTCTTCCAAGAAGGAGACAAACATCGTCCATTGGTCATCCACGAGGGGGTCCTGTCCTCATCATGCCCAAAGTAAACTGTGGCATAGAATTGGGCCACATGCTTCGCATCAAACTCCTTGTTGAATGAGATGGTCCTCTTGATGTCTAGCTCCTCGCACCTCTGAAGAGCATCTCCCAAGTAAGGCAAGTCCCTCTCCATGTGAGGGATATCAACTGACTTCACTTTCACATACAGATTCTTCTTTGCCTTCAACACATCATGGAAGATAGACTGCTAAAACTTGTTCCAGAACATGCGATGAACAAGTGAAGGATCCTAAGGCTCCCGGTACGGATTCCGCTTTCATGCCATACCAAACTCCAATGCAGACATCTGATGGGCGCCCTTGGGCCCCTTTGTTCTTAGTTGCAATCATTTTGACTCTGTCTTGGCTGCTCACGAGGCACGCAGTGCATGAGAGCCATCCTCCGCACGGTGTGATGTAGGCTGGAACTCTAGACAGCCGATCTTTCACGAAAGGAGCGAATCCCAAAGATGAACATGAAGAACACAAGGGGAAACACGAGGGAAAACACGAGAGAAACACTCAACCAACAAGAATAGATCACACATGCGCTAGATCGATGAACACAAAGGTGAGATACAAGATCAAAATCCAACAAATGACGATACAAAGGTAACCGGTTCTTCTCCGTGAGGAGGTCTTGATTGGGCCACCCAAGAGGGGGTCTTGAATCCGCTTGGAAGGATCTTCTCCAGTGGAGGCGCCTCTCCGAGGAGAAGGTAACCAAGGGGATGAGCAAAGCTCTGACACAAACATGAGCTAATCCTTTGCTAACCCTAGAAAGAGGAAGGTGATGGCGTACATATAGTCTAGGGGGCGAATAGGTACATGGGCCTCGAGCCTTTACTGTGCGCAGACAGACGGAGCCGGATGTCCGGGCGGCCAGGTCGGATGTCCGGGGCTTCGGGAGGGCCGGATGTCCGGGCTGGGAGGTCGGATGTCCGGCTGGCGTGACATATTCAGAGGTTACGGTGCATGGCGCCGGATGTCCGGCTCGCCGGATTCCGAACTTAGCCGGATGTCCGGGCTGGATGCCGGATGTTCGGGCCCTGTAGACTTGGGCGGCTGGGCTGCTGTTGATGTAGTCGCTCCAGGGGCCGGATGTCCGGGGCCTGGAAAGTGATCTTGCTTCCTTCCGTTGGTTTTCTTCATCCATGGCCTTGGCGGCTTGTCCGTCTTCACGTGCATCCTCGGGAGGTTCCTCTTGACACCTAATCATGCATAGCATATCGGACTTAGGTAGTAGCCATGTCTCGAGTGGATCGTATGTGATATCACTAAGGAAGGAAGTCACCTCATTCTCGAGAGCTCTAGCTCGTGCTCGTGTCATAGGTCGTCTTGGCTCTTGATGAGACGATGGTTTGTCCATGGGGATGATCGTAGGATGCTCCGCATCATCTCCCCTCCCTTGGGAAAGATCCGACCTTGGATCAAAATCCTCACCACCATGGTACGGGGAGAGATCTTTGATGTTGAAGACGTCGTTCACGGAATACTTGTCGCGTGGGATGTTGATCTTGTAAGCATTGTTGTTGTAGCGTGCAAGCACCTTGAAGGGTCCATCCGCTTGGGGTAGTAGCTAGGACTTGCGTTCATTGGGGAAGCGGTCCTTGCGAAGGTGTAGCCACACAAGATCTCCAACTTGGAATATCATCGGTTGCTTGTTGACGTTGAGCTTGGTCGCGAGTCGTTGTACTTGGCGCTCGATGGTGTGCCTTGTATCTTCGTGCATCTTCTTGAGGTAGTTGACTCAGGCACTCTCGTCCATGTTTGTGCGCTCTTGTAGCGGTAGAGGTAGAATGTCCAATGTGGACAACGGGTTGAAGCCGTAGACGACCTCGAAGGGGGACTTGCCGGTAGGCGAATGTCTTGCACGGTTGTAGGCATACTCGGCGATAGGTAGGCACTCCTCACACTCCTTGATGTTCTTCTTTATTGTCAGTGGGAACGACACCTATGGGATCACAAGAATCCCTACTACGGTCGCGGGGCGCGGGGTCGTGAGAAGAGCGGATCAAATAGATAGCACACGGTTTCTTTATCCAGGTTCGGGCCGTGAGGATGCGTAAAACCCTACTCCTTCTTTGGTGGTTTGTTTATCTGTGTTCTTGAACTAGCAATGGGGCGTGAGGAGATCCAAAAAGCCGAATCCTCCTCCTGGTCGCCTTGGGCGTCCTTTTCTAGGGAAAGGGGTTGCCACAGTGGCACACGGGAGGTGGAAAGGGTACAGTGATGCGAGTTTATCCCTCGCATTACATGACAAGGCGCCTTTAATGCGTCTTGCTTAGGTGTCCTTGCTTTATCGGGGACGGGAGAGCCCTGTCCCGTCCTTCGCCACTCCCTTCGTGTCGACACGCGGCATACCGGCCAGCGGTAGCGGTGCCATGTAGGCAGGTAGGCGGTGAGGTGGCTAAGTGGTGGGTCTCCACGAAGATCGCCTTGCCGGCCACGCAGGTGCCTCGCCCAACTGGTTGGGTCGGCATGCGAACGGTGGTGGAGGTTTGATTGGCGTGGGCACGATGGTGGCCCCTACGGGTGCTCTTGGCAAGGGCCTCGGCCAGTAGCCTCGACAAAGGGTCATGTTGGGCCCGGCAAGGGTCTTGCCGTGGCGCTGTTGTCATCCCCAAGAAGGCTCTTGCCGGGGCCTTGTGGTCTTCCTTGGCTGGGATCCCGCCAAGGGTCGTCATCTTTATAGTGTGTATCTCGATCTTGAATGTCTTCACAAAGATCTGCATGCCACCACGGGATGTCTCCCGAATCCTTGCCCCATCGGGCGGTGGACTCAAGGGTGAGTCGCTCCGTAGGGTGTGGGGCGAGCTGCCACGGCAAGGGTCTTGCCGGGTTTGCTTAAACAGCCTCCGGCAAGGATCTTGCCGGGGAGTCCGCTTTCGTCCCCTTGCTCTTTGTGGTCTTGGTCGTGGCATCGTTCTGCTCCTTTCGAGCTTCGGCCTTACCGTGGCTCACCTCCCTTGCCTTGCTCGGTCTTGGTGGTGCATTGGCTCGAACTGCCCGTGCCTGCGATTATAGGGGTACAAAAAAGTGTACCCCTCTTTTGTACAATCGACATTATCAACACGCGTAGTAGAGTGGAGAGCGTGCAGTTCGTCACCTCCGCTTTGGCCGTCGGTTTGTGGATGGTACGTCAAGAGAACAAAGCTTGATTCTCGAAGCTTGGCACACAATGTCTTCCAAAAGTAACTCAAGAACTTGACGTCGCGGTCCGAGACAATCGTCTTTGGCAGTCCATGAAGGCGCAAGATTTCCCTACAAAACAAATTTGCAACATGTGAAGCGTCGTCTATCTTGTTGCAAGGAATGAAATGAGCCATTTTGGAGAATCGTTCCACAATAACAAAAATGGAATCCTTGCCATTTGTAGTTCTAGGCAAACCAAGCACAAAATTCGTGCTAATATCTTCCCATGGTTGATATGGAATTGGAAGTGGCATGTAAAGACCATGAGATTGAGCTTTAGACTTAGCTTTGCAACATGTAGAGCATTGGTTGGTGAAGCGGTTGACGTCGCGAAACATCTTAGGCCAAAAGTAGTTCTTGGAGAGCGTGGCAAATGTTTTGTCGCGTCCAAAATGTCCCATTAGTCCTCCGCCATGAGATTCTTGCAAAAGAAACAAACGAAGAGAAGACTCAGGGATGCATAGTTTGTTAGCTCTCATAAGATAACCATCGTTGATGTAATAGCGTTCCAAGATGTATGCATCAAACATTTGGCATAAGGAATAGCAAAAGTAGGATCATGCTCATACAAGTCTTTTATATGCTCGAAACCAATGACATTCAATTCAAGTTGAGTAACAAACATGCATAAACGGGAAAGCGCATCCGCCACAACATTTTCCTTACCTTTAATATATTTGATGACATAAGGAAAAGACTCAATAAACTCACTCCATTTAGCATGACGCTTGTTCAACTTAGTTTGACCCTTAAGATGCTTAAGCCGTTTCATGATCGGTATGGATGATAAATTCATGAGGGCGAAGGTAATGTTTCCATTCACGCAAAAATCGCACTTAAGCGTATAGCTCTTTGTCATAGATGGGGTAATTGAGTTACACGCCAGAGAGTTTCTCACACCTCCTATGCCATTACCACTAGCATCGCAATGAATCTCAAAGGGTTTGTCAAAGTTGGGTAATGCAAGCACGGGAGCATGAGTAAGCAAATTCTTTAGCTCATTGAAAGCGAGTCTTGGGATGTCCCCCAAACAAATGGTGCATTTTTCTTACTCAAAGCATGCAAAGGTGAAGCAATGGTGCTAAAATCCTTCACAAATCGAAGGTAGAAACCGGCTAAACCAAGAAAACTACGCACTTGCTGCAAATTGGTTGGTTGGGGCCAAGTTTTAATAGCATTGATCTTAGATTCATCAACATGAACACCCTTAGAAGATAGTACAACACACAAGAAAACAAGCTTATCAACACCAAAGAGGCATTTTTCCATATTAGCATAAAGTTGCCCTTTTCGAAGAGTTTGTAGCATGGTGCGAAGGTGGGTGACATGCTCTTTGAGAGATTTGCTAAAAACAAGGATATCATCGAAGTAGACAACAAAAAATTCACCAATGTAAGGGCGAAACACATAATGCATAAGACGCATGAAAGTACCGGGTGCTTCCGATAAATCCATAGGCATGAGTAACCAGTCATACAAACCAAACTTAGTTTTGAAAGCGGTTTTCCATTCATCACCCTCTTGTATGCGGATTTGATAGTAACCACTTTTAAGATCAATTTTGGAAAAAATAGTGACACCGCTAAGCTCATCAAGCATATCATCAAGGCATGGAATGGGGTACCTATAGCGAACGGTGATAGCATTGATGGGTCTACAATCGGAACACATGCAAAAGCTACCGTCTCTATTGGGCACAAGAATGACCGGTACGGCACAAGGACTCAAACTTTCACGCACATGTCCATGGTCTATGAGATGCTTTACTTGCCTTTGTATTTCTTTGGTTTCTTCGGGGTTGACGCGGTATGGGGCCTTGTTAGGTAGAGGTGCTCCGGGGGTGAGGTCGATTCGGTGTTCAATGCCTCGTAGTGGAGGTAGACCCGGATAACACTAGAGGAAGATTGTGAGAGGTGTTAGCTTTTGTTGCCTCGTCCTTGCACAATAGGACATAGTGTAGGACACTCGATGGGTTCTCACACACTTCTCTCGTCTCACGTTTGGTGGCAAATAGAACTAAGTGTTGCTTGTCGCTTATCGTGGAGGCACTCAATTTTGGCTTGTGGCGCTCACTCTCTTTTTGGTGGTTCGCTCTCTCGCTACTCTCTCCACGATTGGTTGCTTGCTTGTCGGCGAGCACTTGGCTTGGAGACATAGGTCGTAGCCTTGTGGTCTTCCTTGGCTGGGATCCCGCCAAGGGTCGTCATCTTCTATAGTGTGTATCTGATCTTGAATGTCTTCACAAAGATTTGCATGCCACCACGGGATGTCTCCTCAATCCTTGCCCCATGGGGGCAAAGTGGACTCAAGGGTGACTCACTCCGTGGTTAATGAGGCGAGCTGCCACGGCAAGGGTCTTCCCGGTTTGCTAAAACCGCCTCCCGGCAAGGATCTTGCCGGGAGTCCGCTTTCGTCCTTTGCTCTTTGTGGTCTTGGTCTTGGCGTCGTTCTGCTCCTTTAGAGCTTCGCCACCTTGGCTCACCTGCCTTGCCTTGCTCGGCGGTGGTGCCAGCGGCTCGATCGCCTGCAGCAGTTATAGGGGTACAAAAGTGTACCCTCTTTTTGTACACCGGCAGAGCCCCGGGCCAGCGCCACACGTAAGCGCAACCGCGTCGTTGGCCTACGCCCAAAAACGGTCTTGTGCGCGGGCAGGGTGGTTTTACCATGGTAAGTCTCTTGGCGCCTTTGCGCTTCCCACGCCTCCCATGCGCTGCTCGGTGTGGGAGGCGTGTGTGACGTGGGCTGACATGCGTGGGGCTGAGCTTCTGTCGCGCATGCGCCACGTCGCCGATTAATGTGAAAGGAGGCGGCCGCGTTTTCCCCCATAAGAAGGAATAACTGCATGCTGGCCGCTCAATTTCTCCTCTTCTCTCGTACCTTTTCCAATCTCAGAGCCGCCGTTTCCTCTCTTCCTTCCTTCCTAAGCTTTTGCTCCCCTCCCACTTCATCCGCCATGGAGAGAGGGAATCCTGGCTCTTCAACGGTGGCGGCGAGGGTCGCCGCTCGACAATGCGTCCTTCCTTCTCCTGCACCTGCGGTGGCAGAGCCACCATGAGGAAGGGGGCGAGGCCGAAGCGCTCGGGGAAGAGGAGGACGGGGCGGCGCGCCGGTCTCGCCTCCGCCAGTAGTTCCTCCCCCCATGGAGGGCCATGTTGGGGATGACCCTTGCGAGTTCTTCGTCAGGCTGCGCCGGCCGCCTCGCCGTCGCCTTTGTCTCCCGACTCCATTCGCGCGGGAGAAGGAGCTGGATCCGTCGGAGTCATTGCGGATGTACATGCGGGGCTGTGGGATCAGCGGTACGCGAGTTCGTGTCGACTTCCCAGCCCCTCACGTGATGTATCTTCGTTGGGGATGGAAGACGTTCGCTCATATCCATAGCTTGACGGAGGGGCTCACTCTCCATTTGAAGCTGATGGAGGGCGGCCTCCTCTCCGTCAAGGTCTTCGGGCTAGAGGGAGTCCCGGACTAGGGGCTGTCCGGATAGCCGGACTATCGTCACGGCCGGACTCCAAGACTATGAAGATACAAGATTGAAGACTTCGTCCCGTGTCCGGATGGGACTTTCCTTGGCGTGGAAGGCAAGCTTGGCGACACGGATATGTAGATCTCCTACCATTGTAACCGACTGTGGTAACCAACCTAACCTATCCGGGTGTCTATATAAACCGGAGGGTTTTAGACCGTAGAGATCTAACAACAATCATACCATAGGCTAGCTTCTAGGGTTTAGCCTCCTTGATCTCGTGGTAGATCTACTCTTGTACTACCCATATCATCAATATTAATCAAGCAGGAGTAGGGTATTACCTCCATCGAGAGGGCGAACTCGGGTAAAAACATCGTGTCCCTTGTCTCCTATTACCATCCGCCTAGACGCTGATTAGGGACCCCCTACCCGAGATCTGCGGTTTTGACACTGACATTGGTGCTTTCATTGAGAGTTCCTCGTGTCGCCACCGATAGGCCCGATGGCTCCTTCGATCATCAACAACGACGGTCCAGTGGTGAGACTTTTCTCCCCAGACAGATCTTCGTGTTCGGGCGGCTTTGCGACCGGCAATTAAGCTAGGCCATCTGGAGTAGATCGAAAGCTACGCCCCTGGCCATCAGGTCAGATTTGGAAGTTTGAACTATACGGCCGACATCCGCAGAGACTTGATCTTCGACGGATTCGAGCCGCAGCCAAGCGTGTCGCACTGTCTCGATGGGCATGATCTCGCTCTGCATTTAACAGTGCCCCGAGGCCGCACCAAGATCCGCTCCGACCCTTAATCCGGAGCCGGATTCCCCGATCGAGGATGAGTGGTTGGACACCGCCTCGGGGCTACAATCTCTCGGCCGATCGAGCGAACTCCATCCTGTCCTTTGCGAAGACCTCGACTCAGTGGTGTCGGACTCCTCTCCGGGACTACGAACCCTCCGCGCCCGCCAATCGAATCAATTAAGCGCGGTCATGGAGTTCACTACCGCGGACATCTTTTCAGCACTTCGCCCTTTGGCGACATCCTGAATTCACTAAAGTCTCTCTCTTTATCCAGGAGAGCCTGGCGGACTATGGACAGGAAGGTTGGGATGCGGACGACGAAGAAATTCAACGCCCACCCACCACCCACTTTGTAGCCATGCCGATGATTTAACCGACATGCTAGACTACGACTCGAAGACATCGGCGGTATGGGACGACGACGCCAGAGATTTACCAAGACCCAGCGCCTACGAGACGCTTTGGAAGGCCACCTAAATCATATGAGATATACATGGTGGACATCCCAAAAGATGGGAACGGCGATGGAACAACGGAGGATGACCTCTCCAAGAAACAGCAAGCACCGACGTCGGTGGCGCCCGCTCTAAATCCCGCCACAATAAAAGCGGTGATTCCGCACGGGAGATAATGACACCGGACAAGGTCAAGAGAACCCACTCCAAAGAGGACTCCGCAGGAGGAGGGAGAAGCAAGTCCGCACGACGGTCACGGCAGTAAAGAGAGGTCGAGGACAATAATTATGCGCCTCCCTCGAAGATGAGGCAAGCCTCAACGATTTACGAATTTGTCGTGCACGAGGATCCGCCGAACAGGAGCTTTTCAAACGCGGGCTTATAGCCACGGCAAGCAGCCTCAAGAAAAAGCAGCAACAGCTTAGAGCTGATCAAGACCTGCTAGGTGACGAGATGGTGAAGTCCTTGCGGCCAAAGAGTATGAACTGGAAAGCCCTCCAACAGCTACCCCAAACGCAGGCCGTTGCCTCGACTAGAGGAGGAAGCACCCAAGTCGCCAACAAGACGACATGGTAGACCAACCACCCCGTGGCGGTGACGATGTAGAAGCCTCTCGGCCATCCGCTCAAGCCACACCCCGACGCCACTCAAAAAGTACAAAGGCATGGGAAACGCGGACTTGCGAGATATATTGGAGGATAAGGCAAAACATACAAGATCGATCTCACGGATCGCGTGGGCGCCCAAAGCAATGCGGGATGATTACCGTCACGCGGATACAAAGAAACCGGCCGGGCGAACACAAGATGAACAAAGCTCATATGAGCTACGTCGTGATATAGCCCAATCTGAGGCGCGCACACCCACTATGCTTCACGGATGAAGTAATGGATCATCAAATCTCCGAGGGCTTCAAGCCCGTAAACATCGAATCATACGATGGTACCCACAGATCCTGCGGTCCGGATCGAGGATTATCTCCTCCATATCCACATGGCCCATGGTGATGATCTACATGCCATCAAATACGTCCCACTCAAGCTTAAAGGCCCGGCTCGACATTGGCTCAATAGCTTGCCGCCAGAATCAATTGGTTGTTGGGAGGACACGGAAGCCACATTCCTTGATAACTTCCAGGCACATATGTCTGCGACCACGTATCGCCGATGACCTTAGCCACATAATTCAGCAACCGGAGAAGAATCGGCGGACAATTTTGGACACGGTTCCTAACAAAGAAAAAATCAAATCGTTGATCGTCCGGATGCACGGGCCCTTGCAGCCTTCAAAGATAACATCCGCGACGAGTGGCTTGCCGCAGCACCTAGGACAGGAAAAGCCGAAATCTATGGCAGCCCTCACAACCCTCATGACTCGCTTTTGTGCGGGAGGACAGCTGGCTAGCTCGAAGCAACAATCTCTGGGCCAAACATCCCGATAGTCTGGATACCAAGGACAGCAATGGCGGTCGCGTCGCAACAGAACAAGAAGCGCCGCGTGATTAACGGGCGATAATATCAAGATCTGACGTCAATGCCGGATTCAGAGGCTCTAAACCCGGTCAGCGGAAGAAGCCATTCAAAAGAAATACCCAGGGCCCGTCCAAACTTGGACCGAATACTCGATCGCTTGTGCCAGATACATGGCACCCCCGAAAAACTAGCCAACCACACCAACAGGGGACTGTTGGGTGTTCAAACAAGCGAGCAAGTTAAGTGCGAACTCAATGACAAGGGCTGCATAGCGATGGCGAGGAAGAGCCCGGCCGCCCGAACAATAAAGGACAGAAGGTTTTCCTACACACAAGTGCGGACGGTGAACATGATATACGCAACCCACATACCCAAAAGGGAGCGGAAGCGTGCACTAAGGGACGTATATGCGATGGAGCCGGTCGGCTACCAAGTTCAACCCATGGTCTTCCTGCCCGATCACCTTCGATCAAGGGACCACCCCACTAGCATCCGTCCGCGGCGGCTTCGCCGCATTGGTTCTTGACCCAATTATCGACGGATTTCACCTCACCAGAGTCCCGATGACGGGCGGCAATTTGAACCTGCTTTATTAGGATACGGTCGCAAAATGGGCATTGACCCTCAAGGATTAAACCTACAAAGGCGACCTTTAAAGGCGTCATACCGGGTGTAGAGGCCAGTTATGCGGGCTCAATTACACTCGAAGTGGTCTTCGGATCCCGGATAACTTCCGGCGAAAAGAAGTTAATCTTCGACATCGTCCCATTCCGCATATATTCATTGCTCGGACGAACCGCATTGACCCAAAGTTCAATGCGGTGCCGCTTTTCACGCATACCTCAAGCTCAAGATGCCAGCCTCGAGGAGTAATCACGGTCAATGGAAACACCGAACGCTCTCTCGAATGGAGGAGCACCTGGCGGCCCTCATGGCGGAGGTACAAAGCAGCCTCTCACGGCAATTCTTGAGTCCCAGGGCACTAAGCGTCCGGACAACATCAAGCGCGCCTTTGAGTAACCTACAACAAGACCACAGCACGATTCAAGCACGAGTAGCAATCCGCCTCAACCCCAGCCCTCGCGAAATTGGCGAAGCTAGTATTACGCTGCACATAATTACGCTCTGGAGATACCATGGGCATATGGGGAGGGGCAAGACAACGGCACGCCAAGAATGCGGCTCGACCGCACTGAGGGCCCCTGCTTGTGTCATTTCTTTTTCCTTTTTCTTCCCTTTTTTTACTTTCAGACTCCGCCTTTGAGAAGTCCTGTCCGCAGACTTGAATCGCCGAACTCACGATGCAACAGCCAGGAAGGCGGAAAGCCACGTCGAGTGTTGGTGGTCTCTATTACGAGCATTATACCTGTTTTACATACCATCCCGCAGCTTACCCTGGAGGGGGACATGTTAGATAGTCCCATCCTTGCTTATCGCACTATTTGTATCATTCTCGCTTCCATTGCATTACCTTTTTGAATAAACAATACATAGCTTTTGCTTATTATTGCTCTACTTCCTTTATATATACATATTTTCATTTCATGACATGTTGCAACCGTACACTTTGGTACGGCCAATACACCAGGGGCTTAAGTATCCCAAAATTACGGTGTGATAAGTCCGAACACTTTCACAAGTCAAGCGGCACGAACTTATAGCATTATATGAATTGGCTCGAATCATGTCTTGGGTCAATAGTTGGGTTTGCCCGGCTCCCGTGTTTTGGTACCCACGCCCGCTATATCGGCTAAGGTAGCAGGGAGAACCACTGCGATTGTGCCCTAGTTATGCTGGGTCGAGCACCTCGATGGAGAAAGCTAAACTGACCGTCATGATAAAGGCGAGAGTCAAATTAAGCTGTTAGAGAGGTTTTTCGGGTCCCTAAAGACTTATGCCGCTTAGAGCGAGGAACCGGAATTGTCCGGCCAAGGCGTGGATAGCGCCCCGAACTCGGTCTTCCGAATATTAGGGCTTCGCCGAAATTTAAAATTATAGAATTCTATGGCTAAGTGAGAGTGTTCAAGCATTATAAGTCCGGTTGCCTTGTTCGTTGTGTTGAGCACCTCCCTAGATGGACCCAAGAATGGGAACAAGAGTGCTCAAGTTTATCCCAAACACCCCAGCACTCGTGGCATGGGGGCTGAAGCCAACGACTCGCCATCTCTCAAATTTGATAAACGGCCGCACAGAAGGTAATCTTTTAAATTAATAAGCATTTCTTAGCGCATATGAACAAGTTTTCAGCGTACAGGATAACAAACGCGAGCCTATTCAAAAATTACATCCTTGGAGCACTCATCCGCTATTCAAGTGGCACCCTTCAGAGGCCCTCATAGTACATTTCGGCAGCGATGCTCATGGCCCTTGGGTCTGGTCTGCCACGAAGCTTCTCCGCATCCAGCTTGCCCCAAAGGCACTTTAGCACGGGCAAGGGCCCGACGGACCCCTTCAATGTAGACGAGCGCTTGATGACTTCAAGCCGCGACAGGCATCCACCACCGCTGCACCAAGTCAAGTAGCTCCGGGCATGGCCTCCAATGGCCACAACCGCACTATAAGGCCCTTCATGGCCTGTTCGGCGACCTTGTGGAGCTCGACTCACCGCTTTCACTGGTCGCTTAGGGGCACCCGGATGTCCGGCCTCGACATATTGAGACTATAACACCTTCTCCGTGGAGCTCCCTCCTGGGCGCGGTAGAATCTTTGCAGCATCGGATGCACGACGGGCAAATCTGTGGAATGCTCTGGAGAGCTCGAATCCGGGTAAGTAATAGGTAATTGACTTTTACATTCTTGCTTTGCATAAAGAATGCCTTACCCGCTGCTATCTTCTTTAGTGCTTCAATTTCTTGGAGGGCTTTTTGGGCCTCGGCCTTAGCAGCTTTGGCACTCTCAAGAGCCGAGGCGAGCTCGGACTCTCGAGTCCTCGAGTCACACTCCAAACCCTTGTGTTTTTCCACGAGAGCTTGGAGCTCATGCTGTACCTTGGCCAGCTGCGCCTCTCCCTTTTCTCGCTCTGTGCGTTCTGTAGCCGCTTTGTTTTCAGCCACGGACACCGCTTCCTTCAGGGTCTCCACCTCGTTCGTCGCCCCTGCGGTACCCATGTTATTCCTGTTATTTTTTGCAACCAAAACATTTTCCATAAGGTATTTCTTTAATAAGGTATTACTTACCTTCCTTGTCCTCGAGCTGCTTCTTGGCTTGTCCGAGCTCGTTCTCGGACCGCCGAGGTTACCTTTCAATGCATTGACCTCCGCAGTCGGTCGGTGAGGTCAGCAGCGCAACCTGCATTCCCATATTGACATACTTATGTTAGACTCTCTGCAGATATCTTTTAGATCCTTAGTCCGCTTTTCTTTCCAACACCGAGCTAAGCATCGAGGCTACCGCCTATGCGCGGTAATATTTTTATGTTTTAAACTTACCTCAAAGCCTGTTAGAAGGCTGGTGCAGGCTTCTGTCAGTCCGCTCTTGGCGGACTGAACTATCCGGATCACCGCACTAATAACAGTACGGTGCTCCTCCTCGATGGAGGCACCATTGAGCGCCTCCAGTAAGCTATCCGGTGCCTTCGGTTGGACGGAGGACACCGGCGTCTTACCCTTCTTGCGAAGGATCCATTGTCTCGACTTGAACGCTGATGGTTCCGCATGATGGAGTCCTGGACGAGGGTCGGGCTTAGAGCCCACGGGGTTCTTGCCCCGCAGCGCTGGAGTACGGGAGGTCGCCTTGTGGCACCTCTGCGCTACCTCCTCTTGACCAAGCCCCCTTGGGGCCCCACCATGGCGTCGCCTGCAGCGTGAGGCGCAGGAGGTGGTCGGAAGCTGGCAGTACTCTCCATTTCCGACGAGCCCGAGGACCCTCTCGATGAATCGGGCGAACTACGCTTTGGGCGGCTGCATGATTGTTCGGCATTAGAGAACGGTATGCAATTATGAAAAAGCCATGGGTATCCGGACACTTACGATCTCGGCCAGGTTTGGCCCTTGTTGGCCAATCCTCCTCGTCATCGCCGACGTTGGTGGAGAAGTCCGATTGGAAGGGTTCTTCCTTCTTGGACCCTCCGGCCTCCCCTGTTGGGGCGGCCTTCCTTTTCTCCTCCCATTGGGGAGGAGCTTCTTCTTCTTCCTCCTCGTCCCTCGGAGAAGATTACGCTTTAGAATCTGGACAAAGACTCGGGCGTCGGGAGCTCCTTCGAGTTCCTGTGGCCTCCTTCTTAGCCTTCTTCTCCAGCACCACATGGGGCGCTGGAGCCAGCAGCCCCATTAATCGGGCGTCCTCCGGGTCTTCCGGCAAAGGAGCCGGACAGTTAATCTGTCCGGACGTCTTCAACCAGTCCTGTCAAAGATTAGGGAGTTTTAGATCCAGCGTAGAGTCAATCTATGAAAAAAGAGTCCCGTAAAGGGTAAAATAACTTACCTCATTGGCTGGACACCGCGAAGCTGTATCCGCGATCTTTGGTAGCGGATGCCGGGCTTCAGCAGCCCTTTGAACAACACCTTCCGAGGCATCTTCGTGCGTAGTGTCGAAGAGCGGCTCAAAACTTCAGTGCTTTGTGCCGAATCGAACTCCCACAAATTGAAGGCCTGTTGTTGGCATGGGAGAATCCGGCGGATGAGCATCACACGGATTACGCCGGCAAGCCCGAGATTCTTGTCCACCGTGTTTTGGACGCATGTCTCGAGTCCGGATAGCTCTTCCGAATTCCCCACGTCAGGCCCGTCTCTTTCCATGACGAGGCCGGTGTGGGGAAGCCAGATCTGAATTCGGGGGCCGCCACCCATTCGTGGTCGCGTGGCTCGGTGATGTAGAACCACCCCGATTGCCACCCCTTTATTGTCTCCACAAAGGCGCCCTCGAGCCATAGGACCTTGGCCATCTTGCCAACCATGGCGCCCAAGACTCCGGCTTGACGGCCGCCCACTACCTTCGACCAGGATCGTTGAAGATCTTCACCATAAGCGAAGTGGGGCTGGATCTGAGGAAGGCCTCGAGACACAACGATAAACGCTGAGATGTTGAGGATGAAATTTGGGGCTGTGTCGTGGAAGTCAGGGCCGTAGTAGAACATGAGCCCCGGACAAATGGGTGAAGTGGAAAACCTAGTCCGCTGGAGGAAGTGGGGTAGAAACACTACCCTCTCATGGGGCCCGGGGTTGGAATAAGCTGCCCGCATCGAGGCAGCACAATGCGGCGATGTTGCCGGATAAGTATCCGGCCTCCCTTGATCTTGTGATGTGCCCTCTCCGTGACGGAGGAGGCCATCCACCTGCCTCCGCCTCGACATGGTTGGAGAAAGGTCGAGGTGGGATGTGCGGACTTGGGCGGAGCTCGAGTCTTGTGAAATGGATAAGCAAAGGAGGAAGAAGGCGTGGGTGAAAAGGTGGATCCTTATCCCTTATATGGACGGACGGGCGAAGCTATCGTCCCCCACCAGCCGGTAAAACTTCGCTTATTTCCCAAGCGCTTACCGTAATCAATGGCGCGGATGGGTTACCCACGTCCGTATTGATAAGAATCCTGAATAAGGGGCACAATCTATGCTTTGATAAGGCGTGCCAAGAAAACCGCCTCGCTAAACACGCTGAGGTGGAACAGTAAAAAATGATTCATATAAAGGCCTGGCCGTGGTGTGATGTCACGCGCGCGGAATACGCCGCCAGATTCTGTGCAAAAATTATTCTCTCTACGGTGTTATATGGAACTTGTTTTGCAAAGCGGACACTATCCTTGTGTTCAAAACCTTCTATGAAGTATTCGGAGGAGGAACCCGCCTTGCAATGCCGAAGACAATATGCGCGCGGACTGCCGTCATTGAAGCCTGGTTCGGGGCTACCGAGGAGTCCCGGACTAGGGGTGTCCGGATAGCGGACTTTTGTCACGGCCGGACTCCAAGACTATGAAGATACAAGATTGAAGACTTCGTCCCGTGTCCGGATGGGACTTTCCTTGGCGTGGAAGGCAAGCTTGGCGATACAGATATGTAGATCTCCTACCATTGTAACCGACTACGTGTAACCCTAACCTATCCGGTGTCTATATAAACCGGAGGGTTTTAGTCCGTGAGGACGAACAACAATCATACCATAGGCTAGCTTCTAGGGTTTAGCCTCCTTGATCTCGTGGTAGATCTACTCTTGTACTACCCATATCATCAATATTAATCAAGGAGGAGTAGGGTATTACCTCCATCGAGAGGGCCCGAACACAGGTAAAAACATCGTGTCCCTTGTCTCCTGTTACCATCCGCCTAGACGCGATTGGGACCCCTACCCGAGATCACTTGGTTTTGACACCCGAGCTCACTCTCCATTTCAAGGCGATGGAGGGCGGCCTCCTCTCCGTCAAGGTCTTCGGCTCTTGGGACCCGGGCAAGGTGCTGCGTGGAGAGCTCTTCGATGGCGAAGACCCCTCCTCGAGCGGGAGTGGCGAGGAGGACGGGCGGCGACGATGAAAGTGTCAGGGCGGCAGGATGACGGGTCCGACTAGGTGTCGGCACCGCTCCGTGCGGCACCGGCGACCCCATCATCCGTGTCGCCGGCCCCTCGAACTTCTCGAGTCGTCTCCTTGGGCGGCTGGCGTTGGGAGGCTGCGGAAGGAAGAGGAAGAGGGCGGGCGGCAAGGCCGTCAAATCAGTATATGCGGCACCGACGCCGACGGCGTGTTGACGTCCTGCCGCCTCGTCTTGAGCTCTGCTTCGGCGCCGCCATCACCATCCAGCCTTGGACGCCACCGAGATGTTCTCTTGGTGTCTCCACGCCACCCGTAGCTTCGCCTGGCGCCTCTTACGCCCTTTTCCGCCTCCTTGACCTGCCTCCCGAGGAGAGGGACAAGAAAGGGGTTCTGGGAACCTTATCTCTTTTAGCTTGTAAGCCTTTGGGCCTTGACTAAATTTAAAACTTGTAATCCCATCATTCATGTTTTTCATTCCCCATGGGCTGTACCTGAGTGGAATGTTTTTAATGAAAAAGGGATGCTTGCCGGGTCATTTGTTTGCGGGTAGAACCCACGACAAGGAGTAAATCCTTGATATCTCTAAGATAAACATTTCGTTGCCCGGCAAACAGGCCCTGCCGTCTTCCCACTTCGCTCGACCTTTCTCATGCTTTTGGCGGAGGCAGGGATGAGGTGGGTTCAGGCTCCTCATTTCATCCTTTTGCTGCCGCGACTCTGACTCAAACCTAGCCCCTGTGAACGCAGCCCTGTGGCCTAGAGTTTTCCGGGAGCACGGTAGCTTTTAGGAAAAAACGAGGTTTCACATACCTCAGTCCATAAGGGAATGCATGATAAGGGATGAAGAACTTATCTGAAGCTGTAGCCCCCGGCAACTCTGGTTTGCCGTGGGTGAATCTTTGCACTTGCAGCCCCCGGCAATACTGGCTTGTCGGGGTCTAGATGCCGGTCTGTCCCTCTTCTCTTTTTCGTCCTCAAGTGATCCGGCAAGGATATCTGTGAGTCCTGCAAACCAAAGAAGACAAAAGAGCGGCAAAGGGACTCTCACTTGACCTCTAAGCTAGGGGTTAGTCGCCGCTAAGCACTATCAACCCTAACCAAGGACGAGACTCGACCTAGCATGCATGCTATAACTTAGGGCGCTGGCTTCATTTATTTATGCTCGTGGTCTGCGCTGGCTTTGTACAAAGGGTTACATGCATCATCGGCAATGCTTGTACAAAAGTGGCTTGCTGGGGGGCCCGGCAAGCCGCGCCTCATGGGTAAAACTTGCGAAGATGCTCAATGTTCCAGGAGTTACTCACCGGAACGGCATCTTCCGTCTCCGTAATCGCGCCGGGCACTGGTGACTTCGTATTACCCGATAAGGGCCTTCCCACTTTGGCGTCAACTTGTTGGAATTCTTGGCGATTGAGCAGCGCCCGAAGGACAAGGTCGCCTTCCTCAAGGCTTCGGGCATGAACCTTGCGGCTATGGTAGCGGCGCCAAGGCTTGTCGGTAGCGTGCTTTGCTCTCACGGCCGCTTAGAAGACGATCTTTCCTCAAGGAGCATTGCGTCATCTTGCCCTTGATTGCTCTTGCTCAAGCTAAATCATAAGCGAAAGCACTCGAGGTGACCCGAATATCTCGAAGTTCATGGGGAGAACTGCTTACGCCCGTTATACTAGGGCAAAAGGTGTACGGCGGTGGCTCGATTTGGCGTCGTCTGATCGACCAAGGAACCGCGGCAACTCATCAATCCAGCGCCTTCCACTCTTGTGCGGCATGTCAAAGGTCTTGGTCCTTAAGCCTCACAAGATTTCAAAGCATTTGCCCTCTCGGCTTGACCATTGCTTGGCGGGTGAGCAGCAAGCGAAAGCAGAATTTCTTGCCGAGGTCTTGGGTATATTGCATGAAGGTGCGGCTTGTGAACTGTGTGCCGTTGTCGGTGATAACCCTGTTGGGTACACCAAAGCGGCACACTAGTCCTGAAGAACTTGACGGCTGATCGAGCTGTGACCTTCCTCACCGCCTCCACCTCCGGCCACTTTGTGAACTTGTCGATTACAGCGTACAAGTACTCAAAGCCCCGACGAGCGGGGAAGGGGACGATATGTCGAGCCCCAGAGACCGAGAAGGGCAGAGAGAGGAATGGTTTGATGGGCTTGAGCCGGGCTGATGAAGCTTCTTTGAATGGGCCGACACGCTTCACACACGGTGACTAGTGTCGCATCTGGAGGGCGATGGGCGGAGAAGAAGCCTTGCCGAAATGCCTTGCGGGCAAGGGCCCTTGACCCAATGTGGGATCCACATATGCCTCCGTGTATCTCCGCCAACAGCTCCAGTCCTTCCTCTCGAGGGATACACTTCAATTTCACACCGTTCGCCTCTTTACAGACATGTGACGCCATCGACGAATCTGGTACATGGTAGAGCCGACGGGCTACTTTTTTCCGCTTCTTCCCGCTCCCTCGGAAGTTCCCCTGCTTTGGAGGAATCGGACGGTATGTTGTGCCCACGCCGGAGCACGGGGCTCGACGGGCGAGGACTAAAGGCATTTCCTCTATAGGAGCGGCTGTCTCGACGGCAAGAGCTTGACGCTCCGCCGGAGCCAGTCGTCCCGTGGCGGGCTCAGTATCTCCAGCAACATCCTTGCCGGGCGGCTCACGGGAGCTTCGGCGAGAAAGTACTTGCCGGCCCCGATTTCCTCCTTTTATTCTCGCTCGCTGATGGATCAACGGATGGCTGAGTTAACTGAAGCACAAAGGTACCTGGGTCCACAGGTAGCTTGAGGGTAGCGCGTTTTGATAGGTAATCGGTGATATCGTTCTCCGCTCGGGGAACGTGTTCAGCCTGTATACCGTCGAAACTCTCTTCCAGCTTTCTCACTTCATCGACGAGGCCTTCATCAGCAGACTCGTATCCTTGTTGACTTGCTTGACGACAAGCTGCGAAGTCTCCCTGACGATGAGTTTCTTGATTCCGAGGTCCGGCCATGATCCTAAGATCGGCAAGCAGCCCTTCAGACTCTGCCAGATTGTTTGTTGACACCTCCCTGGGGAAGTGCATCTGGATCACGTACTTGAGGTGCTGTCCGGTGGGCGCGACAAGCAGTATGCCAGCCCCGGCGCCTTGCAAGGAGAAGGCTCCATCAAAGTACATGATCCAATCACAACTTGCCTCTTTGCTGGGGAGAGCAGTCTCTTGGGCTTCTTCGTCAGGCGTTGCGGTCCATTCTGCAATGAACTCCGCTTAGGACTCGGCTCTCAATCGTCAAGTACTTTCAAACTTGAGGCCAAAGCTGGACAGCTCCAGTGCCCATTCCACAATTCTTCCCGTTGCATCCGAATTGTGCTATATCCGCTGCAGAGGGAAGCGAGTGACAATAGTGATCTCGTGTGCCTGGAAGTAGTGACGCAGCTTCCTTGAGGCCATAAGAAGGCCGAAGAGCAGTTTCTGCACGCTGGAGTACCTTGATCTAGCCCCCTGCAGGAGGGAACTAACAAAGTAGACCGGGTGCTGCATCATTTTCTTCTTCTTGGCGGCACTTCAACCGGCTGTGTCGTCTACTGCATTGGTGGTGTCGGGCTCGCCACGCTGCCATTACCTCGTCGTCAACCTCTCTCTGCGCCACTAGTGCGGCGCCGACCACCGGGTCCGTTGCCGCCAGGTATAGAAGCAACGGCTCCTGTGGCCTAGGTGCAACTAGTATTGAGGCGGAGGAGAGGTACTTCTTCAATCCTTGCAATGCTGCTTCGGCTTCTGGCGTCCACTCCATTGGGCCCGCTTTTTCGTGATCTTGAAAAGGGAAGAGGCGCTTCAGCGATTCGAAATGAACCTGCCCATGGCGGCAACGCAACCAGCAAGCCGACGCACATCCTTGATTTGCTTGGGTGCTTCAATCTGCTCTATAGCTTTGATTTTGTCCGGATTGGCCTCTATTCCATGCTGTGACACCAAGAACCCGAGAAGCTTGCCGGATGGGACGCCAAAGATGCACTTCTCAGGGTTCAGCTTGAGATTGATCTTGCGCATGTTTGCAAATGTTTCTTGCAAATCTGGTATGAGGGTTGCCCTGTCCTTTGTTTTGACCACTATGTCATCCATATGAGCTTCCATATTTCTATGGAGCTGGGGTTCAAAACCAATCTGGACCGCCCTTGCAAACGTCGAACCAGCACTCTTCGACCCGAAAGGCATCCGCATGAAACAATACGTACCGCATGGGGTGATGAATGCTGTTTTCTCTTCGTCTTCTCTTGTCATGAAGATCTGGTGGTAGCCGGAGTAGGCATCGAGGAATGACAACAGATCACACCCAGCCGTGGAGTCAACAATCTGGTCGATGCGCGGCAACGGAAAGGGTCTTTAGGGCAAGCCTTATTGATATCTCGTGTAATCAATACCACGCCTCCACTTCCGATTTGCCTTGCGCTTTCGACCGGATTGGCCAACCACGTTGGATGGAGCACTCCTCTTACCAAACCCGCCGCTTCCAGCTTCCGGATCTCTTCTGTGATGAACTCTTGTCGTTCCAAAGCTTGCTTTCTGACCTTCTGCTTGACGGGCCGCGCACCAGGGCAGACAGCAAGGTGGTGCTCAATAACCTCCCTAGGAACACCGGGGATGTCGGAAGCTTGCCATGCAAACACATCGACATTCGCCCGCAGGAAGGTGACGAGCGCGTCTTCCTATTTGTCGTCAAGGGTGGAGCTTATGGTAAAAGCTCCTCCGTGCCGTCCCTCATTGATGTAAACCTTCTTGGTTCGGCGGTATGGCCACAGGCTTCTTGTTTCCACCGGTGGAGCTCTCTGGCATGTCCTCGACGGCAGCGCTACACTCCGAAGAGGTGCGCTTGACGGAGTGGGTGTTTGAGGTCTCACCGGTCTTCTTCTTCTTCTTCCCTCCCGGGGTCCCAGCTGCAGGAGCAAGTGCCCTAGTGGCGGCAGTGCTGCAGAATCGCTTGGTATAGTTGGTCAACAAATCAGCGCATCTTTCTTATCGGAGGGATGGTGATGATCGTCACAGGTCCCGGCATCTTCGTGGTGTTGTAGGTGTAGTGTGGCCTTGCGCCATGAACTTGGCTGGCCGGGCGGCCAAGGATCTGATGTAGGGCAAGGGATCTTGGCAACATCAAACACGATCCTCTCCGGCCCCGTAGTTCAGTCGCTTCCAAAAGTCACGGGCAGCGTGACTTTTCCCTTGGGTTGGCTTCTTCCCGGTTGACTTCTCGAACGCGTGCCCATCTCTTCGAGGTCTCCATCAGGAATCTGCAGTTTCTCGATCATGGCAGGCGAGATCAAGTTCAGACCGGCCCCGCAATCGACTAGCATCTTCATCACCTTGAGGTTGCGTATTGTTGGCGAAACCAACAATGGCAAGCACCGACCGCAAAGAGTACGATCAGGTGATCCTCGGTAAAAATGATAGGTGTCTTTGGACCACTTCGGGCCTTTGGGTATCAAACGACGGCTCGCCGCTGTAATCTCTCACGCCCACCGCTTAAGCCGGGCGGTGAGAAGTATGGCGCGAGGCGCCGCCGACGCACATGGCCTCGTAGCTACGAAACCCTTGGTCGCGGATTCGTCGTCCTCTTCGTGATCGTCGTCTTACGGCTTTACATCACGGCCCGGGCGGCCTTTCCCGTTGTTTATCCTTCCTTGACGTTCGCCTCGTCACACGCTTCTTGCCGGACCCCTTCTCAAGACCGTCTGGGCCCTTCTCCTTGTCCCACCTCTCATACTCAGCCCTCTCGCTTCTCGGCGAGAGCTCAACTGTCGGTAGTCTTGGAGAGCATGGCCTTTGGTGCGATGGATCTTGCAAGATCGATTGTCGGAGTTTCTGGCTTCTCGGCAGCCGCCAAGACCCGAGGCGACACATCCAAGCAACGTCCTTGCCGGGTCATCGCCTTGATTTTCTTGGTGGAGCCGCGTCATCAGATCCCTCGACGGCAAGCACGGCTTTACCTTTGCGCTTCTGTTGCGGCGCCGGCCTTTCTTCGCGGGCGGCAATATCCTCATCCGAGGAGTCGGTTTCCACGCCGGCATCTTCGCCGGGTACTTCCTTCCTCTTCAGCTCGGCACATCGCCGGCAAGAACATAGAGTTACGCTACATCTTTCACCTTGTTAATTGCCAGCTCTTGGCGCATCTTGCGGTTACGCACGCGTTACGATGGAACGCAGCGGCGATGATGGCGGCAGGGTGAACATCGTGGATATTGTATCAGATCCGCTGAACCTCTGTATATACTTGCGGAGACTCTCGCCTCCCTTCTCGGGAATGACGTGCAGGTCGCTTGCTTGGCCATGGGATTGGTGGCCTCCAGTAAATGCGCCCATGAACTCATGGCACAAATCCGACCAGGAGAAAATAGAGTCTACCGGCAAGTGCATCAACCATGACATGGCGTTGGGTTTAAGAGCCAACGGAAAGTAATTCGCAAGCACCTTATCGTCGCGGGCTCCGGCAGCTTGCATCGCGATGGTGTAGATGCTAAGGAACTCGGACGGGTGGGTCTTGCCGCTGTACTTTTCGCCCACGTCGGGTTTGAAGGTGCGGTGAGTGGGCCACTGGAACTGCCGCAGCTCACGGGTAAAAGTCGGACAGCCTACCTCGTAAGGTAGGCCTCCAGGGCTCTCCGGTGCCGGGTGGCTCACAGCAGGCCCTGCTCGCCTGTCTGATTGGTGGCGCGCTCCGCGCTGGCGCTCGATAGTGGTTCGAGCGTCTTCATGTTCTCGTTCCCGAAGAACTTGGCGCTGGTCACAGTGGGTCCGCGGGTCGGACGATGCAATGGAGATTTCGTCGCCCGTAACGTCGCGACGGGCTGGCGTCTGCGGTACCGGGTGAGGAGGAGGCGAGAGCACCGTGGTCGCGGCGCCACCAGCTTCCCTGCCACTGGTGCGTGGGACTCCGTCGGGGCGTCGACCAGGGGGCTCCACCGGACTCGGTTCGTCTTTGTTGGCCACCGCTACAAGGCTTCGGATAGTGGCTCTCCATTCGTCGAGTTTCACCGTAGCGGGAGGAAAATTGAGGAGCAACTGCGCGCGCGCCAGGGCTTCTGCTAGCGTTGGTGGCAGCGAAACCTGCACGGATCGCGACAGCCGACTTGACCATGTCGAAGGAGCTCTATCACGACCCCGCTGTCGCATGCCATCTTCACCGGCGCCTCGGCGGCGGGCAGGTCTTCTAAATCCGGGAGTGGCGCTCGGGGCTCTTTCATGGCGGCGCTTTGGGGTCCTCGGCGTGATTACGCCGTTTGTCGCACGTCGCTTGAGAGGAGCGCGCTGTCGGCGCCGGCGTGGGAGTCTTGGAAGCCCTCGCGTCGCCTTCGGGCGGGGTGGCAGCGATCTTGGAAGGCCCCGCGCAACCCGCGGAGGGCCTGGCTCCGTCTTTGGATTTGCGGCGTGCGGCCCGTTACTAGGCGCACGAACATCGCCGCCTCCCAAACTTCAGCTGCTGGGATGGTGTTGGTGTTCGCGAACGGCGCCCTGGTTCCTTTCTGCGACCGGTCCGCTGCTCGCCCGTGTCGGGACGGGATGTCCGGCTTCCGACGGGCCAACCGCCACCGTTATCTTCTTCTTGGGCGGCATGACGATGAAGAAGCGTCGAACTAACTGCTAGAGCCGATTCTCACAATCGCCTTCTACCGGCGCGCCAAAGATGTCGGTGAGGAACGACACCTATGGGATCACAAGAATCCCTAAGTACGGTTGTGGGCGGCGGGGTCGTGAGAAGAGCAGAATCAAAAGATAGCACACGCTTTTCTTTATCCAGGTTCGGGCGCGAGGATGCGTAAAACCCTACTCCTGCTTTGGTGGTTTGTTTATACGTGTTCTTGAACTAGCAATGGGGGCGTGAGGAGCTCCAAAAAGCGAATCCTCCTCCTGGTCGCCTTTGGGCCTCCTTTTTATAGGGAAACGGGTTGCCACAAAGTGGCACACAGGGAGGTGGAAAGGCAAGTGATGCGAGTTTATCCCTCGCATTACATGACAAGGCGCCTTTAATGCGTCTTGCTTAGGTGTCCTTGCTTTATTGGGGACGGAGAGCCTGTCCCGTCGTCGCCGCTCCCTTTTCGTGTCGACACGCCGCAGCCAGCGGTGCCTGCGGTGCCATGTAGGCAGGCGCAGCCGAGGTGGCGCAGTGGTGGGTCTCCACGAAGATCCGCTTGCCACGCAGTGCCTGCCCAAGCTGGTTGGGCCGGCAGCTGCATGCGAACGGTGGTGGAGGTTTGATTGGCGTGGGCTCGATGGTGGCCCTACGGGTGCTCTTGGCAAGGGCTCGCCGTAGCCCGGCAAGGGTCTTGCCGTGGCGCTCTTGTCATCCCCGGCAAGCCTCTTGCCGGGGGCCTTGTGGTCTTCCTTGGCTGGGATCCCGCCAAGGGTCGTCATCTTCTATAGTGTGTATCTGATCTTGAATGTCTTCACAAAGATCTGCATGCCACCATGGGGTTCTCCCGAATCCTTGCCCGATGGGGGCAGTGGACTAAAGGGTGACTCGCTCCGTAGGTGTGGGGCGAGCTGCCAAGGCAAGGGTCTTGCCGGGTTTGCTAAAACCGCCTCCCGGCAAGGATCTTGCCGAGGGAGTCCGCTTCGTCCCCTTTGCTCTTTGTGGTCTTGGTCTTGGCGTCGTTCTGCTCCTTTGAGCTTCGGCCTTACCTTGGCTCACCTCCCTTGCCTTGCTCAGTGCGGTGGTGCCCGCGGCTCAGACTGCCCGTGCACAGTTATAGGGGTACAAAAAGTGTACCCCTCTTTTTGTACACCGACATTATCAACACGCGTAGTAGAGTGGAGAGCGTGCGGTTCATCACCTCCGTTTGGCCGTCGGTTTGTGGATGGTACGCCGAAGAGAACAAAAGCTTGATTCTGAGCTTGGCACACAATGTCTTCCAAAAGTAACTCAAGAACTTGACGTCGCGGTCCGAGACAATCGTCTTTGGCACTCCATGAAGGCGCAAGATTTCCCTACAAAACAAATTTGCAACATGTGAAGCATCGTCTATCTTGTTGCAAGGAATGAAATGAGCCATATTGGAGAATCGGTCCACAACAACAAAAACGGAATCCTTGCCATTTGTAGTTCTAGGCAAACCAAGCACAAAATTCGTGCTAATATCTTCCCATGGTTGATATGGAATTGGAAGTGGCATGTAAAGACCATGAGATTGAGCTTTAGACTTAGCTTTGCGACATGTAGAGCATTGGTTGGTGATGCGGTTGACGTCGCGAAACATCTTAGGCCAAAAGTAGTTCTTGGAGAGCGTGGCAAATGTTTTCTCGCGTCCAAAATGTCCCATTAGTCCTCCGCCATGAGATTCTTGCAAAAGAAACAAACGAAGAGAAGACTCAGGGATGCATAGTTTGTTAGCTCTCATAAGATAACCATCGTTGATGTAATAGCGTTCCCAAGATGTATGCATCAAACATTTGGCATAAGGAATAGCAAAAGTAGGACCATGCTCATACAAGTCTTTTATATGCTCAAAACCAATGACATTCAATTGAAGTTGAGTAACAAACATGCATAAACGGGAAAGCGCATCCGCCACAACATTTTCCTTACCTTTAATATATTTGATGACATAAGGAAAAGACTCAATAAACTCACTCCATTTAGCATGACGCTTGTTCAACTTAGTTTGACCCTTAAGATGCTTAAGCGTTTCATGATCGGTATGGATGATAAATTCATGAGGGCGAAGGTAATGTTTCCATTCACGCAAAAATCGCACTTAAGCATATAGCTCTTTGTCATAGATGGGGTAATTGAGTTACACGCCGGAGAGTTTCTCACACCTCCTATGCCATTACCACTAGCATCGCAATGATTCTCAAAGGGTTTGTCAAAGTTGGGTAATGCAAGCACGGGAGCATGAGTAAGCAAATTCTTAAGCTCATTGAAAGCGAGTCTTGGGATGTCCCCCAAACAAATGGTGCATTTTTCTTACTCAAAGCATGCAAAGGCGAAGCAATGGTGCTAAAATCCTTCACAAATTGATGGTAGAAACCGGCTAAACCAACAAAACTACGCACTTGCTGCAAATTGGTTGGTTGGGGCCAAGTTTTAATAGCATTGATCTTAGATTCATCAACATGAACACCGTTAGAAGATAATACAAATCCCAAGAAAACAAGCTTATCAACACCAAAGAGGCATTTTTCCATATTAGCATAAAGTTGCCCTTTTCGAAGAGTTTGTAGCATGGTGCGAAGGTGGGTGACATGCTCTTTGAGAGATTTGCTAAAAACAAGGATATCATCGAAGTAGACAACAAAAAATTCACCAATGTAAGGGCGAAACACATAATGCATAAGACGCATGAAAGTACCGCGTGCTTCCGATAAACCCATAGGCATGAGTAACCACTCATACAAACCAAACTTAGTTTTGAAAGCGGTTTTCCATCCATCACCCTCTTGTATGCGGATTTGATAGTAACCACTTTTAAGATCAATTTTGGAAAAAATAGTGGCACCGCTAAGCTCATCAAGCATATCATCAAGGCATGGAATGGGGTACCTATAGAAAACGGTGATAGCATTGATGGGTCTACAATCGGAACACATGCAAAAGCTACCATCTCTATTGGGCACAAGAATGACCGGTACGGCACAAGGACTCAAACTTTCACGCACATGTCCATGGTCTATGAGATGCTTTACTTGCCTTTGTATTTCTTTGGTTTCTTCAGGGTTGACGCGGTATGGGGCCTTGTTAGGTAGAGGTGCTCCGGGGGTGAGGTCGATTCGGTGCTCAATGCCTCGTAGTGGAGGTAGACCCAGATAACACTAGAGGAAGATTGTGAGAGGTGTTAGCTTTTGTTGCCTCGTCCTTGCACAATAGGACATAGTGTAGGACACTCGATGGGTTCTCACACACTTCTCTCGTCTCACGTTTGGTGGCAAATAGAACTAAGTGTTGCTTGTCGCTTATCGTGGAGGCACTCAATTTTGGCTTGTGGTGCTCACTCTCTTTTTGGTGGTTTGCTCTCTCACTACTCTCTCCACGATTGGTTGCTTGCTTGTCGGCGAGCACTTGGCTTGGAGACATAGGTCGTAGCACAAACTCCTTCCCTTTCATCTTGAAGCTATAGTGGTTTGTACGCCTGTTGTGGATGACACCTCGGTCGAATTGCCATGGCCGTCCAAGAATGAGGTGGCAAACGGTCGTCGGAAGGACATCACACTCCAAAGTGTCTTCATAAGCTCCGATCTTGAAAGAGACTTGTACTCTATGCTCGACTTGGATTGTGCCGGTGTCGCTTAGCCATTGAACCTTGTATGGGTGCGGGTGCATCGTCTTGACCAATTGAAGCTTGGAGCATAGTTCTTCACTTGCTAAGTTATGGCAACTTCCTCCATCCATGATGACCTTGATGGACCTTCCATTGATACCGGCTTTACTGTAGAAGATATGGCATCTTTGGTCTTTGTCTTGTTGATGTTGAAGAGTCAAGACCTTGGAGACAACAAGAGCGGGGATCGAATCTTCATCACAAAAGACTTGATCATCTTAATCGTTGTTGTTCACTTGGCGATGCATGGCCACTTGCTCAAGGGCTTCCATTTCTCCTTCACTCATGGAGTCGTAGGTTCTGTCATCATTGAGGATCATGGTGCGCTTGTTTGTGCACTCGAAGAACTTGTGGCCTCGGCCGCCGCATGTGAAGCATTTTTAGAACTTGTCTTGATGGTCTCATCGGTTGGGGTAGATGATGATGAAGCTTTCTTGAAGTTGCTTGTAGTAGGAGGACGACTTGAGCTTGTCGAAGCTTTCTTGTAACTTGACTTGTCGCCGTTGCTTGTAGATGGCTTGGTTGAGGTAGAAGGTGTTGGAGTCGTTGAAGCTTGAGAGTTGGACAAGCCATATGACTTGGATGAGAACTTGGCATATTTGAAGTCATCTTGCACTTGACGTTTCGCTTTGGTGGATTGATGCACTAGCTCGATGAGGTTCGAGTATGGTTGGAAGTCAGCGATCTTCTTGATAGGATGATTGAGTCCATTCAAGAAACGTGCCATAGTTTGCTCATCATCTTCCGTGACATCGGCTCGTATCATGGCAATCTCCATTTCCTTGTAGTACTCTTCAACGCTCTTTCTTCCTTGCTTGAGGAGTTGGAGTTTCTTGAATAGGTCACGGTTGTAGTAGTTTGGCATGATCATGCTCTCATGACATCCTTCATTTGCGCCCAACTAGTGATTGGCGGTTCACCTTTGACCTCTCGGCGCTCAATGACTTGTTCCCACCAAATGAGGACGCGGTCTTGGAATTCAAGGGATGCCATCGCGATCTTCTTCTCTTCTTCGTAGTTGTGCAAGATAAAGATTTTGTCGACCTTCAATGCCCATGATATGTACTCTTCGGGGTCATTGCTTCTGGTGAACTTGGGCATGATGAACTTTAGCTTGCCATAGTGTTGTTCTTCATTGTGTTGGGGTCGGGGATGATGACGTCCATGTCGGTGAGGATTGGCAATCTCATGTTGCTCTTGGCGAGGAGGATTGTCGACCTCATGTTGCTCTTGGCGAGGAGGGTTGTCGACCTCATGTTGCTCTTGTCTAGGAGGGGGTCCATTGCCTTCATGCTCTCGATGGACTTGATATTCTTGTCTCGCTTGAGGAGGAACTTGTTGCTCATGAGGAGGAGCTTGTCGAACTTGAGGAGGAGCTTGTCGATGCACACGTGCTTGGTAAATCCTTTCTTGATCTTTGTCGTGAAGTGCTTCTTGATGTAGACGAGCTTGTCGGCCTCGGTTGGCAACGGCTCGACTTGAATCTCGAAGGGCACGTTGCGCCTCAAGTGCTTGAGCTTCACGAAGTTGTTGTTCTTGACATTGTGCCTCAGCGTCTTGTGCATCTTGATGTTGTCGCGCTCGGTCCTCTTGTTCTTGTTGTCGTTGGCGTTGCCGTTCTTGTGCTTGAGCGAATGCAGCTTGGGCTTGCCTTTGACGATGCTCACGAGAGTCGGTGTCGTGTAGAGGATTGCGGTTTGCTTGACGGTCTTGACGCGCGGCACAAGAAGAGTGTTTGATGTCGGTGTACTTGAACCGAAGATAGTGTCGTTGGAGTGTCGACTCGAGTGGTTCTGTCTAGAGGAGGAGGAAGTTGTAGAAGAGCGGTTGACCATCATGGTTCGGATATCTTCTTTTAGGGAACTCATGGATGTGTCAAAGTAGTCTCTTGTACGTTGCTCAGACTGTCGTAGGTCGGTGGCGAGATTGTCGATGCGGTCGCCCAAAGCAAGTTGTTCTTGATGCAAAGCTCGATGTGCGCCAAATAGTTGAGTCTTGGTGACGTAGGATGACATGTCATCGTCTTGCTCCAAGAAGATTGGGTTGGTAGAAGTACTTGGCCTATCCATCATTCCAAACAAAGTATGTGAGTGGGAGAAAGAGAAAAAAAATACCAAATGTACCTTGACCGATGTTGAAAATGGATCAAAGATCACTCCAATGTGTAACAAGGAAATAGCACAATTGGTACCGATTCTTGTCGGTTTCTCACACCTACACAAGTAAAAGCTTATGGTGGAGCTTGGTTAGGATGGTGGCACAAAATTTGAAGCAATTGTAAGTGAGACTCAATAATGTTGGAGAAGATTCACAAATTTGCAAATGCAACAAGTAGACCAATAGCAAGATATGGTACACAGAAACACGCACGCAAATAGATAATGTGGGGTTGTGCAACCAAGGGTGAGCTAAAAATGTGGAATCCACCAAGATGCTCTTTATGCACAAAACTAGAGAGATGCTAGCACGATTGCACAATAGGCGAATACGAACTTGTGAACAACCTACTAAGCAAAAATGCAACGACTTCTATCCCAATTATGTTATATGTATGATGTTTCTATGCTTTTATCCAAGATGATCGAGTATGAAAATCTTAATGTTGTATGATGCTATGGTTCTTGCTTATAAGCTCTGTGCTTATATTTCCCTTTTGCTTAAAAGCTTGTTTGGCTCTTTGGTGTTTGAGCTCTTCTCTCATGCAATGCTTCACGAACCAAGATAGCAATTGTGTATGCGATGACAACTTGTGACACAAGAGATGATACCAAGATATGCAACACGATGATATGGTATGTATGCTATGGGAAGTATGATCACTAATGTGCACAAGTCACGTTGCCAGCAATACTCAACGGCTAGTCTCGATGGGTAAGCTACGCAAAAGTAAGGCTATGGGGTTATCAATGCAAATGCAAGAGAGTATAATGATATCACGATACCAAAGTGATACCAAGGTGAGGTTCATACCAAAGTAACCATTCGTAGTAGTCCGAATCCTTGGCGAAGATGAGCGGTGGTGATGTCGATGTTGAACCATACCTAGATAGCCGAAACACAATAGGACATGGAAACCACAACTCAAATTCTCAAAGAAAAACAGGTCAAAATTGTCGGAGTTAGTAGCGAAAAGGGCTATGGTGTTGTTATGCGGAGGTGGTGGTGGTATGCGGAAGTGGAAATGGGCACCGGGACAAAATTTGGCGAGAGTTAGGCGGGATTGGAGCGGTGGAAGGAAGTGATGCTGTCATGGGCCGGATGTCTGGGTTGAGGGCCAGCTGTCCGGGCTGGCCGGATGTCCGGGCTGTCGGGCCGGATGTCCGGGCTCAGGATCCGTGGACGAACTCAAAGAACACCGCGTGGAGAGGTCAAATCCAGGGCAAAATTCGGAAGATTTTGTGGATGAAAATTGGGGAAAAGATGGGGAAAAGCTAGATCTACCTGCAACACGCGAAATCTGCGATTAAATCCAACAAAACTTCATCACACCAACAAATCACAAAAAAAAATTGGGGCTATTTTTGGTGGGGATTTTCGAATTTAGGACGAAATCAACAAAACTAGGCTAGAAAACACAATGGGGAGGCTCCAAAATCGTGATCAACGTGGCTCATGATACCAAGATGATGTAGGGTGGAACCCTAGACGGCCGATCTTTCACGAAAGGAGCGGATCCCAAAGATGAACACGAAGAACACGAGGGGAAACGCGAGGGAAAACATGAGAGAAACACTCAACCAACAAGAATAGATCACACATGCGCTAGATCGATGAACACAAAGGTGAGATACAAGATACAAATCCAACAAAGGACGATACAAAGGTAACCAGTTATTCTCCGTGATGAGGTCTTGATGGGGCCACCCAAGAGGGGGTCTTGAATCTGCTTGGAAGGATCTTCTTCGGTGGAGGCGCGTCTCTGAGGAGAAGGTAACCAAGTGGATGAGCAAAGATCTCACACAAACATGAGCTAATCCTTTGCTAACCCTAGAAAGAGGAAGGGGATGGAGTATATATAGTCTAGGGGGCGAATGGGTACATGGGCCTCGGCCCTTTACTGTGCGCAGACAGACGGAGCTGGATGTCTGGGCGACGGGCCGGATGTCCGGGGCTGTCCGGGCTGGGAGGCCGGATGTCCAGGCTAGAGGCGATAGCTTCTGTAGATTCTGGTGCGTGGCGCCAGATGTCCGGGCTTCTAGCCAGATTTCCGGGCTTAGGCCGGATGTCCGGGCCCTATAGACTTGGGCGGCTGGGCTGCTGCTGATGTGGTCGCTCCAGGGGCCGGATGTCCGGGGCCTTGGCCGGATGTCCGGGGCCTGTAAGGTGATCCTGCTTCTTTCCAATGGTTTTCTTCATCCATGGACTTGGCGGCTTGTCCGTCTTCACGTGCATCCTCGGGAGGTTCCTCTTGACACCTAATCATGCATAGCATGTCGGACTTAGGTAGTAGCCATGTCTCGAGTGGATCATATGTGATATCACTAAGGAAGGAAGTCACCTCGTTCTCGAGAGCTCTAGCTCGTGCTCGTGTCATAGGTCCTCTTGGCTCTTGCTGAGACGATGATTGGTCCATGGGGATGATCGTAGGATGCTCCGCATCACACGGTGCTGCCCACTGACACACCGGCAGAACGGTAGCGCTTGGAGCCACAGGTACGGGCGGGGTTCTTGCGACGAGCCTGATGCCCGGAGCTACTACCACCTGGAACACACACACAAGAACATGAAAGAAACAAATTGCATAAGCCAAGAGAAAAATAAATCACAAGAGTGAAGATGAAATGGAGAAAATATGCAGTTGGAAGCTCTGAGCGGTAGTACGGCACCTCCCAGCGGTAGTATCGCCTACAAGCGGTAGTACCGCTCCGGAGGCAGATGTCAAAGGGGCTGATGACTTCTGCGGTGAGATCCGGTAGTGCCGGAGATGCCAAATTCAAATATTCACGGCTAAATTATCAATCTACCTACTCTAGCAGTCTCCTACGTCCACTCTAGCCCGATTTGGCCAAAAATCGAAGAATGCAATGGATATTTCCCTAAAACCTATATCCAAGAACTAGAACCAATGAGGAGAAGAATGGGGGCAATACCGGCATCCATGGCAAGAGGAAGGGGTGGGGATCGATCGCACCAGACGAAAACGCGGAAGACAGCCCGGAGACGGCGGCCCGGCGGCAGCCCTCCGTTGCTTGTTTGTCGCCTGAGAGAAAGAGAGAGAGAGAGAGAGGAGAGAGGGTCGAGTGAATGGGTATGGGGAGAGAAACCTCCCCCTGCCCTAATTCATAACCCCTGCTCCAACTCCCCGCGTGGTAGTACCGTGGGCCCAGGCGGTAGTACCGTGCTGGCTCAGTGGTAGTACCGCTTAGTCAAAAACAGGCAGGAGTACAAAGGAAAAAGGCTTATGCAAACGGGAAAAACCATGGAAAAACACGAGAGGGACAAAACGAGGAATAACAATAGCAGGAAAAGAAACCTCAGGCACAAAAGCAAGGGACAACAAAACCACACAAGAAATGTCTCAAACCCACACAAAAGACCTCAAGACCAAACAACAACTGTTGATCACTAAGGAGAGGGCGGTGGTCGAAGCCACCTGTTTTTGAGTTAAAAGGTATGGCACCGCGAAGATTTTAACCTTGGGCCCATCACCAAAACTCATCTTTGAAGCACAAGTACCATGAAAAATGGCTAATGCAAAAGACTTCACCGATTTATGCATAATGGGGGGAGGGAGAGTTCATTGAGAGAACAACACTCCCCCTATGTCCATGCCTACATCTAGAACAAGATATAATGATGAGTGCGGTGGGGTGTGCCTAGACTCAAGCCAGATTGCTGGAATCAATGATATTTAGCTCATGCCTTAACTCGCGAAATCTTGCTTCATCTAGAGGCTTGGTGAATATATCCACTAGTTGCTCTTGAGTGTTGATGTAGATGATATCAATATCTCCCCGCTTGATGTGATCTCGGATGAATTGATGACGGATCTCAATATGCTTGGTCTTGCTATGTTGCACCGGATTGAGTGAAATCTTGATAGCACTTTCATTGTCAATATATCCACAAGTGACACCGTAATCCTTCAAAGTTTGCCTCATACATAGCAATTGTGCACAACAACTTGTGGCGGCTACATATTCAGCCTCGGTGGAAGATAGAGACACACAATTTTGCTGCTTCGAAGACCAACTCACTAGAGAGCGACCAAGGAATTGGCACCCTCCGGAGGACGACTTCCTCTCCACACAATCTCCCGCCCAATCCGAGTCTGAATAGCCCATGAGATCAAAGATTGCTCCTTTGGGGTACCATAAGCCAAAGTTTGGGGTATGGGCCAAATATCGAAAGATTCGCTTGACGGACACATAGTGGCTTTCCTTAGGTGCGGCTTGAAACCATGCACAAATTCCCACACACCATGTGATATCCTGTCTAGATGCACAAATGTAAAGCAAGGATCCAATCATGGAACAATATACCTTTTGATCCACTGCTTTACCATTGGGATCACTGTCAAGCTTGCATTTGGTGGGCGTTGGAAACTTGACGGGCTTGACATCTTCTAGCTTGAATATCTTGAGCATGTCTTGGGTATGCTTGGTTTGGTTGATGAACGTTCCCTCTCTTCTTTGCTTGACTTCGAACCCAAGAAATAACTCCAACTCTCCCATCATAGACATCTCAAACTTCTCGGTCATTAGTGCGACAAACTCATCATTGAAGGATTTGTTAGGAGAACCAAAAATAATATGATCAACATATAGTTTGCATATGAAAAAAATACCCTTTGACCCTCTTAGTAAAAATAGTGGGATCAATTTTCCCAATCTCAAACCATGATCTTGTGACAACTTGGTAAGATGCTCATACCACGCACGTGAGGCTTGTTTAAGGCCATAGAGCGCCTTCTTAAGTTTGTATACATGAGTGGGGAACTTGGGATCCTTGAATCTCGGAGGTTGTTTGACATATACCAACTCATTTAAAGGACCATTAAGAAATGCACTTTTCACATCCATTTGTTGCAACCTAAAATCATGATGCGGTGCATATGCAAGCAACATGCGAATAGATTCAAGACAAGCAACGGGGGCAAAGGTTTCACCGTGGTCGATACCCTCAACTTGGGAGTAGCCTTGTGCCACCAATCTTGCCTTGTTTCGAACAATCACCCTGTTCGCATCTTGCTTGTTCTTGAAGATCCACTTAGTTCCAATGACATTGTGTTCCTCCATTGGCCTTGGCACTAATTCCCATACTTGGTTGCGCTGCAAGTTGTTGAGTTCTTCATGCATGGCTTCAAGCCAATCCTCGTCATCGAGCGCCTTATGTATCGTTTGGAGTTCAACACACGAAACAAACGCGTGATGCTCACAAAAGTTTGAAAATTGTTTATGAGTAGTTACCCCTTTTCTCAAGCTTCCAAGCACATTTTCCATGACATGTTGTTGTGTTTCCAAAAGTTTGACATTGGAAGCCACCTTGGCGGCACGGCACTCCAAAAGTTCCTCGATGGGCATTTGAGGATCATCTTGGTCATCTTGAGCACCGTCTTGAGTTTGCTCTTGATCTTGAGCACCGTCTTGAGCTTGCTCTTGATCTTGAGCGTGCTCTTGATCTTGAGCGGGCTCGGAGGCATAAACTTGATCTTGGGCATCATTTGGTGCATCACCATCTCCACGGGGTTGATCTTGCCCTTGATCTTTCTCATTGGGTTGAGGGCCTTCACTTTGTTCTTCGGAAGCGTGTGGGTCTAGCGTAGGTGATGGCTCCACTTCAGTAGAGCATTGTCCTTCTCATTCGGCCACAAGGGGTTCCTCAATGGGGAGTATTTGACCAATCCCCATTCTTCTTATGGATTGGGGAGGAATTTCATCACCTACATCACAAAGACCACTTTGCTCTACTTGGGAGCCATTATTTTCATCAAACTCCATGTTACACGTCTCCTCAATGAGTCTGGTGGACTTGTTGAGGACACGGTAAGCATGAGAGTTTGTAGCATAACCAACAAATATGCCCTCTTGAGCTCTAGGTTCGAATTTAGACAAACAAACACCCTTTTTGAGAATGAAACACTTACAACCAAACACCCGGAAGTACTTGAGGTTGGGCTTGTTGTCGGTAAGTATCTCATAAGGAGTCTTGTTCAAGCCTTTGCGGAGGTAGAGCCTATTGGAAGCATGACAAGCGGTGTTGATGGCTTCGGCCCAAAAGTTATACGGAGATTTGAACTCCGCCATCATGGTCCTTGCCGCGTCCATCAATGTCCGGTTCTTCCTCTCTACCCCACCATTTTGTTGAGGGGTAGATGCGGAGCATCCCACGATCATCCCCATGTACACTTAGACTACTCCCCAAGCCCCAAGAGAACATACGATGAGACCTCGACCATACGCCATTGGACACAAGTTGAACTCACTCCTCTTCGAACCGACACTTTCCACATATGAGACATGGCTACTACCTCATGCATGGACCTTGCATATACCCAGGTACGTCCGAGATGACCATGGAGAATCAAAGGACCAAGGCCAAGCATGGAAGAGGAGAAGGAAGAAGAGGAATGTATAAGTCAAGACTTTCTGCCCGGATCATCCGGGACTTCACCGGATGATCCGGACCGAGCCCGGACGATCCGGACGACTACCCGGACGATTCGGCTATCGTGCCCGAAGACACCCGAAGGTTTCACCTAAAGCCGGATCATCCAGACGGCCACCCGGATCATCCGGACCCCTGACACCCGGATCATCCGGGCCACCATCCGGATCATCCGGACCATGCCTGCGTGCATGACTTGGGCCGAGGCCTGTGTACCCCTTCGCCCCTCACTTACCCCTTCGTGGCTTAGACTATATATACTCCTCCCGCTCCTCCATTTGAGGGTTAGCAAAGGATTAGCTCATGTTTGTGTGAGAGCTTTGCTCATCCACTTGGTTACCTTCTCCTCGGAGACGCACCTCCACCGGAGATGATTCTTCCAAGCGGATTCAAGACCCCCTCTTGGGCGGCCCCATCAAGACCTCCTTACGGAGAAGAACTGGTTACCTTTGTATTGTCCTTAGTTGGACTTGGATCTTGTATCTCACCTTTATGTTCATCAATCTAGCGCATGTGTGATCTACTGTTGTTGGTTGAGTGATTCTCTTGTGTTTCCTCTTGTGTTTTCCATTGTGTTTTCCCGTGTTTTCATCGTGTTCTTTGTCGGGATCCGCTCCTTTCGTGAAAGATCGGCCGTACGGAGTTCCACTCCACATCATCTTGGTTTCATGAGCCACGTTGATCACGATTTCGGAGCCTTCCCCACCGTTTTCATCCTAAATTCGAAAATCCCCACCAAAAATAGCCCCAATTTTTTTTGTGATTTGTTGGTTCGATGATGTTTTGTTGATTTTGATCCATGGATTTGCTTGGTTTCAAGTGGATCGAGCATCTCCCCAAGTTTACCCACCTTCCATCCACAAAATCTCCTCAATTTTCCCATGAAAATCACCCCATTTCCACCCAAAAATTCATCCCCGAGAGGAAATCTCGAGCACTTTGACTTCCCGGATCATCCGGACATCCCCAGGATCAGCTGGACGCCCCCCCGGACGTCCGGATAACCCACGCACCCGAAAAACAGAACCGGAGCTGACAAACCCGGATCATCCGGAAGTACTCCTGGATCATCCGGACCAAGCCCAGATCATCCGGACCTCCACCCGGATGTCCGGCTAACCCTGACACTGACTCGGCTGAAATTTTGTTTCGGTCATAACTAATTCAACCGAACTCTGTTTTGATGTTCTTTATCTCGTTTTGAAGCTTTTAACATTCCCCTTCCCACAAAAATACCACCAACATCATTTGACTCCATCATATTTGCTGAATTTTGGCACCTTTTGACATTCCCCTTTCCATAAGAAGCTTGTAAGCAAGTGCCATAGCACCATACCACATTGCACATAAGATTGTCATATCCGATCATCTTGGATCATCTTGAGAAACACCGGGAACCATACATACAGAACATACTTGGGGTAGAAAGTTTATCAATTTTGCATCTATAGGTTGTGCACAAGTGTCGTATCCGCCTATTGAGCAATCGTGCAAGCGTCTCTCTTGAGTTGTGCAACACGAGCGTTTTCTGTGGACTCCACATTTTGTGCACATTCCTTGGTTGCACGACACCATTTATCTATCCGTGTGTGTGTTTCCGTGTGCCGGATATTGCTATTGGTCTACTTGTTACATTTGCGAATTTGTGAATCTCTTTCAACATTATTGAATCTCGCTAACATTTTGCATTAAATTTTTGTGCCACTATCCTCACCGAGCTCCACCATAAGCCTTATTTGTGTAGGTGTGAGAAATTTACAAGATCGGTACCAATTGTGCTATTTCCTTGTTGCATCATTGAGTGATCATTGATCCATTTTCAACATCGGTCTAGGTACATTTGGTATAAGTTCTTCTCTTTCTCTCACTCTTATTTGCTCGAGTCTTGTGATGGATAGGCAAGGAATTTCATCTCCGGTCTTCGACAACAACGACGGCGCGAACAACTACATCACCAAAATGTCCATCTTCGGACTACAACACGAAATGCAGGGCGCACAATCTACCTTGCAAGAGTGCCTCGACAACCTCGCCATCGACATACGACACTCTGAAGCAAGAAAAAGGGACTACATCGACACCAAGTTGGGCGAGCTAAAGGATCAACTACGAGACATGGTGGCCGACTACAAATCTTCTTCCCCTTCATCATCCTCAAGGCAGCGGCGAGCAAGTCGATCATCTTCGGAGATCCAAAATAATGCAAGTGCAAGTCGTCCATGTCCACATCTACATGGCGACCATCATCACATTCGTGATCCACATCATCATGAAGGGCAAGTCACCTCCAAGCATCATGTGCACGACGACGACAAATGACATATACTACGAGCTCAAGTGCGACAACGACACCATCAACATGAAGATGCTACACAAGCGCAAGTGCACAAGTCCCAAAAAGCCCTACTTCCCACCAAGGCCAACCTTCATGTGCATAAGAGAAGACCGCCAGACGAGCACCACCACGATGGAGCTACGGCTACACCAACCGCTTCGGCATCTTCGCCAAGTGCTATCAAGGCATCTTCGCCTTTGGACGTACGGCATCTTCACCTACTTCCCACGAGTTCGCCTAAATCGACATCTTCAACAACACGGCGACCACCTACGAGCGAGGGCGACACTTCCATCGTCGGAAGCCCCTCATGGAAGATGGCCGAGCATGGGAAATTCCCTTCGGTCATGGAGACGAGCTACGAGGTGCCACATCATATGGGCCTCCAACAAGAAGATGGTGACAAGAAGGTTGAGCATGGGACTATCCCTTCAACCAAGGCGGCGATAGGAGTTGATCAGGGAGACATTTGCACCAACATCTCTCCGACACCCACATATCATGAGATGACCCAATTGCCATGTGAGGAGAGCCACCAACCCATGAGTGAGATGAGTGACTCCACCCTACATGACATTGAGTGCATTTCCTATGAGAGGATGAGTGTGACCATCACTAGCCCCACACTTGAGAGCATGCCACACATCCTATGTTAGGTTGAGAGCCATTTGAGTGACTTCACCAACCATACGAGTGAGAGCATCATAATGGGAGTGAGTGAGCCACAACACTTAGTGAGTGAGATAGTTGACACGGCATGTGAGGCCACTACGATTTCTAATGACTTAACCTCTACTCCTAGTGTGTTTTCTTCTTTGGTGCTAGGTCTCCTACATGACGACATGCCTTTCCTCGAGGCGTCCATACCTCCAATGGAGATCATGATGGCCATGGTGGACGATGATGCACCCCCCAAATGGTTCCATCAAGATGAAGATGACCACGATATGGTCTTCAACACCTCACCTACAACACACGAGCGATGCTCCAAAAGTAACATAGGTGATGGTGCTTCTCTTGTCCCACTAGTGGACTATCTCAGCAATGATTGCTTGCATGATGTTGACACACCTATTCCCATTCTTCATGCTAGTGCGACTTCCTCATGTCATGACTTACCAATTTATGATGAATATGATGATGAGGATGTTGAGTTGCCTAGTTGTGATGCTATGCTCCATAGGATATCATGTGAAAATTCATTTGGTCACATCATGTTTGACAACCCATTGAACTTGTCATATGCTATGAGTGAGATCTCCCATATTGCATCATTTCAATATCAACATAGTAACTATGCATGCCCCATTCAAATAAATCCCATTTGCACTTATGGCATAGATGAGAAGATGATGGTCATTGGCTTTTGTTTTTCATGTGATGATATTTCCATGCTTCCTTTACATGATTTGTGCAATTCATCTACTGTACCATGCCATGATCACATTGTTCAATATGCATTGTTTTGGATGTTGTCAATATTCTCCATGTGATGTTTCCATTAATGCTCATGAGGAGACCCCCATAGTTTCCTCTTACATATTAGGAGATTTTAATACATTCCATACTTTGCATGATTTCCATAATTGCGTGCACCATATGCATTCCATGAATAACAATGCTCTACATATTTCTCATGATGCATTACACAATTTTAGTCTCCATTATGCTATACATAAAAACAAACCTATCATGATGGATGACATGTTTCTATATCACGCATCTCATTTATTTGAACATTGGATATTTGGTGCTAACCAACACAAGCACGCAAGCATCATGATGGATGATGTGTACATATACCACGCACACACAATTTTCCCTTTGCCTTTGTTTTGTGTAGGTACCCACATACAGTCGTCAACCTCTCAATCCCAAGAGTTGACGAAACGAGCTCTTGAGAGCAACGATGATTTGGGATCCCGAGGATTATCATTCCCACCATTCCCCTCACGCAAGGACTACGCGCATCTCATTTACTTATCTCTCACACGGCTATGGGCTATTTATCACTTGTTACCTTATGCCCATTCTATCGTGTTCACTTTGCATGTTACACCTCTTTCCATGCCTTTGACATGCAATTGTGACCCTTGCTTGCACTTACATATGATTCACCATTACGCTACTTCTATGTGTATTTGCATGCTTGGTGGAGACCCTTGTTGCTATTGCCATGTTTATCATGTTCCTCATACTATTGATGCTTGTTGTGTTGGGAGAGTCATGATGTCCCATTCCCATTTACACATGGCCTCTTGCCAATACATTGATGCTACTTTCCTCATATCTTGCTTTCATGCTTGTGCTATGCCATGTGAATTATTCATGCCCACTATTTGCACACATGACATGCTTGCCATGATTCCTCCTAGTACGTTCCATCTTCGCACTACTAGCTTGCTTGACTTGATCACTACGATTACTTGCTATGATGCATCACCCATGTTCCATTACTCGCTTTCTTGGGTTGATGACATATATGTTCATGCCTCTCACTTGATTTTTGTTGATCATTGTCTCTTATCTCCATTAGTTGCCTCTATCATATCCCCTTGTATTGAGTGCCAACTTGCTATGCTTATTAATCATGGAGACTTGGACATATTACTTGTGATGCATGCTTGTTTGATTGAGCACATTGTATTTGGTTGTTCTCGCATCATATGCTTCCATACAATGCCACCTTCCCGTGTACCTTCTTATGATAAGAATGATGAGGACACTTGTTGGGTATCTCACCACACGAATGATAGGTTTTGCACTTCCGCTAACCTCATTTGTTTTTCCGAGTGTTTGTCATGTTCTTTCATTTTGAAGGATTCACAAGGTGATACTGTCATGAGACAACTTGGTTATGTGAAGGCATACATGACGCGCGACACCAACATTTTCGACATCCTCATAAAGGTGAACTCCTTCTCTTTGAGCCATCCTCAAATACGCATATTGGATGGGTCACTCTTTCATTGTTGTCTCCTTCTTCTTGTCTACATGATACATATATTGGATGGAGGACAAACATTGGAGATGGACCCTATGGACCTTCAAGTTGAGGAGTGCCACGACATCGAGCATTGGTACATCAACACTCCTTTGACACATTGCACCAACACATACATATTTGTTGATTATGTTCCCATATGTCATGCTCGATGGACATATCATACACATAGCAAATTTGCATCTTATGCATGGAATGACTCACATTATGATTGCCTTGTTGCATCTTGTATTCCCATGTCATCCATGATATATGAGCTTGTGCATTTCCTTAGCAAATTTGTTGTGATCTTTCTTGATGACATATTCATACATCATGATTATATTGCCTACCATCAATTGCATGATAACTTATTCACATTGAGCATCCATTGCCATATTCATGCTATTGATAAACCGCCTCACTATGACATCATTTTGCACTGTGGTTGCATTGATCATATTCACAACACATTTGTGTGCACTATGAATGCTTTTGCTCCCATGAACGCTTTGCATATCATTTTCTATCATCTTGATAAGCTTCATGTGTTTTGTCATGAGCAATCTTGCCGCACGGACTCATTCTTACATGATGGACACTTTGTGTGCGCTAACCATTGTATTTCCAAGTGTTGTTTGTGTTTTCTCTTTTTGCATGTATACCACTCCGGCGACACCTTGGAGTACTTGGATTGCGTCATGTCTTCCACTTCGTCCAAATATAAATCCGTCCACGACAACCGTTTCCATGGTGATGAGGATCACGATCCGAGGTCGGATCTTTCCCAAGGGGGCGGAGATGATGCGGAGCATCCCACGATCAACCCCATGTACACTTCGACTACTCCCCAAGCCCCAAGAGGACATACGATGAGACCTCGACCATACTCCATTGTACACAAGGTGAACTCACTGCTCTTCGAACCTACACTTTCCACATATGAGACATGGCTACTACCTCATGCATGGACCTTCCATATACCCAGGTACGTCCAAGATGACCATGGAGAATCAAAGGACCAAGGCCAAGCATGGAAGAGGAGAAGGAAGAAGAGGAACGGACAAGTCAGCACTTGCCCGGAACATCCGGACCCCCAGCCGGATGATCCGGACCAAGCCCGGACGATCCGGACGACCACCCGGACGATCTGGCTATCGTGCTCGAAGACATCCGAAGGTTTCACCTGAAGCCGGATCATCCGGACCCCCGACACCCGGATCATCCGGGCCACCATCCGGATCATCCGGACCATGCCTGCGCGTGACTTGGGCCGAGGCCCATGTACCCCTTCGCCCCTCACTTACCCCTTCCTGGCTTAGACTATATATACTCCTCCCCCTCCTCCATTTGAGGGTTAGCAAAGGATTAGCTCATGTTTGTGTGAGAGCTTTGCTCATCCACTTGGTTACCTTCTCGTCGGAGACCGCCTCCACCGGAGAAGATCCTTCTAAGCGGATTCAAGACCCCCTCTTGGGTGGCCCCATCAAGACCTCCTTACGGAGAAGAACCGGTTACCATTGTATCGTCCTTTGTTGGACTTGGATCTTGTATCTCACCTTTGTGTTCATCGAGCTAGCGCATGTGTGATCTATTCTTGTTGGTTGAGTGATTCTCTTGTGTTTCCTCTTGTGTTTTCCCTTGTGTTTTCCCGTGTGTTCATCGTGTTCTTAGTCGGGATCCGCCCCTTTCGTGAAAGATTGACCGTACGGAGTTCCACTCCACATCATATAGTGTGCGGCATATTGGAGCTTGATCCCCTCGTCACTAAGAAACACATCCAAGGTGTAGTTCTTGAACTCGGTGCCCTTGTCACTTCTAATCATCAAGATATTTTCTTCATGTGGACGTTGAGCTTCATTTACAAAGTTGATGACGGTTTGTTGAGTCTCACTGTTCCTCTTGAAGAAGTATACCCATGTATATCCTGAGTAGTCATCCACAATCACCAAGCAATACTTTCTTCCACCAAGACTATCAAAGGATGGAGGACCAAAGAGATCCATGTGAAGGAGCTCCAAGGGCCTCTTTGAGTAGATGATAGTCGAGGGTCAGTGAGACGTTTCATGAAGCTTTCCTTCGATACAAGCACTGCAAGCACGTTCCTTGGCAAATCTCACATCGTTAGTCCACGAACGTGATCCCCTTTGGGGAGACTTTGCAAAGATCTCATATTTACATGGGCTAGTCGGCGATGCCAAAGCCAACCCACATCAACTTTAGCCATTAGGCAAGTCGCGGCCTTAGTGAGTCACTCCAAAAAGTTCACCACATAGAGACCGTTCTCGAGATGTCCAACAAAGGCTACTTTAAGAGTCTTTCTCCACAAAAGGGCCACGGTATCAAGGTCAAAGAAAGTTGCAAAACCCATAAGTGCAAGTTGACAAACGAAAAGTAAATTGTATGCAAGGGACTCAACAAGCATGACCTTCTAAATAGATAAATCTTGAGAGATGACCACCTTGCCAAGTCCCAATACCTTAGAAGTTGAAGCATCACCAAATTGGACATGGGTGAGCATAGATGTAATTGTATGCACATCCACCACCAAGTCCTTGCTCCCGGTCATATGATTTGTTGATCCACTATCAAGCAACCATGACACCCCACCGGAAGCAAACTCCTACAAGAGTTCAATGCTTGGATTTAGGTACCCATTTTTGAATGGGTCCTTTATGTTAGTAATAAGGGTCTTAGGATCCCAAACAGACCATTCAATGTACTCATAAGAAGAACCAACAAATTTGGCATAAACATGCCCATCACTTGCACGACACAAAACATAAGAGGGGTTAAAGTCGCCGGCTTTGTTGGTAGGGGTAATTTTGCCCTTCTTGGCATTACCACCCAATTCCTTGTTCTTCTTTTCCCATGAGCACTCTCACCCGCCTTGGCAAAGGTTTCCTTGAGCGGGAGAGGTTGCTTGGTCTTGTTCTTCTTCTTCTTCTTTGACTTGGGTACAAACCCAAGTCCGTCCTTCCCTACAACTTCCTTTTGATTTGCTCAAAAGTTCATTGAGGTTCTTCTCGCCTTGTATTCAAGTCACAAGGCCCTTCTCAAGTTGCTCTTTCAACCTGGCATTATCCTCCACAAGATGCACATGCTCACAACAAGGATTAGTAGCATGGGCATTATCAATTAGAACGAAGGGAGGACATATGGAAATCACGCTGGTTTGCTTCACTTGGAGTTGATCGTGAGACTCTTTGAGTGAAGCATGAACACCCTTCAAGACCTTGTGAGCCTTTTCAAGTGTACCAAATTCTTCTTGAGTCTATCATGACCAACCCCAAGTGCGGCTTTCTCGGATTTAAGCACACAAGTAAGAACAGTAGCATGATCAAGATCTTTTTGCAATTTAGCATGATCAACATTGTGTGACTCCTCAAGAGTCAAATGAAGATCTCGCTCTTCCTCTAGAGCAATGGAAAGATCCACAATCTCATCGGCATAGTCACGACTATGCCCGTCCAACTTGGAGATAGTATCCTCATGCGACTCAATGATATCATTGGCCTCACCAAGTTGTTCCAAGAGAGCAACAAAGTGCTTCTTGAATTCACCCTTGAGCTTGCTCACGAACTTGCTGAACTCATTCTCATCAACTTTCTCCACCTCACTATCATCAACACAATCTAACAATGAAGGAGTAGTAATGATGGTGGGCTTGATGTTAGGAGTTACCTTGTTGATACCTTTGGCCATGAGACACTTGGAAATGGTGTTTTCGTTGGGGGAGCCGAAGAGAGACACCTTGGAGGGGGAAGATGTAGCGATGGCAATGGTTGTCATTGCCATTCCTCCTCCACTTGTATCTTCCTCATCATCATCGGAGGGGTAGTCTTCATGTGCCACCAAGCCCTTTGGAGGCGTCTTCTTGGTGAAGTTGTTCTTGATAGGGAAAGAGTTGGCTTTGCCTTTGCGAATGAGTTTGCCACTATTGTCTTCCCTCTTCTCGTAAGGGCACTCCGCCACAAAGTGACTCACATTGCTGTAATTGTAGCAAGTCCTTACTCGTTGCTTATTCTTTGACCCACTTGAGTTGTTCTTGGTGAAGGTGGGCCTTGAGTTCCTCTTGTTGCTCCAAAATTTCCTTGACGCAAGAGCCATGTGCTCATGGTAAGCATATTTGGTGTCCTTGGGGAAACACTCCTGTTCTTCTTCCTCTTCTTCTTCTGGAATGTCCTTGGCCTTCAAAGCAAGGGTGGTTGAGCTTTTCTTTGACCGGGCACGAGCAAGAGCATTGTCGGTGGTCTTGTTCATGATGTTCATGGCAATAAAATCATCCAACACTTCACTTGAGGTAAAGGTGTGAAAGTCCGGCCTTTGACGTATCACAGAAGACATGGCCTTGTTGAATGGTATAACGGCCTTGAGAAACTTGCACTTGATCCAGGTGTCATTCGTATCCTTGCTCCCATGGTCTTGGCGAGCAACCACAAGAGTTGTCACCCTCTGGTAGAGATTACGCGGATCCTCATGTTCTAGCATCACGAATTCATCATCCTCATCAAGGACCACTTCAAAGTTGGACTGTTGGATTCTTGAGCTCCCCTTGTAATAGATACAATATGTTCCCAAAAATCCTTTGCACGAGTGAAGGGACGTAAGTGAGATAGTTCTTCGGGTGGGACCGCATCTTGAAGGATGAACAAAGCGGAGTGATTGTATTGATTATCCACTTCTTCTCTTGGGTTGAAGTTGTTTGGATCATGCGGGTAGAAGCCTTGCTCAATGATTCTCCAGAGGTTTGTTGAGCTGTGATTCAAATGAGACTTGATGCGAAAGACCCAATTAGCAAAATCACCTTTAACAAGCTTGGGAGGAGGACCATGATTATTAATGCGAGGTGCAGGTATCGGTCCTCCGTAGACCGGGGGAGGGGGAACCGAGGCAAAGGTTCCCGTGCCATTCTTATCGTGAGGGGAAGAAACATGAGTACCTTTAGCCGCTTCCTTAGCGGAATTGGCCTCCGACTCGGATGCGGTGGGATTAACCACAAGCAAAGAATCGGGAGAAGCTTTCATCCCCTCAAGCAATTCTATAAGCATGGACTTGACTTCGGTCGTCATAGACGTCTTAAGTGGAGCCATAGCTTCATTAAATTGTCTCGTGTGATCGAAGTCAAATTCACGGCCTCGAGCACTTCCTCCCTAGTGTCAACCATACTCTTCGGGGAGTGAAACCCCTAATAGACAGACAAGGCTCTGGTACCAATTGGAAGGATTTATATGGTTGACTAGAGGGGGTTGAATAGGCAACTAACAATTTTTAGCTTTTCTTCACAAATTAGGTAAGGCAACAAATAGGTTGTCTAGATGTTCAACTAGGTGAGCAACCTATATGATGCAACAAAAATAACAACAAGTGCAAGCAAATGATACAACACAACAATAGCTTGCACAAAGTAAAGGAAAGAGATAACCACAAGTGGAGCCGGTGGAGACGAGGATGTATTACCGAAGTTCCTTCCCTTTGAGGGGAAGTACGTCTCTGTTGGAGCGATGTGGAGGCATAATGCTCCCCAAGAATCCACTAGGGCCACCGTATTCTCCTCATGCCCTCACACAATGTGAGATGCCGTGATTCCACTAGTGGTGCCCTTGAAGGTGGTGAGCGAACCTTTACAAACAAGGTTGGGGCAATATCCACAACTTGATTGTAGGCTCCCAACAACACCATGAGCTTCACCATGATGTAATGTGGCTCCGAGGTGACCTCAACTGTCTAGGGTGCTCAAACACCCAAGAGTAGCAAGACCCGCAAGGGATTAGTGTGGGGAATCAAATTTCTCTTGGTGGAAGTGTAGATCCGGGCCTTCTCAACCAATCCCTAGAAAATCAACAACTTTGATTGGCTAGGGAGAGAGATCGGGCGAAAATGAGCTTAGGAGCAACAATGGAGATAGGGTAGGAAGAGGTGAGTCTTCTTTGGGAAGAAGACCCCCTTTTATAGTGGTGGGACAAATCCAACCGTTATGCACCTCTCAGCCCGCAGACGAGCGGTACTATACCGCTCCTGGAGCGGTACTACCGCTCCCTGAAGGATGCACAGGAGAAAACGAGAAATAGGGGAAAAACAGAGGGATGAGCGGTGGTGGCCGCGGTAGTAGGGCGGTACTACCGCCTATGGGCGGTACTACCTCCTCAACTACCGCTACTACAACTGCCCATTTTCTGGGGACAAACGGGTAGCACGGTAGTAGCCTGGAGGCATCACCGTAGAACCCGACACAAAACATCGAGGTCCCAGCCACGAGCGGTTGTGCGAGCAGTACAGCTAGCGGTATTACCTCCCATAGGCGGTACTACCACCCCAGTCTGTGGTACTACCGCTTGCAACCTTTCACCACTGCTTGGTTACAAAACGGTGGACAACTCCAAAGGCGGATAGGGACAAAGGGTGCAATATGAGTTTGTAAGTGTTGATTCCACCCCGAACCTTTCCGAAGCGGACCCCATCTTGATAGTACGGTTATCCCTATGACTCAAGACCACCAGAAAAGAAACATAGGAAAGAAAACCATCTTCACTTGAAACTCCCAGGGGCACGAGTCGTCTTGTGCCAAATGCTTGAACAACTGAAAAAGCTCAATGCACGCGATTATTCCGCAATCACATTGTCATCAATCACCAAAACTACTTAGGGAAAAATATGCCCTAACACCTATTCATTTTCAGTAGACTGTTATTTTGATAGGACCACATGTGGTGGTGTGCTGGAGGTGTACCTCATTTCCTAGCCATCCTTGTGCTCATATATTACAAAATCTTACGGAATAGAATCTAATTTGGTTTGCCATGCAATGTTGTAGAGCTATCATATGTCTCTTGTCATTTATTTTCAGCCACCTGCTATCTGCTACTTTTACACTGCACAAGTTCTGCACACACTTCACCCATACTCTCACTATTGTTTTTTATGCATGGGTATTTCAGCCTCTGCCAAACTGTTGGTAGAAACACAAAAGAAAAGAGAGAAGTCGCTCCAGCTTTCTACATGGGTAGGTAAGACATGTTTCGGCACTTTGAAGGGGGTAGTGTCAGCAAATGGAGACGGTAAACGTAGCTCTGGAGTTGATGATCTCGCTCCCCATGAACCACCATCCCATGTGCTTGGTTTAACTTCGCGGTGTCATGTGTGGTTGCATGTTGCATATGGTGTCTAGCTTGTATTTGAAAGGCCGAAGTCAGTCTTTTATTAAGATAAGGAAAGATATTTTTTACATAAACCACCATCCTAGGAGCACTAGAAGCCAAATAGCTAGTACACGGTATATCTATCTATTAAGCATCTTCTGAATTTATACATTATACCTGTTAATGTGACATGCCTTCCTATTTTTGGTACACAGTACATCTATCTATTAAGCATGTCCTTACATAAAACTACTGTTTTTGGTATCCCACATCAATCAATTATGATGAGACACCTTTAGTATATGCAGTGTGATGTTGCTTGCATCTTTCATATGATTTATAGCATGCACAGCTTCTAATTGTTGAAACGCCATTTATGATGGGACGCTTTTAACTTGGCAGAGTCATATTGGTTGCATCTTTCATGTGGTGTCTAGCTTGCAGTGCTTCTAATTTGTTGAAATGGCTTCTGCTTAGTTTACACAAACAATTGTGAATATGCCATGTCGTCCTGTTTTTCGTACATGTTCCATCCTCGTATCATGTGTTTGCCTTACATCAAAGTAGTGATTGTCAGTATCATGCATGAATGAGTTCTGAAGAATGAATTTTATTGTTTTTTTTGTCAGTTTTACTTGACAATGCAAAATCAATAAAGCGGAAGGAAATTAGCAAGGCAGTGGATAAAGGTGCTCCTTCCAACCAACTGAAACGGAGGGCCTCTACAGATTCTACTTCAGCATCCCCCCAACAAGATTTGGAAGACAACACATGCATAGACACTCAACGTAGTTGTGTTGATGATGAGCACGTCTCCCCTAGTCCACCATCACAGGTGCTCCCTCTAACTTGGCATTGTTATATGTGGTTGCATGTTATCTATGATGTCTAGCTTGTATTGCTTCTAATTTTGTTGAATTCCATCTGCTTGCTTTACACATTATACTTGTGAATAAGACACAACTACAAAAAGAATACACTACCGTGGTGATACGTGTTTGTCACAGTATGTCACGTTTTCTTTCATGCATGTACATCCATGACGATTTTATGACAGAATCAAGATAGTCATACATGTGTTGTCGTAGAAGTGTTCCATGACATTACAAAAATTATCATCACAGAAGTGTCCACTTCCATGACGATAAATCGCGCATCATAGAAGTGCTTTCGTCAAGGGTAACCGACACGTGGCATCCACCGTAACGGGTCGCCGTTAAGCTATCGGGTTCCGGTTTGGATCCGATAACCCATTAACAGTGTGGACCAATGGGGATTTTCCACGTGTAAAATTCTCATTCGCCGGCAGATCCACGTGTCGGCCCGGCGTTCGGACAGTTGTCATCCAGCGAATGGACGGAATGCGCCTATGATACGTCAACACGTGTCTCGGCCCAACAGTGGCCCATTCAGGTTAAAAGGCCGGGCCTGTGAAAATAAGAGGCCGGCCCATTAGCGGCCTACTTGAGTCAGGCCCATTTTCAAGCACGGCCCATACAAGTTACACAGAATCAGCCCATCAAAGGCCCATTCTAGATTTGAGAATTTCCAGCCCATCATTAGTTTCAGCCCGTTAACGCCTGCTACGTCTTTGGGCCCAATTACGATCCAAGCTTCTTTCGGCCTATTAGTAGCCCATTGTCAGTTCCAGCCCGTTAACGGCCCGGAACGTCTTTTGGTCTATTCCCGGCCCATTCTGCAGTTGGGCCAATTCCAGCCCGCTGTGACTTTAGGCTTGTCCTCGGCCCAATTGGTAAATGGGCCAACTCCTAGCCCACTTTGTCTTTCGGCCTGTTAACGGCCCGCACAACAGTTGGGCCTTTGGCTTTGGGTCCATTACGGGCCCACGTTCCCACGGCAAAATTTCAGCCCAACGCGACTTTCGGCCTGTTAAAAAGCCTAGTTTGCAAATTGGGCCTCCTCTGGCCCATAACACTTTCGGCCTCTTACTGGCCCGTAAAGTAAAAGGGCCGAGACAAAATTGACATTTATTTAGGCCTACTAGAGGCCCACAGGACATTTCCATTTATACGGCCCTATCGAGCTTTTGGCCTGTTAACGGCCTGCTAAGAGCCCTTGTTATGGTGGGCCACATCATTTGGGTTCCACTAAATATTTTTTTGACCAGCCCAATTAAGGCCCGCCTTGACTACATATGTTTGTTCGTTTGTATGGCGTCGAGGAAATGTTTGGGCGTGTTGGCCCCCATTTCAACGATATAGCATACTCAAGAATTATCCTACTCTATACTATCGCCTCTAAAAAAACATACACTATACAATAAAAAGACTAAGGCATAGAAATGTAGAATAATCCTACACTATACAATAAAGAAATTACAGCCGAATATAGTTCGGCACCAGTGATAATAAAACGTACACAAACAGCAAATTACATACACTGGACAAATAAAGCTCATACATCATGTACACACATCAACAGAACTTACCATTTGAACTATAATCTCTTTAGAAAATAGGATTGGCCGGATTCAGATAGCACAAATTTCAGTCTACAAAATCTCCAATTGCTTCGTTGTTACCTTAGTGTCTCGTTTCATTTTTTTGACTCCTGCATCTAATATCTGCAAGTCCAGTCTCAACTTGTTGATTGTACGTTAAGAATCATGTACACGTTTTCTTGCCACCTCTAGTTGATGCTTGAGAACATCAGCACGTTCCAATTCCAATCCATAATCATTTGGTAATGGCCATGCCGCACTACTCGTAGATCTTTGTGTTGATGTCACTTCATCCTGAAATGTTTCTGTAAGTACACATAACTAGGGCAAAAATATAGTTACAACAGTGAAGCGAGCAAGACAGACTATTTTGTACAAGGAAAAACAGGACTAATAATAATCTTACACGTCATGAAGCATAAGCAGGTGATATTTTAAAAATTATAAAAATGGTAGTCTGTGCAACCCGCATACAGAAATCTCTCTTAGCTCACCAGAGGAGCATGATGTTGGGACCAAATCCAAAACGCAGACATGTTACAAATTTAGACAACACGTTGCGTATGAGTAAGCAAGCAGTTAGCCATTCTGTAGCTCCATTAAAGTCTTAGGGAGCATAATAAACAACAGAGGGATTCATACAAACCTACTATAGCAAGCAAAATTATGCACTCATTAGCCTAGTATAAACTAGATTGTGAGCCTCATGTAGTAATAGTTGGTTAATAGACTTCAAAGCTTCAGGCACAATTCGCGGGAGTAATTAAATGGTAAGGCCTTTAATTATGTCAACTAATACTTATACAAGTACCCAACATCAGGCATCATTGTTTGGGCATCTCATTAACTGAGGACAAATAAAGCAATTGACAAGAGCAATTTAACTATGCCTCGCAACAAACAAGCAATTGAGCTGTTGAGTTGGATCATGATGACTTACCTTAACTGGTTGAACAGGCTCAGCGCTGCTCCTCCTTCTCTTGCAAGGTGAAAGTGCTAGCTATCGACTAGAGGGCGGTGAATAGGCAATTTTTATGAAAGTATTCAAAGCACGAGGTCTTTGAAGACAAACAGATGAAATGAACCTATTGATATGCAGCGGAAGATGGACTACACTAGACAAGCCTTAGTCAAGTAAGCAATATTGTGAAAGTACGACGGCTATCTGCAGCTAGGTAATATGGATCAGAATGGAAGACAGTATGAAGCCAAACAGGTAATAGTCTTCACACAGTGAAGTCAATGAGATCAGACAAGCAAGCAATGACTTCACAAAGACAAACTGAATAGTAAAGGAAGTAGGGGATAGAACCAGTAGCTTGGTGAAGACAAGGATTTGGTGGACCAGTTCGATTCTTTGTGACAAATGTACGTCTGGTTAGGGAGGCTGAGATTGAACTCAGAAGACCGCGTCTTCACCTTATTCCCCTTGAGCTAAGGACACCCAGTCCTCGCCCAATCACTCTGGTAAGTCTTCAAGGTAGTCTTCCAAACCTTCAAAGACTTCATTCACCGGCAATCCACAATGGCTCTTGGATGCTCAGAACGCGACGCCTAACCGGCTGGAGGATTCACAGTCCTCAAGTGTAACACGTCTTCAGATCATGCGGACGGAAAGACTTCAGTGATGCCTAACACTGTTTCGCTCTGAGTATTTTGGGCTTTGTCCTCGCAAGGATCTCTCTCTCAAAGGCTTTGGAGGTGGGTTGCTCTCAAACGACAAAAGTCGTGCACTAATTCTAAGCAGCCACCAATTTATGGTGTAGGGGGTGGGCTATTTATAGCCTGGAGGCAACCCGACATGATATGTCTGAAATGACCCTGGATCACTAAGGAACCAACACGTGTCCAACGGTCGGAATTAAAACACACGCGGCAGCTTGGCTTGGGCAACAAGAAAAGCTGACTCATCCAACTCTGGATAATATTTGCTCTCAATTTCTTCGTTCGAAGACATATGATTTTGGTTGAGCATCATATCAGTCATCTGACTTTGTTCACTTGGACCCCACTTAACAGTACGGTGGTTCCTATGACTCAATAAAGAAGAAAAGGAAACTACGAAATAGCTATGTCTTCGGATTCCATAGTCTTCAAGTGAATGTCTTCACATGTCACTATCTTCATCGTGAATGTCTTCACGAACCACCATTGTCTTCAATGTCTTCATATATTTTAGGAGTCATCTCTGGTAGGTAAACTGAATCAATAAGGGACTACTACTTGTGTTATCCCGCAATTCTCACAAACACATTAGTCCCTCAACCATGTTTGACGTCAATACTCCAAAACCAACTAGGGGTGGCACTAGATACACTTACAATCTCCTCCTTTTTGGTGATTGATGACAAACTGGTTGAAGTTTTCAACGGGGATAAAAGTATGTGAAAGTTAAAGATCAAAGTCATTGTCTTCATAAGTTGTAAAAGGCTCCCCCTGAAGATGTGCATATAAGTAGTTTTCTTTCGAATGCAAATGCACATGGCAGGTTTTACTTTGTGGAGATCCTCTTCAACTCATGGAGACAAGTCATCATGCATACATAAGTATAATGAAGATAATGAAATGCATAATGAGAAATGGGCATCTGCAGAATGACTTCATGCGGAATTTATCATCGCATCACAAAGTAGCAGCAAGAGTAGCAGACGACCATCAAGTTTAAGTGTTACAACTCAAGAGCCAAATAGTTTCAAAACGAGAGTTGTAAGAACGTAGAAAAAATAAGGCAACCACCCCATATAGACCCGCTTGAAAACTATCAACCTGATATGCTTCTCCCCCTTTTGTTCGTAAGGACCAAAAAGGTTTGAAGACATAGAGGATCTACTCGTTCCCAGTTGGAGAAGATGTTGCAGCAGGGTCGACGTTGGAGTTGGGCGGTGCAGACAGGCTTGACGTGGAGTCGTGGTGCAGTGAAGCCATAGCTAGTGAAGTGGTGTCGTCTTCTTCATCGACGACTCTCGCAACAACAGTTGTAGCCGAAGATGAATACTCAGAATCTTCAATTGAAGGTGTTCGACGCTAACTTGCAGATTGTGGAGGCCTGGAGTCAAACTTGAATTTCTCTGTGAAGCCATCTTCGCGAAGATCGTCTTCAGAGTAGAGCAGTGTGAGGCTCTTCCAGGACCGCCGAAAGGCTTCATGCGCGACGAATGAATTCTTGGTGGCCAAGTTGCGAATGCGATTTACATCAACCAGAAGACGCTGCATTTGGCGCTTCAGCCAGTCATGATGCCTAACCTGCTTAGGGATACACGAAGCTCTCTGTCGTTGAGGACATGAGAATGCTTTTGAGGCCTTTGAGCAATTGTACTAGCAGTGGCTTCAGTATTGGGGCGATGTGGTAGACGCAAGTTGCCAGCCTGTCGGTGCAACAAACCCCGGGTCTGTTGCCCAACTGTGCACATGCACAAGATCAAGACTGAAGCACCAGCTCAAGTCAGGGACTAAAGAACCAAGAGACTTGAAGACCCAACATGCAGCTCAGAGGGGCCAAGATCAAACCAGGAGAGCAAGACATCAGCAAGGGAAGGGCCTCCCTTGCCTGGCAAGCGAGCCCGGCAAGGGGCAAGGCCACCACCAGAAGCAAGCAGCCCAGACTCCCTGGCAGAGCCTGCCGGGGCTCACGGGGGTTGAACCACCCCGCCTACCACTCAAACACGACTCACGTCGTCTTCAGTGCGATGTCAAGCCTCAAGGTGATTAAGTGGCAGCCATTGCCTATAGAAGAAACCCACAGATGACACCCGTTCTAAGACGTGTCAAGGGAACAGGTGTGGAGCTGGCAAGAGAGCCCGTAGGCCTTGCCGGGCAACCAGTGATGTGACACTAAGCGGTGCATTTAATGCACCCTGTCAGCCCACAGAGTTAGGTATGATAGCACTATTTGCTATCATATCTGTGGATAATGACCACTTTGCCACTGTGTTGACCCCTTAATCTATAAAAGGAGGCCCATGGAACTCGTAGGAGGGGTAAGAAGGTTGGAAAGTTGACAAACCCAAGCCACCATACGCGTGTAGTCGCTGCGGCCCGAGGCAAACCTTGCCGGGCAAGTGTACTACGCACCACCACACTCATTCCACCATCAATCCACCAAAGCAGGAGTAGGGTCTTACGCCTCGTGGCGGCCCGAACCTGGGTAAATTGCTAGTGTGCTCTACGCCACCATGCTTTGTCAAATGCTGTTGATACGCTCTTTGTGCAGCACAACGTCCCCCTGCCGAACTAGCAAGGGGCCACCTGGTCCCGTAGGTGGCCGCGGATATCCTGCGACATCTTTGGCGCATGATGTAGGGTGGAACCCTAGATGGCCGATCTTTCACAAAAGGAGCGGATCCCTATGAAGAACGCGATGTACACGAGGGGAAACATGAGGGAAACACGAGGGGAACACGAGAGAAATCACTCAACCAACATGAATAGATCACACATGCGCTAGATCGATGAACACAAAGGTGAGATACAAGATCCAAAGTCAACAAAGGATGATACAAAGGTAACCGGTTCTTCTCCGTGAGGAGGTCTTGATGGGGGCCACCCAAGAGGGGGTCTCTAATCCAAGGTGATCTTCTCCGAAGAGGGGTCGCAGTCTCTCTCGAGGAGGAGATCCGTAATGGATGAGCATAGCTCTATCTCTAAATGAGCTAATCCTTTGCTAACCCTTAAACGTAGGTGCAGGGTAGTATATATAGTCTAAGGGGCGAAGGGGTACATGGGCTTTCGGCCCGGATACACTGCACGCAGGCAGGAGGGGCCGGATGTCAGGAGGCGGGCGGATGTCCGAAGCTTTCGAGGCAGCGGATGTCGGGCGCTAGGGCGGATGTCCGGGCTGGTGAGATCCAGCTACGGACGTTACGTGATGGGGCCGGATGTCCGAGGTTGGGGCGGATGTCCAAAGGCTAGCGGAGGGGCGGATGTCAGGGCCTGCCTTTTCAGTTTCTAGGTTGCTGCTGTTGTTGACATCATCAGGGGCCGGATGTCCGGGGCCTGTAGCCTTTCTTCGGTTCCTCTCGTCGTGCTCCTTCATCCTTGTACTTGGGTACTTGTCCATCATTCCGAGCATCTCCGAGAGGGTCTCCTTGGTACCTAGGCGTGTCTAGTGTCCTTGCATTAGGTAGCAACCATGTCTCGCATGAATGGAAAGGAGAAGCATGTAGGAGCGGGTTCACCTTAGTTCCAATGGCGTATGCTCAAGTCTACATGGGGATGATCGTAGGATGCTCCGCATCATCTCCCCTCCCTTGGGAAAGATCCGACCTCGGATCAAAAACCTCATCACCATGGAAACGGTTGTCGTGGATGGACTTGTAGTTGGACGAAGTGGAAAACATGGCGCAATCCAAGTACTCCAAGGTGTCTCCGGAGTGGTACACATGCAAAAAGAGCAAACACAAACAACACTTGTAAATACAATGGTTAGCGCACACAAGGTGTCCATCATGTAAGAATGAGTCCGCGAGGCAAGATTGTTCATGACAGAGCACATTAAGCTTAGCAAGATGATATGGAATGAGATGTAAAGCTTTCATGGGAGCAAAAGCATTCATTGTGCACACAAATGTGTTGTGAATATGATCAATGCAACCACGGTGCAAAATGATGTCATAGTGAGACGGTTTATCAATAGCATGAATATGGCAATGGATGCTCAATATGATTATGTTATCATGCAATTGATGGTAGGCAATGTGATCATTATGTAAGAATATGCCATTAAGAAAGATCACACCAAATTTGCTAAGAAAATGCAGAAGCTCATATATCATGGATGACATAGAAATACAAGATGCAACAAGGCAATCATAATGTGAGTCAATCCATGCATAAGATGCAAATTTGTCATGGGTGGTGTTGTACCATAGCTCGATGTCGTGGTAGTAGTGGTGGTCCGGTGGTGAATCCACTAAGTCCGGGCACTCCTCAACTTGAAGGTCCATAGGGTCCATCTCCAATGTCGCTCCTCCGTTCATGAGATGTATCATGTAGACAACAAGAAGGAAACAACAATGAAATAATGACCCATCCAATATGCGTATTTGAGGATGGCTCAAAGGGAATGAGTTCACCTTTATGGGGATGTCACAAATGTTGGTGTTTAACGTCATGTACGCCTTAACATAACCAATATGTCTCGCGATGTTACCGCCTTGTGAATTCCTCAAAAATGAAAGAACATGACAAACACTTGGAAAAACAAATGAGATTAGTGCAAATGTAGCACCTATCATTCGAGTGGTAAGATACCCAACAAGTGTTCTCATCATTCTTATCATAAGAAAGGACAAGGTGTGGTATGGTATGAAAGCACATGATGCAACTACAACCAAAGACAATAGGCTCAATAAAACAAGCATGCATCACAAGTAAGGTGTCAAAGTCTCCAAGATCAATAAGCATAGTATGGTTGCACTCACTATAAGTAGATATGAGAGAGGCAACTAATGGGCACAAGAGACGATGATCAAGATAAAGCAAGTGAGATGCATGAACATATATGTCATCAACCCAAGAAAGCGAGTAAGAATGGAACATGGGTATGCAACAAAGCAAGCAATCATATGAATCAAGGCAAGCAAGCTAGTAGTGCGAAGATGCAACGTACTAGAAGAAATCATGTCAAGTATGCCATGTGTGCAAATGGTAGTCATGAATAATGCACAAGACACATCACAAGCATGAAGGCAAGATATGAGCAAAATAGCATCAATAGCATGAGGCACATGATAAACATGGCAATAGCAAGATCTCCACCAAGCATGCAAATACACATAGGAGTAGCATAATGGTGAATCATGGGTAGATGCAAGCAAGGGTCAAAATTGCATGGCAAAGGCATAGAAGCAAGCATGACATGCAAAGTGAACACGATAGAATGGGCATAAGGTGATAAGTGGTAAATAGCCCATAGCCGTGTGAGAGACAAGTAAAAGGAATGCGCAAAGTCGTTGCGCGAAGGGAATGGTGGTAAGGATAGTCCACGGGATCCCAAGTCATCTTTGCTCTCAAGAGCTCGTTTCGTCAATTCATGGGGTTGAGAGGTTGACGAGTATACGTGAGTACCTACACAAAACAAAGACAAAGCGAAAAATTGTGTAAGGTGGTAGATGTACACATCATCCATCATGATGCGCACGTGCTTGTGTTGGTTAGCACCAAATATCCAATGCTCAAATAAATGATATGCGTGATATAGAAACATGTCATCCATCATGAGAGGTTTGTTATTGCGTATAGCATAATGGAGACTCAAATTGTGTAAAGCATCACAAGAAATATGTAGAGCATTGTTATTCATGGTATGCATATGGTGCAAGCAATTATGGGAATCATGCAAAGTATGGAATACATCAAAATCTCCTAATATGTATGAGGAAACTATGGGTGTCTCCTCATGATCATTAGTGGAAACATCACATGGAGAATATTGACAACATCCAAAACAATGCATATTTGGAACATTGTGATCATGGCATGGCATAGTAGATGAATTGCGCAAATCATGTAAAGGAAGCATAACAATATCATCACATGAAAAACAAAAGCCAATGACCATCATTTCGTCATCTATGATATAAGTGCAAATGGGATTTATCTTAATGGGGCATGCATAGTTACTATGTTGAGATTGAAATGATGCAATATGGGAGAACTCACTCATAGCATATGACAAGTTCAAGGGATTGTCAAACATGAAGTGACCAATAGAATTTTCACATGATATCCTATGGAGCATAGCATCACAACTAGGCAATTCAACATGCTCATCATCATATTCATCATAAGTTGGTAAGTCATGACATGAAGAAGTCGCACTAGCATGAAGCATGGGAATAGGTGGATCCACATCATGCAAGCAATCATTAGTAAGATAGTCCACTAGTGGGACAAGAGAAGCACCATCATCTATGTTACCTTTGGAGCATCGCTTATGTGTTGTAGGTGAGGCGTCGAAGATCAAGTCGTGGTCGTCTTCATCTTGATGGAACCATGTGGGGGGTGCATCGTCCACCATGGCCGTCGGTTTTCCCATTGGAGGTATGGACTCGTGGAGGGTAGGCTCTTCGTCTTGTAGGAGACCTAGCACCAAAGAAGAAAACACACTCGGAGTAGAGGGTAAGTCATTCGAAATCATAGTGGCCTCACATGCCGTGTCAACTACCTCACTCACTAAGTGTTGTGGCTCACTCACTCCCTCTTGGATACTCTCACTCGTATGGTAGGTGGAGTCGCTCAAATGGCTCTCAACCTCACATAGGGTGTGTGGCATGCTGTCATGTGTGGGGCTAGTGGTGGTCACACTCATCCTCTCATAGGAAATGCTCTCAGTGTCATGTATGGTGGAGTCACTCATCTCACTCATGGGTTGGTGGCTCTCCTCACATGGCAATTGGGACATATCATCATATGTGGGTGTCGGAGAGGTGTAGACGCAAACGTCTCCATGCTCAATCATGTCGTAGTCGTAGCCGTGGATGAAGGACGAAGATGGCATGATAGAGGCAAAGGTGTCCCAATGTTTCGATGAGATAGCAATTGTTTCTGTGGGAGTCGACTTTGACGATCCGACTCTGAACGTGCGTAAGGCGTCGCCTTAGAAATCACTAAACCAACTTCCGAGGGGTTATTGACCACGCCGGAGCACGATCAACCTCACCACGAGGGTCTATTTCTTGCGAGCAAATGAAGAACAAGCAAGAAACTGAGATTGCAATCTGGATATTGCGAATAAAAGAGGAAAGCTTTATTAATGAAGGTGGGGTTACGTGGACCTTTATGCAGGTCGTTGAACACAAACGAAGTACGCGAATTTGGAGCTATGGCGAACTTTTAATCTAAACAAAACCCAAAGTCTAAACGATGTCCTAGGGCTGTTTATATGGAGGAAGAGGGGGGAATTTCGTGGCCCTCAGAGGAGGGGTCTGAAACAGTGGCACCCCGGCGCAGAGCGACCGGTTTACCATGCATTGCCAGCCCGGAGACCATCCCTTCTAGCAACACACAACATCTTGGTACAGAAAACAACCGCTTTATTGATGCTAGCGGAACAGAGTTTATATTACAACAGATGTCGAGGCCAAGCGGCACACCCGGTGCGGCTGAACAATATGTACATTATTTAGTGAACATAAAGGGGCCTCGATCAGGACAACTACGTGGCAGCGGAATAACGTCGTAGCGGAAGCTCCATATCACAGGGACACCGATGTGGTCACGATCTAGACTCGAGCAGCGCTTCTCTCCAACGAGACTTTCCTGAAATCTGGCATGACACGCCAGGTCAGTACATTGAATGTACTTGCAATGTCACAACAGGCATAATCATGATGGCAAACAATATCATGATACTTAACCAATTATTAATAATGCAACACTATATGTCAAACATGTTGTGATCATGCTCGAACGTCCCTCGGGACAACTTACCAACCGTGATCATTCCCGGATCACAAACAAACCACCAACATGCTCTTAACAAGAGTAACTCGTGATCCTTACAACGATCGCAACCACGACCAATCTCTGGTCCCGAATATCTCAGTGGCCTTTCTGCCATCCTCGACAATGCAAAGTTCATAGCTTAGTGTGCAAATTTTATTAAACGTTGACTCATGGTGGGACCTACTACGAGGTGTCCTTGACCGTGGACTCGGCTATCGATAGATTATACACTCTGCAGAGGTAGCACACTGTACCCACACCACGGAACCCATGGCCTCGCACACCCATTCGGGTGGACCAATGGCATTTCGACAAAACCCTTCAATTGCCATGACACTCTCCCGGCCACTCCGACCCAATCCCCAACGGACTAGTCCTGGGTGGCCCCGTGTCTACCAAAGACACACCGACCACCGTCGTTGTAACATCCCAAATTTTCAATTTGGAATGTTATACATTAGGTCATCATGCATATCATATTTTTCTCGCATTTTTCCGATCCTAGAAAATTTCACGCAACTCAAGGACCCTCGGAGAGAGTTGGAGATTTCATTATTTTCATATTTGGGATTTCTCAAATTTTGGAAAAATAGGATCATTGGATTTATTTAATTATCTTCATAAAGTTTTTCCTATAAAAAAAATTAAGAGAGGGAATAATATGACTTTCCCAACATTTAGGAAAAAAGAAGATATTATAAATAAGTCAAATTTGGCTTTTGAAAGATTTATTTTGCTTAGGCAAAAATGAGCATTTTAAAAAAAATATGCATACTTGCCTGTTTTAAAAGTTCATTTTGTTCGACTCATTTTTAGGAGTCGGGAAAAATTTGTTTTATTAAATTCGGAGTTCGTTTGGTATTTTTTTTAATTCGTTTAGTTTTGTTTTTTTTAAAAAAAAAATCGCACCCCGGGCCAAGGCCCAACCCTGCCCATTAGCCACGCCTTGCCCGCCTCCTCTCTCCTCACAGACGCCCGTGGAAACCAGCCGCCACGTCGCCGCCTTCGCCCGAGTCCGCCTCCGACCCGCCGCCTTGCCCTCCCCTCCCAAGGCGCCGCCACCCCTTTCCATAAATACTGAGCCCCCACCCTCTCTCTCATCCATGCCCGCCACTTAACCCGAACTGCCGCCCGAAAACGCCGCCATGCCGTTCCTCGCCGTCAGCAGCACCCGCCGACCAGCCCCTCGCCGCCTCGCCCGTCCCGCCACCGCCCCACCGAGCCTCGCTGAGTTCCGCCCATGGCCACGGAGGTAGCCGCCCGCCGATCCGGTTTTCCCTAGAAAACTTGGTCCGGTTTTTTTTTTGAGATGTTCGGTTTAAAAAAAAAACCCTAGATGGTTTTATTTTTTTTCGGTTTTCTTATTTAATGAACGTTCACCGAACCGTTCGTTTCAATGAACATGTTCGTTGGATTAGTTCTGTTAACGAACGTCCGTCGCTTTTAACCGCTCGTCGTTTTCTTTTAATCGGATTTAATCCGTTATTTTCGATTTTGATTGATTCGATTTTCAAATCTGTTTAATTTCTCGCTTCGTTTATCGAGAATCAGGTGATTCAAGCGCCTGGAGTTTACGTTCTGAAACCGCCGTTCGACTAACCTACTTGCACAGAGTTTTGATACTGTAAAATTTTGACCTAGTTTCAGATTGCTAAACCGAGTCGTTCTCTCTCGAGTTTCGAGCTTTCGATGCTTTATTTGATTCGATTCTTTTGCAAACTGTGGTTCTTAAGTTGAACTTTCTGGTTAGATCTTTTATTCGAGATTTCCTGTGCATTAGATGAGTACTTATTGTATGCTTGTTGTTTGTCTGCGTTAGATCACCGGAGTGCGCCGCTTGTTGCTTCGAGTCTCTAGGTTTCGCGGATCGTCGACCAAGGCAAGTAACACTTTGATCATATTTTCTCATACCCAGCTTTTTATGCATTAGATCAATCCTCAAACACTTGCATGAATAGGATCTAATTAAATTGTGGGATGGGAAGTAGATTGAGGTAGTACCTATTACTGCTTTTACTTATGAAACCTTTGGGAGTTACTCTCGTTTGCTTATTATGCTATGCTATGCTAGTAGGCGTGGATTGGGTGAGAGAATATCCATGACAGATGTGAGATTGATAATTAATGGTTTATCTAAGGTGGCAACTTAAACACACATACGGGTGGATTGAGGCACCTGTTTTCAAGCAGGACTTGCCTGTTTTTTGGGACCGCCATCCAGGGCTCAAAGGGATCATAAGATAATTCATACTAGTAACTTACGTTGTGCAGCCACAAGCCACTATGGGCTCGCATAGTTGACTAAGTCGTGCGAACTCTTATAGCGGTGGACTAGCAGATGTAGGGGATGTAGGTGTACCGGTCCACCCATCGTAAGGGCTAGTGCTTCTGAAAGATTGTGTCTCGGTCATCCGTCTCTCAAACACCATGCAGTGCGAGAAACCAAACGGAGGCGATCGAGTCTTGTGGGGAAAAGTGCGCAAACCTCTGCAGAGTGTACAAACTAATCATGATTAGCCGTGTCCCGGTTATGGACAAATCTTGAGTATCTAGTACTTGAATATCATGTGAATCTCAACATGTTACTTCTAATTAATGTTATTGGGTTTTTAATGAGTACTTTTAATTGGGATTGAGGATCTTGTCAACCATTCTCAATGTTTAACAACCACCATGATAGTTAAACAAAATTTATTCCTTTGTAGTAGGGAAAAATTGGCTTTCGCAAAACTGTAACCATAGAGCCTTACCACCAGCCAAATATGCATGTAGTATAGGCTTGTTGTTTCATTACTCTCTATGTGTTACATTGCCAGCATATTCCATGTGCTGACCCGTTTTCGGGCTGCAACTTTCATGTTGCAGACTTTTCAGACGACGAGTAAGGTGTTTAGGTCGTGGTTCTATACTCAGTGATGCCGATGGAGTTGATGGACTCACTTATCTTCCAAGTCTTACTCTGTTATCGTTATTAGATGGCCTTAAGCCATATTTATTGTAATAAGTCCTCTTACGGACAATCGATGTAATAAGTGTGTGATTGCTACTCTGCTATAAATCCTTCGAAGTACTGTGTGGTGTCAGCATTACTGATCCAGGGATGACACCTGAGCACAGAGACTTGATCCATTCGGGTCTGGTCGCTACAGTCGTGGCCAAAACAATCCCACTTGGGGACCCGGTACCATAATCTCAACAACGGGCACACAAGGTTATGCCTACTTACCGGGCCAGGGTGAGCACGACACAACCTTCCCTAGTTGGAGGCACCGACCAAAGGCAATGTCAATGGACCGAATCAAGGCCTTCCCAAAAAGGCAAATGTGGCTGCACTGCGAAAAACTCGATTCAGCGGCACCATGACCCAGTCAACAGTATATTCAAGTTGAGTAATAATCAGGTTCAACTTAAAAGGAAAATGACCGGTGTCATAGCATGCCATGAAATGCAAAACTACACATGTATCGCTTAATAATCAAAATGACCGATGTCATCCATATTTACACCAAGCATAAACATCAACAACTCATATTACTTTGCTGATCAATATAACTCACATATTATACAAAATATTTTGCAGCAAGTTTTATTATTTTCTCATGCAAGAACGTAACTCCGATTAATTTCGCACGTGAATAAGAAAGATTTTCCCACAAACAATTCCTAATTTCTTTATCAACCAAGTGAGGTGCAAACCTTCTGTAAGTCAAGTAAAAATGACTAAACAGGTACTTAACAGAATATTACCTAGCAAATTTTTATCAATTTATATATGCAAGAACAAAACTTTAAATAATTACTAACATGCCTAACAAAAATTATTTCTATCATCACCATAAATAGATCCTAGCTTTGCTTCACCAACTAAGCTAGTTTCCAAATTCTGTAAATCAAGCATATTAACTAGACAACACTTAACAGAATATAAATAACACAATAGTTATTTAAATGCATGGATAAATCATTTCATTCAAGTAAGAAAATCATAAATATTGAAATGACACCATGAAAATGTTGATGTGGCTTGCCTTAGTGCAGATGAGGTTCACAAGCCTTCTGGTGATCCTCAAGACAAGCCTCACCCTGTGAAAATAAATTTAAACACAAAAAGCAAATATCAAGAACACTTCTGAAAATCACCAGAAATTCTAAATAGCTCAGAAAAAGCTCATCTTTGGTGAGCTGCTAGATTTCTTTTCAAATAACACAATGCAAAAAGAATCAATTCATTTGGACTTATGGTTGAAGAGTTATAACTGTTTGAAGCTCTCTGGAATTTTAATGATTTTGAATTTAAATAAACAGCTGAGGGGGTTGACGTCGAAGGTGTCAAACCTCAGGGCGCCACCACTGCATTGACTGGCCACAAGCGTCTGAGTGGCTGACTAGCAGCCCCTGCTAGTCGGTGAGGGGAGGGGAGAAGGAAATGAGAGGAGGCCACGGCTTGTGAGCTCTCGGCCGTGACGAGGGGCTTCTTGGCCAAAACGAGAGGGAGGGATTTAGAGAGGGGACGGTGGCGCACCTTCCCGTACCCGTAGCGTGGCTAGGGGTGGTCGGACGGTGTCAGAATCAACCTCACAAGCGGAGGCAGAACACGGTGGTTGCCGGAGTTGAGGAAGACGGCGAACGGGGGCCACTCCAGGGCCTCCAAGCGGGAGAGACGGCCTCACCGGAGAGAGGCGGAGGCCCTGGAGGGGTCGCCCTAGCCTGGGAGGGGCTGGAGCTACTGAGGCGACTGCAGGGGATCGGCCGGCCTCGAGCTCGGGACGGCCAGCGGCGGCCCAGCCCGGCCAGGCGACTTCCTACTTGTTTGTGGGGGTGTGTTGGAGTGGTGAATGGTGATCGAGGAGGCTGGGTGGCTCCATTTATAGGCGAGCGGTGAGGGTGGTTCGGGGCTCTTGGGTGGACACCTGTCCACGGCGCAGTGAGAGGGGGAGAAGGCGACGCGGCTCACGCGGCAACTGTGGGTGAACCAAGACGAGCACAGAATCAAGGAAGGCGATTGAGCCGCAGCACGCTCCCCTGATTGGGCTAACGGACCTTGCCCGTGCCCTCTTCTGGCGGAAGCTCCAGCGTCAGCAGCGCCAGAGGGAGGTTAATGGCGTTGAGGCGAAGATGGTGGCGCGGTTTGGCACGCTCGGGCAGACGAGGGAAGCGAGCACGCGCGAACATAGTGTTCGGCAGCACCCAGAGCGCATCGACACGCATGCCTGGCATCGTGGACATGCGTGGTCACCGCGCGAACTCTCTCCTCAGGCCAACCTAAGTCCAAAAATCATGTCTGGCAGTTTGTTCGTGGTGGTTTTGAAGTTAACCACGGTTTGGTTTGGATCCAGGTTCAGTAGAGAGGTTTTTACAAGCCAGGTAAGTTTCTGATCAGTAACTTTGAGAGGTTACTGAGGTCAAATGGCTGGGAGTTGGAGGCTGTGCTTTGGAGGCTAGCCATGAGTTACTAAGGTGAAGGTGCACAAGAAAGTTCAGGCCAAATGGAGTAAGTAAAATGGTAGTTGCTGTAGAAATCACCATTTCTGTCCAGAATAGAAAATATTTTCTGTAGCAAAAAATATTCCAAAAAGTGAGGACATATTTTTGCTCAGGGAGGTGCCCTAGGGTTCACAGAATATTTGTGAATTATCTCAGATTTTTCTGAGCCATAAAAATTGGGGTTAATTTGGAGCATACTGATCTGGCTAGGGTTTTTGAGAGAAAATGAATATTTTTCATTTAAGAAAAATATTCCAAAGATTATTTTGGGGTGGATCAGAAAAGAAATGATGATTTAGGAGGGAAGTGAAGCACTTGGGTGAAAGCCAAGGATGCCCAAGTGTTTAAGTCCATATGAAAAGATTCAAAAACTCCAAGTTTCAGAAAAATTTCAAATGAAGATCAAGCAAATAAGAGAGGGCAAAAACCAGGCTGTCACAAACCTGCCCACTTAGAATGAATCTCGTCCTCGAGATTCGGTTGCCTGGGAAAACCACTCTGGATAACGAGCCCTTAGGAATTTTTCCCGCTCCCTAGTCGATTCTGATTTTGTGTGATGCTCCCACTGAACCTTGTAAAATTTTCTTATTTTACTGCGAGTGACCCTTTCCATCTGATCCAAAATTTTAAATGGTCTCTCTTCATAAGTTAAATCTTTTGCCAACTCTATCTCAGCCATAGCAGTCCTTTTCTCAGGCGGGGATATGCATCGTCTCAATTGCGAAACATGAAACACGTTGTGCACGCTCACGCCAATTCAGGGGTAGTTCGGTTGATATGCAATACCCATCGAGAGACATAATCGGGAATGGACCAATAAATCCGGGGGCCAGCTTTCCACGTGTTTGAAATCTCTTGACTCCTTTCATAGGAGTGACTAGGAGGTATACGTGTTCTCCGGGTTCAAAACTGACCCATCGGTGCTTTGCATCATAATAACTCTTCTGTCGAGATTTGGCCAGTTGCAATCTGTCTCTGATTTCCTTAACTTGTCTCTCAGCTTCCATCATGAGATCCATTCCGAAGATACAACTATCTCCAGTTTGAGACCAATTTAAAGGAGTGCGACACTTACGGCCATACAGAGCTTCATATGGTGACATCTTTAGACTGTTCTGGAAACTGTTGTTATAAGAAAACTCGGCATATGGCAAGCAATCTTCTCATTTAGCTCCTTTGGCTAGCACACAGGCTCGCAACGTATCTTCGAGTATTTGATTTACCCGCTCTGTCTGTCCATCTGTCTGAGGATGATAGGCAGTACTATATTTCAGCGCTGTCCCCAAGGCTTGATGGAAACGGGACCAAAAAGCCGAGATAAACAAGGAACCTCGGTCGGAAGTGATAGTTCGGGGTACTCCATGTAGACTGACTATTCTGGATACATACAGCTGTGCAAGTTCATTTGCCCTGTATCTAGTGCTGATGGGAATGAAGTGACCGACCTTGGTTAGGGTATCCACTATAACCCAGATTGCATCCTTGCCTCACTGAGTCTTAGGCAATCCCGTAATGAAATCCATACAAACATCATCCCATTTCCACTATTAAACTGGTAGCGGTTGGAGGAGTCCGGCTGGCTTCTGATGCTCTGCCTTCACCTTGTTGCATATGTCGCAACAGGCTACAAAATAGGCAATGTCTTTCTTCATTCCATCCCACCAGAATATTTGTCTAAGATTCTCATGCATTTTCGTACCTCCCGGGTGAATGGAATATGAGGATTCGTGTGCTTCTGACAGGATTTTCTTCTTCAAGTCCAGTTGATTGGGCACACAAATTCGTCCACTGAATCAGGGGGTACCGAATTTGTCCTTGGAGAAATCAGGGGCCTGATCTGCCATTTGGCCCTTAGCACGTCTTTGTAGCTTGGCGTCTGCGGGCTGGGCCTTGCGGATCTCTATCTCAAGTGTGGGCGTAACTTCCAAAATATTAGCGAGGCCAACATCCACTATGATCAAGTTGAGCTGAGCGATCTCCTCTTGGAGTTTGGGAGGCAATGATTTCAATATGACATTTAAACTGACGGGCTTTCGACTGAGTGCATCTGCAACCACGTTGGCCTTACCCAGGTGGTAATTTATTCCAAGGTCATAATCCTTGGCCAACTCTAGCCATCTTCGCTGACGGAGGTTTAGGTCTGGCTGAGTAAAGATTTATTTGAGACTATTATGGTCGGTAAAAATTCGGCACCTTTTTCCAATGAGATAGTGTCTCCAAATTTTTAATGCATGAACCACCGCAGCCAATTCCAAATCATGAGTAGGGTAATTTCCCTTGTGGGGTTGTAGCTGTCGCGATGCATACACCACAACCTTGCTGTCTTGCATAAGTATGCAACCAATGCCTTGCCTGGAGGCGTCACAATACACATCAAAACTGCGGTAAATGTCTGGAAGAGTCAATACAGGTGCGGTTGTCAGACGTATCTTCAACTCATTAAAACTTCTCTCACAGTCCTCCGTCCATTCAATCTTCTTATCCTTCTTGATCAGCTCTGTCATGGGCTTAGAAATCTTGGAAAACCCTTCAATAAAACGACGGTAATATCCCGCCAATCCGAGAAAACTCCGGATCTGCGTCACAGTCGTGGGCGGCACCCAATCGAGCACATCCTTTACTTTGCTTGGGTCCACGGCTATACCTTCGGTGGATAGTACATGTCCGAGAAATCCAACTTGCTTGACCCAAAATTCGCATTTACTGAATTTGGCGTATAGCTAATGGTCATGAGTCGTTCTTGACCGCTCGGAGGTGATCCTTGTGCTCTTCTTCACCCTTGGAGTAAATGAGGATGTCATCGATAAAGACTACCACGAATTTGTCGAGGAAGTCCATGAATACTTTGTTCATCATATGCATGAAGAAAGAAGGGGCATTGGTGAGACCAAAGGACATCACGGTATATTCGTAAAGACCGTACCGAGTAGTGAATGCGGTCTTAGGAATATCCTCCTTTTTAATCTTGAGCTGATGATATTCGGTCCGTAAATCGATTTTAGAGAATACTTTAGCCCCACTGAGCTGATCAAAAAGATCATCAATCCTTGGCAGCGGATATTAATTTTTGATAGTGACCTCATTCAGCTGGCGGTAATCTCGCACATTACGGAGACTACCATCCTTTTGTCCATTTAAAATAGCAGGTGATCCCCATGGTGAAGAGCTGGGACGAATATAACCTTTCTGGAGCAATTCATCAAGCTGTTTCTTTAGCTCCACTAATTCTGATGAGGGCATCCGGTAATACTTCTTGTATAGCGGTGCGGTTCCGGGCACAAGATCTATTGCAAACTCAGGTTCGATCCGGTGGCATGCACAGCAGTTCTTCGAGAAATACATCGTGGTACTACCGACCACTGAAGTAAATTCCAATTCAGCCACGGTGATTGCAAACCAATTCTTGTTTGGGTATATTCTTGCGAGCGTAGAATTTGGTAGGCTACCCATTCAGACTGGTCAAAGTGACTTCTCGGGTTGCACAATTTATGCAAACTTGATGTTTGGTCAACCAATTCATACCCAATATAATATCCAACTTTTCAGACTCAATGATGATCAGAGAGGTTGGAAAGTAGACTCCGTTGATATTGATTTCCAGATCACGGCAGACCAGATTGCTCTTGATTATAGATCCTGGGGTTTGTACCAGCATATTTTTGCCCAGAAGCGTGCAAGGAAAGTTGTTTTGGGCAGCAAAACTCCGAGAAATAAAAGAATGGGAAGCCCCAGAGTCAAATAAAATTACGGCAGGTATGTCATTAACAGAGAACATACCAATGACAACTTCTGGCTTCTCTTGGGCTTCATTGGCGGAGATATGATGCACGTACCCAGTGAAGTTTTGCTGGGTTGGCCACGACTCCATAAAGTTGACTTGTGGCCTTCTTAGGGCATTCGTCTTGTTGTTCTTGGGGCCTTTGTCTGTCATAATGTCCGATTACGCCCCACAATTGAGGCAAGAATTATTGCGCTGACGCTCCTCATGTGTTGGGTTGGTCACGACATTCTTTACTTGAGTGGTGGTCTTGTTAACATTCTACCGCCAATTTGGCTTATATTCCACCTGAGTCTGCTGCCAGGTACGAGCCTTTTGCACGGGTTGCCCATCCTTCTTTGGCTCAAACTTACACTTGTTGTCGTTGTTAACAGACCTATTATCTGCTATAATCTTGTGCTCCCGTTCAGCAATGAAAGCCTTGTTCACCAGAGTTTGGAAATCTGGGAAATCAAGCATACTGAGAGTACACCGAAGTTGCGGATTTAGGCCTCCAAGAAATCTGTCAATCTTCCTTTCTTCGGTGGCCACGTCATAGAGAGTAATGGGCCAGATGATTGAATTTTTGCAAATATATAGCCAAAGACTGATTTCCTTGGACGAGTGCGAGAAATTCATGCTTCTTGGTCTTCATAACTCCAGCAGGGATATGATATTTTCGGAACTGGTCTTTAAACCTTTCCCAGGTGATTTCCTCATCAACCGGCCACATGGCTTTTGTATTTTCCCACCATATGGCAGTTGCGCCTTCAAGATAATGAGTTGCAAATGGAACTTTATCATTTTCTTCAGTACAAGCAATCTCAAGCTTTTTCTCAATGGTGCGCAACCAATCGTCTGCATCCAGTGGGTCAACAATCTGACTGAAACTGGGTGGCTTGGTCCTTTGAAAATCGGCGGTTTTGAGTGATGACCGTTCGATTTCCATTCTGTCCAACCATAGCTTGCACACTTCTCAATATTTCAATCAGATCATTGTTCCTTCTTTCCTCAAACATACGCAGAATTTGCTCGGTGGAGGGCGGATTTGGCGGTGAAGGTGGTGGCGGAACGTACGATTCGGGAGAATGTCCCGCCTGTCGTGAGGAACGACGAACAGGGGTTCCCTCATGAACGTTGCTACTGCTGCCTCCCCGCGTCATCCTATTGTGGATTTTTCCCAAGACAACGCAATCGAGATGTAGCGACCAGACCTCAAACAGGTCGATCTTCGTGCTCGATGTCATCCCCGGATCGATAATCGACACCACCACAGTACTCGTGGGATTTATAATGAGTAGCAATCACACACTTATTACAATCAAATGTCTCAAGAGAGAACTTATTAAAATAAATATGGCTTAAGGCCATCTAAATACGATAACAGCGGAAGGCTTGAAGAATAAGCGAGTCCATCAACTCCAACGGCATCACTGAGCATAGAACCACGAGCTAAAAGCACCTTACTCGTCATCTGAAAAGTCTGCAACATGAAACTTTGCAGCCCGAAAACGGGTCAGCACATGGAATATGCTGGCAAAGTAACACATAGAGAATAATGGAATGAATAGCCTATACTACATGCATATTTGGCTGGTGGAAGGCTCTATGGTTACAGTTTTTGCGTAAAGCCAATTTTTCCCTATTGCAAAGGAATAAATTTATTAACTATCATGGTGGTTGTGAAACATTGAGAATAGTTGACAGCATTCTCAATCCCAATTAAAAGTACTCATTAAAACCCAACAATATCAATTAGAAGTAACATGATGAGATTCACATGATATTCAAGTGCTAGATACTCAAGATGTCCATAACCGGGACACGGCTAACCATGATTAGTTTATACACTCTGCAGAGGTTTCATGACTTTTCCGACAAGACTCGACGCCTCCGTTTGATTTCTACTTTTCTACATGATGTTTGAGAAGCGGATGACCGAGTCTTAGTCTTCGAGAAGCGCTAGCACCTTACCTGTGGGTAGACCGGGACACCTTCTTTCCCCTCCATCTGCTTGTCTACCCGTAAGAGTTCGCACAACTTAATCAACTCTGCCAGAGCCCATAATGGCTTGTGGCTGCACACGTAAGTTTCTAGTTAGAATATTCTCATGATCCCTTTGAGCCTGGGTGGCGGTCCGAAGAAAAACAGGCAAGTCCTGATAGAAACCAGGTGCCTCAATCCACCCAGATGTGTGTTTAAGTTGCCACCTTAAGTAAACCTTTAATTAACAATCTCACATCTGTAATGGAATTCACTCACCCAATCCACGTCTACTAGCATAGCATGGCAATAAGCAAACTTAGAAGTAACTCCCAAGGTTTTGAAAATAAAACAGTTAATAGGTACTACCTCAACTACTTCCCATCCCACAATTTAATTAGATCCTAATCAATGAAATGTTTGAGGATAGATCTAATGCATAAAAACTGGGTAGTAGGAAAGATATGATCAAATCACATACTTGCCTTTGGTCGATGATACGAAACCTAGAGACTCAAGTAACAAAGTGGCGACTTCGGGTATTCTATCGCAGACAAACAACAAGCATACAATAAGTACTCATCTAATGCACGGGTAAAACTCAAATAGATCTAACCAGATAGTTCAACTTAAGAACTCCGGTTTGCAAAAAGAATCAAATCAAACGAAAGGCGGAAGAAAACAGCTTCGTTTTACTAATCTGGATCTAAGTCAAATTTTACGGAAACAAAAACTTGTTTAAGTTGATTATTCGGAAAAAGTGTTTCGAGACGAAACTCCAGGCGCTTGAATCGCCTGATTCCGATAAACGAGCAAAAAGTTATACTAAAACGAAAATCGGATCCGGAATCGCGATCAGAAAAATCGCGGATTAAATCCGACAAAAAGAAAAAGACGACGAACAGATTCGAAAAAAATAAAAAAAATAAAAAAAATAAAATAAAATAAAATAAACCGAAAAAACAGAAAAAAAAACCGAAGAAAACCGATCGTTTTTTTTTAAAACCGCACCAGTTTTCGAGGCGGCCAGCGAACCTCGTCGTGGCGAACTCCGCCAGCGTGGCTGGGCTTTGAAGAAGCGCGGTGGGCTTGGCGGCTCGAGGTGGCAGCTATTTAAAAAGCGCCCAGCGAGTCCCGCCGGGCACGCCCAGTAAGGCGGTTCGTTTTTTATAAAACATTACGCGGAAAAAAATCAAAAGAAGTACTAAGCGGACTCCAAAAATCCCGAAATAAATTTTCCCCGGTTTCTAAAATCAAGCCGAATTTAACGAACATTTATTTGGGGCCTAAATGCAATTTTGAAAAACGCGCATTTTTCCTAAATTCAAATAAAAAGGCGAAAAACTCCAAAATAAAATCTTATTTGATTTTATTATTAAATCTTCATTATTTCATTATTTTGGGAAAGTCATTTTATTCACTCTCTCATATTTTTGTAGTAGAAATAATTGAAGATAAAATAAATAAAATCAATGATCCTATTTTCAAAATTTGAGAAAACTCAAATATGAAAATAACGAAAATCCCCAACTCTCCCCGTGGGTCCTTGAGTTGTGTAGAATTTTCTAGGATCGAACAAAATGCAACGAAAAAATATGATATGCATGATGCTCTATGTATAACATTCCAAATTGGAAATTTGGGATGTTACACGAGATGAGAAACATCCAAGAATAAAATTGGGGAAAAGCCAGCGACAAATCCCGAAAGAAAACAAAAGAGCGAAGAAAGTACGGCGAATAAAGTCTCAACATAATTATACATAAGCTCGTACATGAAAGATAAACAACATGACTGGTTCAACTACTCTCATACATGCGACGAAACATCATGACTCGTACGACTACATCCGTACATCATCCAGACGATTGCGAATACTCAAAGATACTACTGCTCTGCTGGTGCTGCGGTGTCCTCCCCTAAAGCGGTCTCGGATCCCGAATCGGCGTGGTTAATGTAAACCTCCGGGTTAAAAGGTAACACGACGGCGCTGCCTCGAGGGCTCTCCCTCGTGGGTAGGGGGTAGGATGAAGCATAGGGGCTACATGAGTAGTGAGAAGTGAAACCCACTCGGCAGGAGTACTGAGAGGGTTCACGGCCGAGACGCCCGTGCTACTCGGAGGAGTAACCGGTGAAATAGGGGAGCTAGAACAGACTGGAATATAAGGGGTAAATCCCAGGGAAGATGGAGTAGTGACAGATCTATTAGTGACTAAGGCAGCGGCTAAAGTAGTATGGGCACGAGTCAGCTCTCGAGCCAGCTCGTGGATCATCAGATACCTAGCAGTGACATAACGAGCAAGGTGGCTAGCAACACTATCAGACTCCGGATCAATGATAGGGAAACGGACACGACCGTTGTCGTGCAAAGATGGGTAGTAATAGAAACCTGGGTGGTTCTGCATTCGGACCTCGTTGTAGCGAAGCTCGACAAGGACCTCGCATGCAGCAAACTGGAAAGCCTGAGAAGCGGCGGAGGCGTAACCACTCCGAGAAGTACGAGTGTAAGAGCTGGAATCGAACTAGTGCGCAGAGTGACCATTTCGTGATACTCATACATTGAATCAGCTAGATGCTCCCGGTACACACGATAGACTGGGTCGTCTCCGAGAGGGTACAGCCGACGCCACACGTTGCGAAGGAGGTGCGGTGATGTACGTCTGACATCAGCTGCAATCGCACGGATAATGCGGATCGACACGGAGCCATCTACACCCACAACCATTAGCAGGTTAGCATAAAAAATATATAAACCGAATGCATGCAACGCAACAATCAACACAAAATTACTACCGGCACTCAACTTAAACTCGTATCTAACGTCCAGTTAACACGTAAATGATCTAGCGTGGTTTACTGATAGCGGCTGCTCGATACCAAGCATTGTGGCACCACAGCTCGTGAAGCGGCCGGGTTTACCATGCATTGCCAGCCCAGAGACCATGTCTTCTGGCAACACACAACATCTTGGTACAGAAAACAACCCCTTTATTGATGCTAACGAAACAGATTTTATATTACAACAGATGTCGAGGCCAAGTGGCACACCCGGTGCGGCTGAACAATATGTACATTATTTAGTGAACATAAAGGGGCCTCAATTAGGACAAGTACGTGGCAGCGGAATAATGTCGTAGCGGAAGCTCGATATCATAGGGACACCGATGTGGTCACGATCTAGACTTGAGCAGCGCTTGTCTCCAACGTGACTTTCCTGAAATCTGGCATGACACGCCAGGTCAATACATTGAATGTACTTGCAAGCTCACAACAGGCATAATCATAATGGCAAACAATATCATGATACTTAACCAATTATTAATAATGCAACACTATATGTCAAACATGCTGTGATCATGCTCGATTGTCCCTCGGGACAACTTACCAACTGTGATCATTCCTGGATCACAAACAAACCACCAACGTGGTCTTAACAAGAGTAACTCGTGATCCTTATGGCGATCGCAACCATGACCAATCTCTGGTCCCGAATATCTCGATGGCCTTTCTGCCATCCTCGCCAATGCAAAGTTCATAGCTAAGTGTGCAAATTTTATTAAACGTTGACTCATGGTGGGACCTACTACGAGGTGTCCTTGACCGTGGACTCGGCTATCGATAGATTATACACTCTGCAGAGGTAGCACACTGTACCCACACCACGGAACCCATGGCCTCGCACTCCCATTTGGGTGGACCAACGACATTCCAACAAAACCCTTCCATTGCCATGACACTCTCCCGGCCACTCTGACCCAATCCCCAACGGACTAGTCCTGGGTGGCCCCGTGTCTACCAAAGACACACCGACCACCGTCGTGGCCAAAACAATCCCACTCGGGGACCCGGTACCATAATCTGAACAATGGGCACACAAGGTTATGCACGCTTACTGTGCCAGGGTGAGCACGACACAACCTTCCCTAGTTGGAGGCACCCGACCCGGAGGCAATGTCAATGGACCGAATCAAGGCCTTCCCAAAAAGGCAAATGTGGCTGCACTGCGAAAAACTCGATTCAGCGGCACCATGACCCAGTCAACAGTATATTCAAGTTGAGTTATAATCAGGTTCAACTTAAAAGGAAAATGACCGGTGTCATAGCATGCAACGAAATGCAAAACTACACATGCATCGCTTAATAATGAAAATGCCCGATGTCATCCATATTTACACCAAGCATAAACATCAACAACTCATATTACTTTGCTGATCAATATAACTCACATATTAACCAAAATATTTTGCAGCAAGTTTTATTATTTTCTCATGCAAGAACGTAACTCCGATTAATTTCTCACGTGAATAATAAAGATTTTCCCACAAACAATTCCTAATTTCTTTATCAACCAAGTGAGGTGGAAACCTTCTGTAAGTCAAGTAAAAATGACTAAACAAGTACTTAACAGAATATTTCCTAGAATTATTTTTATCAATTTACTTATGCAAGAACAAAACTTTAAATAATTACTAACATGCCTAAGAATAATTATTTCTATCATCACCATAAATAGATTCTAGCTTTGCTTCACCAACTAAGCTAGTTTCCACATTCTGTAAATCAAGCATATTAACTAGCAAACACTTAACAGAATATAAATAACACAACAGTTATTTAAATGCATGGATAAATCATTTCATTCAAGTAAGAAAATCATAAATATTGAAATGACACCATGAAAATGTTGGTGTGGCTTGCCTTAGTGCAGATGAGGTTCACAAGCCTTCTGGTGATCCTCAAGACAAGCCTCACCCTGTGAAAATAAATTTAAACACAAAAAGCAAATATCAAGAACACTTCTGAAAATCACCAGAAATTCTAAACAGCTTAGAAAAAGCTCATCTTTGGTGAGCTGCTAGATTTCTTTTCAAAGAACACAATGCAAAAAGAATCAATTCATTTGGACTTATGGTTGAAGAGTTATAACTGTTTGAAGCTCTCTGGAATTTAAATGATTTTGAATTTAAATAAACAAATTTGAGGGTGGGGTGACGCCGACGTGCAAAACCTCGTGGCGCCACCACTCACTCTTGCTTCCGGCAGACAGAGTGGCTGACTAGCGGGCCCGCTAGTCAAGTGAGGGGGAGGGGGAGAACGAAACAGAGGATGTCGCGGCTTCGCCGGAGCTCTCGCCAGCGACGAGGGCTTCTTGGCCAAAACGAGAGGGAGGGATTTAGAGGGGACGGTGGCGCACCTGCCCGTACCCGTAGCGTGGCTAGGGGTGGTCGGACGGCGGCGGAATCAACCTCACAAGCAGAGGCAGAACATGGTGATTTCCGGAGTTGAGGAAGACGGCGAACAAAGACCACTCCAGGGGCTCCAAGCAGGCGACACGGCCTCACCGGAGAGAGGCGGAGGCCCTGGAGGGGTCGCCCAGGCCTGGGATGGGCTGGAGCTACCGAGGGAAACAGAGGGATCGCCGTGAGCTTGAGCTCGGGGACGGCGGCTCTGGGCCCGCCCGGCCGGCTACTGACTTCCTACCTGCTTGTGGGGTGTGTGGGAGTGGTGAATGGTGCTCGAGGAGGCTGGGGGTGGCTCCATTTATTGGTGAGCGGCGAGGGGGGTTTGAGCTCCACCGGTGGACACCTGTCCACAACGCTCGGCGACGAGCGGCATCAGTGAGAGGGGGAGAAGGCGACGCAGCTCACGCGGCAACTATGGGCGAACGAAGACGAGCATAGGATCAAGGGGAAGGTGACGAGCAAAGTGCGCTCCGCACTGTTGGGCTGGCCGGACCTTGCCCGTGCTTGCTGCGGCGAGCTCCAGTGTCGGCGAGCGCCAGAGGGAGGTTAATGGCGTTGAGACGAAGATGGTGGCGCGGTTTGGCACGCTCGGGCAGATGAGGGAACCGAGCACGCGCGAACAGAGTGTTCGGCGGCACCCAGAGCGCGTCGACACGCATGTCTGGCATCGTGGACACGCGTGGTCACGGTGCGAACTCTCTCCTCAGGCCAACCTAAGTCCAAAAATCAGGTGTGGCAGTTTGTTCGTGGTGGTTTTGAAGTTTACCACGGTTTGGTTTGGATCCCGGTGCAGTAGAGAGGTTTTTACAAGCCAGGTAAGTTTCTGATCAGTAACTTTGAGAGGTTACTGAGGTCAAATGGCTGGGAGTTGGAGGCTGTGCTTTGGAGGCTAGCTATGAGTTACTAAGGTGAAGGTGCAGAAGAAAGTTCAGGCCAAATGGAGTAAGTAAAATTGTAGTTGTTGTAGAAATCACCATTTCTGTCCAGAACAGAAAATATTTTTGTCGCAAAAATATTCCAAAAAGTGATGAAATATTTTTTCTCAGGGAGGTGCCCTAGGGTTCACAGAATATTTGTGAATTATCCCTGATTTTTCTGAGCCTTAAAAATTGGGGTCGCTTTGGAGCATACTGATCTGGCTAGGGTTTTTGAGAGAAAATGAATAATTTTCATTTAAGAAAACATATTCCAAAATTATTTTGGGTGGATCAGAAAAGAAATGATGATTTAGGAGGGAAGTGAAGCACTTGGGTGAAAGCCAAGGATGCCCAAGTGTTTAAGTCCATATGAAAAGACTCAAAAACTCCAAGTTTCAGAAAAATTTCAAATGAAGATCAAGCAAATAAGAGAGGGCAAAAACCAGGCTGTCACAGAAACACACCCTAACTCTTGTTTCCCCACACATACGGACTCTAAAAACAGCCTATATTGAAGTATTTTGAAATTACATGGGCCTGGCCCAAAAATAGGGTGACGCGGCACCTAGAATAGCCTCTGGACGAAAATTATGAAGTGGCATCTTGTATATTTCGTCCAAGGCTTCATGCACTCATTATGGTGGCTTCAACGTCCTGAAATCATCACTTGAAACTCTGTTCTTGTCTCCATTGTGCAGGTCATCAACTCCATGCTTGTTCTTGCTCCAATGTTCATCCTTCTCCAAGCTAGGCCCTTCATTTGTAAGCAAAACAAATGTATCCAATTTAGGCAGCATCATATGCTCATGAACATTACAATCATTACAATCATATTCTCATTGGTAATTTAATTGGCATGTGCGAGCTCTAGTAATCGGTCCAGTATGTATAGTAGCAGGGGTTGTGGGTGTAACAATGGTATTGATGTCCTCATCATCCTCCCCTTCTTGAAATGAAGTCGTCCTCGACGGAAGCTCATCTTCCTCACCAAAATAAGGCTTCAAATCTGCAATGTTAAAAGTGGGACTAACCCCAAAATCTGCAGGCAGCTCAAGTTTATATGCATTATCATTTATTTTCTCTAACACCTTAAAAGGACCATCAAGACGTGGCATTAGCTTTGATTTGCGCAAATTAGGAAATCTATCCTTACATATATGTAACCAAACAAGATCTCCGGTGCAAAGACAACATGTTTCCTACCCTTATCTCCAAAGAAGTTTATATTTAGCATTCATACGCTCAATGTTTTCCTTAGTTAACTCATGCATTTTTAAGATCAATTCATTACGTTGTTTAGCATCAAAATTAACCTTCTCCGAAGATGGAAGAGGCAACAAATCAATGGGTGCACGAGGTAGGAAACCATACACAATTTCAAAAGGGCACATCTTAGTAGTAGAAGCACTTAATGAGCGATTATAAGAAAATTCAATATGAGGCAAGCATTTTCCCACATTTTCTTATTATTCTTCAAAACAGCCCTAAGTATAGTAGACAATGTTCTATTGACTACTTCAGTTTGACCATCGGTTTGGGGGTGACAAGTAGTACTAAAAAGCGGTTTAGTCCCCAACTTAGCCCATAAACATCTCCAAAAGTGGCTAAGAAATTTAGTATCACGATTTGAAACAATAGTATTTGGAACACCATGCAAGCGAATAATTTCACGAAAGAACAAATCAGCAACATTAACAACATCATCGCAACAAATATAAAGTGTGCCATTATCGAGAACCTATCCACGACAACAAATATGCTATCCCTCCCCTTCTTTGTTCGAGGTAAACCTAAAACAAAGTCCATAGATATATCTTCCCAAGGAACACAAGGTACATCTTTAAATTCAGCATCATGCACATATTGATCTTTGATGGTCTCCAAACCAAAAATTTTAATGTCAAGTTGTGAAAGCATAGTATAACAACGAGACAATGCATCAGCAATAACATTTTCCTTACCCATCTTGTGTGTAATGACATAAGGGAAAGTCTCAATGAATTCAACCCATTTAGCATGTCTACGGTTCAGTTTAGCTTGACTTTTAATGTGTTTCAAAGATTCATGATCAGAATGTATAACAAATTCTTTGGGCCATAAATAATGTTGCCATGTTTCTAAGGTCTGAACAAGAGCATATAATTGTTTATCATAAGTAGAATAATTCAGACTACGCCCACTCAATTTTTCAGAAAAGTATGCAACAGGTTTGCCATCTTGTAATAACAAACCTCCTAATCCAATTCCACTAGCATCACATTCAAGCTCAAAAGTCTTATTAAAATCAGGAAGTTGGAGTAAAGGATCATGTGTCAACTTATCTTTCAATATCATGAAGGCTTCTTCACATGCGGTACCCCAAACAAAAGGCACACATCCTTCTTTGTAAGCTCATTGAGAGGTGCAACAATGGTGCTAAAATCTCAGACAAAACGTCTATAGAAACCAAAGCAAGTCCAAGAAAACTCCTCACTTGTGTGACCGTTTTGTCTGCGCCAACTCTCAATAGCTTCAATCTTGGCTTTATCAACTTCAATTCCCTATGGAGTAACAACATAGCCAAGAAAAGATACTCGGTCGGTGCAAAAGGTGCACTTCCCAAGGTTACCAAACAAACGTGCATCACGTAGACCAATAAAAACAACACATAAATGTTCCAAATGTTCTTCCAAAGATTTGCTATAAATCAGAATATCATCAAAATAGACGACCACAAATCGTCCAATGAAAGCACGTAAAACTTCATTCATTAGTCTCATTAAAGTACTAGGTGCATTAGTTAACCCAAATGCATGACTAACCACTCATATAAACCAAACTTAGTTTTAAAAGTTGTTTTCCGTTCATCTCCCAATTTCATACGAATTTGATGGTATCCACTATGCAAATCAACTTTGGAGAATATTGTAGAGCCACTCAATTCATAAAGCATATCATCTAGCCTAGGAATAGGATAACGATAACGAATAGTAATATTATTAATGCCTCTAAAATCAACACACATACGAGACGTACCATCCTTTTTCGGCACTAGAATAATTGGAACAGCACAAGGACTAAGGGATTCGCGAATATAACCTTTGTCGAGTAGCTTCTATACTTGACGCATAATCTCCTTCGTCTCCTCTGGATTGGTACGGTATGGTGCGGTTGAGTAGCGATGCACCGGAATTAAGTCAATTTGATGCTCAATCCCTCGAATAGGTGGTAATCCCGTGGCACGTCTTGTGGGAAGGCGTCAACGAACTCTGCAAAATGTTAGTGATTGCGGGGGGCAAAGAGGAAGGCACGCCCTCAAATGAAAATAATGCCTATTTGCACACAAAAGCATAGCAAACAGATTTGCTAAAAACTAGCTCATCAATATCAGATTTGGTGGCAAGTAAACATGCACTTTTCAATTTAATTTCAGAAGCAACACTAGATGGTTTAATATAAGGCTTCATTTGTTGGTCAAATTCTTTGGCCACAATCTGATTTTCACTCTTATTTTTCCTCCTGTTTTGCTTTATTAGCTCTATGAATATCATCTTTCAAAATGGAATCAGGAGTCATAGGAAGCAAAGTAATATTTGTATCCTTATGAACAAGAGTATACTGATTGTTTCTACCATGGTGTACATAATTTTTATCAAATTGCCATGCTCGACCAACTAATAAGGAACATGCTTGCATAGGTACCACATCACAATCAACATAATCAGCATATGTAGAGATACTAAAATGCACCCAAGCGATGCGTGTTACCTTAACCTTGCCGCTGTTGTTGAACCATTGGATGTAGTAAGGATGTGGATGTGATCTTGTGGTGAGAGATAGCTTCTCCACCATCTCCATGCTAGCCAAGTTGTTGCAGCTCCCTCCATCTATGATGGCGCGAATAGAACGTTCCTTCACAACTCCCTTTGTATGGAACAAATTATGCCTCCGATTTTGCTCCGACTTGTGTAACCTGCACACTCAAAACACGTTGAGCAACTAAACATTCATACCTATCAGCATCTTCGCAGCCATGTATTGTGTCTCATGATCGTAATCATCTCCTTGTGTTCTTCATGTGTAATAAGAGCCAAAGTCTCCTCATCATAGTCGATTGGGGACTCATACACACCATCCTCATTAGCAATCATCACACGCTGAGATTTGCATTCTCATAAAATGTCCTCTTCCCATACAACGACGACAAATAATATCACTTGTGTGCCCTGTTGACGCCATGGAAGAAGAAGAGCTCTGTGCAGGCCCAACAGGTGTGCTCTTGGCAGATAGTGCACTACAAAAAAAGACACATCCGTGACATTTTGGGCCGAATGAAATTTTTTCTGTCATAAATATGACACTTCTATGACGATAATTGTGACAAAACCCGGTATCATCATAGATTTGGTGGGCTCCTACTTCTATGACAAAAAATCATGACAGAAGATGGGCTTTTCGTCCTGGGCGGGCCGGAGACGCAGGTGCATGACATTTTTTGGGCCGTCCATGACGGAAAAAACCATGGTAGAAGCGAGGGGGAGAAAAATTTCAGGGAGTTCCCGGTTACGGTGGGAGGTCAGGGGCCGAGCGATGCGTGTTTCTCTCGTACATGTACGCGCGTGTGCGTAGGGCGTTGGCTAAATCGAACCCAAGCGAGGCGTTGGGCTCTAATCGAACTCCGAAAGCGATTGCACCGCAGCTACGCTAAGTCAACTCCGAGCGATGGATCGGTACGTTAATCAACCCGAACCCGATCGGCGATTCCTTTGCTACCGCTGCCTAGCGAAGCCGATAGATGGGATGAACAGTGAGCGCTATGCGGGGGGTTTGGATGAATAAGTGAGCGGTGGCGCGTTGCCTGGATGAACAGGACCCCGTGGTGTGGTGGAGGGCTGGATGAACAGTAGACGATGGAGGGGTACTCGTGGAGGGGTGGATGAACAGGACCCCGTGGTGTGGAGGGCTGGATGAACACTAGACGGTGGAGGGGTGCCCGTGGAGGGGTGGTTGAACTGGACCTTGTGGTGTGGAGGGCTGGATGAACAGTAGACGGTGGAGGGGTGGTTGAACAGTAGCCGGTGGAGTAGCACGCGGTGGAGGCTGGATGAACAAGAGCCCGTGGAGGCTGGAGGAGGTCGACGGCAGAGATGAACAGTATCCCATGGAGTCCCGTTTTCCGGTACGCCACACCCCTCCCGATGAACAGGACCCCCGTTTCGACCGTAAGCTTCCAACACAAGTCCGTTTCGTCCCGCTTAGCAAGACGCCACACCCCTCCGATCAACGGGACCCCTGCTTCACCGTAGGAGGTCCATTTCTCCGTTTTGGCGATGCGCCCACACCCCTCCCGATCAACAGGACCCCCGTTTCGACCGTAGGAGGTCCGTTTCCTCCGTTCTGCAGTACGCCAGGCCTCGTTTCCATCGCCTGTTCCGTCCAAGCCCTCCTGATGAACACGACCACGCATTCCGTTCTGACCCAGCCGGTTGGCTCCCACGCGTTCCGTTGCCTCCCGATGAACACGACGCATTCCGTTGCCTCCCCATGAACACGACGCATTCCGTTGCCTCCCCATGAACATGACGACGACGCAGTTTCTCCATTCTGACCCAGCCATGTCAATGAGCCCTCGCCGTACGTATGCGCGAGTAGGCGTTCAAGACCCCGCCAGTATGTACACATACATGGCTGTATTTTCTTTCTTGCACCCTGGCTGCTGTATGTACGTGTACATGCTATGTGCGCGCTTCTACTACGACACGTGCGCGCCTCTACATCCACCAGTATATATGTACGTACACGTTCACGACCAGCATGACAAGGCTACGTACACTTCGACCAGGTGGGTCCCGACTGTCAGGCACTTCCTTGCGTGCGAAGATGTAGCTGGTGGGTACCAGCAGCGAGGGTGGCGAATCGTTTTGTTTTTTTTTGCCCGGACGCATTTCCTTGCGTGCGAAGGTGTAGCTGGTGGGTCCCAGCAGTGAGGGGGAAATGTTTTTTTCACGAAATACGGTGGCCCATCCGGTGGTTCCCCGCTGTCAAGTGGAGGAATAATTATTTTGCACGTAATAAGGAGGCACTTCCTTGCTTCGGCCGTGGACCCAGCTTTCAGCCTCTCCACGCATCTGATCCCACGTCCGATGGAAGCCGTTCCTTGACCATATTGACCACGCCACACGAGAGCACCGTGGTGGTGGACGCACGGCGAGGCCTAGGAAGGGACGACGGAGCCGGGAAGACGCGGCGATGGATGCCCACGCGTAGAGGAGCTGAGGGTTCATTGGTTCGCTGCGGTGTGAGCCCGCCGTCGCCGCAGAATAACGAGGGCTCTGGGTGAGTAGAGGGATGGCTTTGGCCACGGTGGGATTAGTAGGGGTCGGTGAGGCCTCACGCATCGTAGCCGCCACGGAGGAAGGAGCACGAGGCACGACCGGTGCCGTTTGGGCGTGTTGGAGCAATAAGACCAGAGGTTGAAGAAGCACTACGGCCGTTGGATGGACATCGTATGGTCACTGGAGCTAGAATCATTTATATTGACTAAGTTGACAAAGCCCTCCGTCCCCATCAACTTAGTAGGCCCACAAGTCAGCTCCCACCAAGGTGGGTCCCAGCTAGCTGGGGGGGTATTCATTTTTTGTGCATAATAAGGAGGCACTTCCGGTGGGTCCGAGCTGACAGCAGGGGAATTTTTTTTCACGAAATACGGTGGCCCGTCGGGTGGGTCCCAGCAGTCAGGGGCAAACATTTTTTTCACGAAATACTGGTGGCACGTCCGGTGGGTCCCTGCTGTCAGGTGGAGGAATAATTATTTTCCGCGTAATAAGGAGGCACTTCCTTGTGGCTGCCGTGGACCCATTTATCGACCTCTCCACGTCTGATATTCTTCCGATGGAATTCGGTCGTTGACCACTTTGAGCACGTCGCCGAGAGCACCACGGGCGGTGGACGACGGCGAGGCCCTAGGAAGGGGCGACACGGAGCCGGGAAGACGGCGGTGGATGCCCATGCGGAGAGGAGTACGAGGGTTCACTGTCTGGGCGCTGCCGCCGCAGACTAACGGTGGGAGTGTGGGTGAGTGGAGTGGAGGGATGGCCCGCCACGGTGGGAGGAGTATGGGCGGTGGGTGAGGCCTCCATGGCAAAGATAGCCGGCTACGGAGGCGGGAAAGGCACGACCGGCCGCTTTGGGTGGGTTTGGAGCAAGAAGACCGGAGGTTGAAGAAGCACTACAGACCGTTGGATGGACATCATACTGATCGATCGAGCTAGAATCGTGCATATTGACTAAGTTGACAAATCCCTTCATCCCCTCACAACTTAGTAGGCCCACTATATCGGGTCCCAATGAAGCAGGGGAGTATTCATTTTTTTGTGCGTAATAAGGAGGCACTTCCTTGCGTGCGAAGATATAGCTGGTGGGTCCGAGCTGTCGTGGCGGTAACGTGTTTTTTCGCGAAATCTGAGAGGCCCTTTTGGTGTGTCCCGGATGTCGGTGGAGGAATCATTATTTTGCTGCGTGTAATAAGGAGGCATTTCCTTGCGTGCGGCCATGGACTGGTATCGGCCTCTCCATGTACAGTCCACTTCAGGATGCATGTCGGTCGTTGACCACGCCAACCACGCCACGCCGAGAGCACCAGGCGGTGTGGACGCAGCGAGCCTAGGAAGGAAACGACTCGGAGGCGAGGAAGACTTGGCGATTGTTTTTGTTTCCCATGCGAAGAATGCGACTATACGAGGGTTTACTTGGTTCGTCTGCGTCGCTAGAGAATAACAGCAGGTGTGGGTGAGTAGAGGGATGGCTAGGCGGTGATGGGAATCTGATGGGGCGGTGAGCCTGTAGCGGCAACATAACCGACATGAGGAGGAGGAAGCGAGCAGTCCGCCGGCGCTTGTTTGAGCGGCCGGAGCAGAAGAGCAGAGATTGAAGAAGCCTGACGTGGCCAAGTTGGATGGACATCCAATAGTATCTGTGCCATCTATGGAAAGCCTCAAATCATGGAAAACAGCATACAGCCCATCTGCCATTATTTCAAATAATTTACAACCCATTTGCTAATTCTTACGGGTTTTTTTGGAGCCCATATTCTTTTAGTTAGCATTACAACCCATATTGTGGCCACTGTTAAAATATTATACGAACTTTTGCATATGCGGTCTTGGTCTGAACTATTTTTAATCCACGATATTTTGAGTCACATTCAGACTGATTTTAAAAATAAATGTATATCAATATAAAATCCAATAAATTGTCCATGCATAAAAATCAATGCAATTTAAAAACTCGAAATGAAAAAAAGATATTTGAAAATAATTGCCGGTTTGATGTGTTTTAAAAATGTACAACCCATTTCTCATTACTAATAGGCCATTTTCTCGGCCAGCCGAATGAAGCTCTCCTCGTCTTGAAAGATTTGCAGCCGAACAGGCCTGATAAAGTGACTTACTTGACAAATCACAAAAAACCTGGGCTAGCCATTTTCAGAAAGAAAAAAAAACTATTGGGCTGGTCTATGGTAAACATAAAAGAAAAGGCTGTCTAGACAGACGACGAGTGTCCCTTACAGCCAGTTGACACCATGCTTCCGTCTCAAAAACAAATTAGATAAATGCCACTCCAATTATGGCGATTCATAAAAATGCCACTGCAATTTCCAAACTTTGAAAAATGCCACTGCAATTTTTGCAAACTTTGAAAAACGCCACTGCAGTTTGCAAACTTTGAAAAACGCCACTCTAGACTTCGAAAAATGCCACTAGAAATGGCATGAAATGGCATTTTTCAAAGTTTGGAAATTGCAGTGGCATTTCTCAGAAACACCAGATTTGGAGTGGCATTTATCAAATTAACCCAAAACAAAAATAACTGGGCGAGCTGCTGGGTCCCTGGTGTCAGCCGCCACAGTTGTGCAATTCTCTAGTATATTGACTACGTTGACAATGGCATGGGACTCAGAAGTCATAAATCCACTAGAAGGAAAAATTTTTTTATTGTCTTGAAATAAGTAGGCACTTGCATGCATCGCCATGACCTTGGCGGGTCCCTCGCTGTCATCCACTCCACGACATAATCATCTCCGATTGTGTATGCGTCAACTTGCTAGGCCCACAAGTCAGCCTCTAAACCCGTGGAGGACAAATACAACCCATTTAAAAAATAACAGCCCATTCCATACGTTCAAAGCGGAAAGTTCAACATTGCAGCAAAAGTAATGTGTCGATCCACATATAGAGTAATCGAACTTCCACGTTGACAACCATCATAGCCAAGTTAACTATCTACTCCCACTAACTTACTCTTAGCTAACTAGACGATGCCGGCCGCCATCTGCTGTCCATGCTAAACGCCGGCACCGGCGTCCTCCGCCTCGCCTCGGACTTGCCAGAGGTGCGATAAGGCGCGTTGCTCGTGCGCATTGGCCCTTTCCATGCCGGCGTGGTCCACCGAAGCTTCGGCTTCCAAGTGGGAAACCCACTTGACGAGCTGGTAGTAAAAAATCGATTATCGCGAACGCGTGCGTGCTGACGACCTCGGGGCTATTTGCGGGCGCGGCCTCCATGTAGTCGGCCTGTTGCGGGCGCTTCTGCCATGACTCAGAGCGTCGGTGCGCTGCTTGCTCCATGTCTGTTGGCGGGCGCCAATCGGCGATACGCTGCTCCTCCGCTGGCGGTCGGCGCTCCAACAACTCCTGCTCGCCGCCATGCGGTCGCGCTCAACAACTCCTCGATCTCCGCATTGCGATCTAAAGATGATAGAATTCCTCCTCCTCCGGCTCGCCTTCTGATGAAAACCCGAACACTAGTTCCGGCGGTGACCGCCTCCGGCGTCGCCTACCGCGGACGGGCGTGGGCATGGCGGACGTGGCGAGCAACGTCAGGCCGGTGGGGGCTTATGAGGATATGGCGAGTTAGGTCACAGTGGCACCGGAGAAGGCCGGTGTCGGTGTCAAAACCGGCGAATCTCGGGTAGGGGGTCCCGAACTGTGCGTCTAGGCGGATGGTAAGAGGAGACAAGGGACACGATGTTTTTACCCAGGTTCGGGCCCTCTCGATGGAGGTAATACCCTACTCCTGCTTGATTAATATTGATGATATGGGTAGTACAAGAGTAGATCTACCACGAGATCAGAGAGGCTAAACCCTAGAAGCAAGCCTATGGTATGATTGTTGTTCGTCCTACGGACTAAAACCCTTCGGTTTTATATAGACACCGAATAGGGTTAGGGTTACTTAGAGTCGGTTACAATGGTAGGAAATCTACATATCCGTATCGCCAAGCTTGCCTTCCACGCCAAGGAAAGTCCTATCCGGACATGGGACGGAGTCTTCGATCTGGTATCTTCATAGTCCAGGAGTCCGGCCAAAGATGGGAGTTCGCTATCAGGACACCCCTAGTCCAGGACTCCTCGGTAGTACGAACCAGGCTTCAATGACGGCGAGTCCGCGCAGCACAGACATTGTCTTCGGCATTGCTAGGCGGGTTCCTCCTCGAATACTACATAGAAGGTTTTGAACACAAGGATAGTGTCGGCTCTTCAAAACAAGTTCCTATACCACCGTGAGAGAATAATTTTTGCAGATCCATTGACGTATTTCATGGGCGTGACATCACACCACGGCCAAGCCTTTATTCGAATCATTTTTCTTGTCCCACCTCAGCTTTTTAGCGAGGCGGTTTCCTTGGCATGTCTTATCAAAGCGTAGATCGTGCCCCTTATTCCGGGATTCTCATCAATACTGACGTGGGTAACCCAACCGCCTATTGATTGCGGCGCTTGGGAGGCAAACGAAGTTTTACCAGAGCTGGTGGGGACGCATAGCTTCGTCCGTCCATATAAGGGGATAAGGATCCACCTTTCTCACCTCGACATCTTCCTCCCTTGCTCATCCATTTCCGGCGCCTTGAGCTCCGGCGCCCAAGTCCGCGCATCCTCTCTCGACCTTCTCCAGCCATGTCCGGAGCGGGAGGCAGGTGGATGGTCTCCTCCGTCGCGGATGGCCACATAAAAAGACTGCGGAAGGCCGAATACTTGTCCGGCGACGTCGCACATCGGCTGCCCGACGAAGGGCAGCTCATCCCCACCCCTGAGCCCCATGAGCGGGTCGTATTCCTTGCCCACTTCCTCCGCGGACTGGTTTTTCCACTTCACCCATTTTCCAGGGGCTCATGTTCTACTACTGCCTGGATTTCCACGATCGGCCTTCAATTTTATCCTCAACATCTCGGCGTTCATCGTCGTGTGTGAAACCTTCCTCTGCAGATCCGCACTCCACTTCGACTTATGGTGAAGACCTTCAATGTCAAGCCGAGAAGGTTGTGGGCGGCTGCCAAGCGTGAGTACAGAGGCGCCATGGTCGGCAAGATCGCCCAGCGTCTTCACGGCTCGATGGCTGCGTCTGTGGAGACCGTGGAAGGTGGCAATGGGGTGGTTCTACATCACCGAGCAGCGACCCTAAATGGGCGGGCGGCCCTCGAATTTCGGTCTAGTATTCCCACGGCTCACTTCTTGAAGGAGACTGGCTGGCGTGGGCTAATTCGGAAGAGCTGACGGACTCCAAACCTGCATGCGAACCTTGGTGAACAAAAATCTCAGGCTAAATCGCCAATGTAGTCCAGGTTATGCTCATCCGCCGGACCCTCCCATGCCAACAACGGGCCTTCAAATTGTGGGAGTTCGATCCGGCGCAGCATCCAATCCTGAAGAGGCTCTTCGACAACACGTACAAAGATGCCTGGAAGGTGTTGTTCAAGGGCGCCCAGGCTCCCTCATCCGCTAAGGAAGATCGCGGATTCAGCTCGCAGCGTCAAGCTACCGAGGTAAGCTATTTTGCCCTTCACGGGAATCTTACTTTTCATAGTTTGACTCCCTTGCCTTTGACAGGACTGGCGGAGCACGTCCGGGCAGGTCAGATCAACTGTCCGGCTCCTTGCCGAAGACCAGTGAAGCGCCCGCTTGGCGAGGCTGGCTCCGGCACCTTACGTGGTGCCGGAGAAGAAAACCAAGAAGAAGGCCACGGGGACTCGAAGGAGTGCCTGGCGCCCGGTGTCGTCGGACTCATCGTTCGACGACTCGGGAGGCGGACTCCTCCGTAAAAAAGCGAGGAGGAGGAAAAAAGCCACTCCCGGTGAAGAGAGAAGAAAAGAAAGGCCGCTAACCGGGGAGGCGGAGGGTCCAAGAAGGAAGAACCCTTCCTCGGGACATCTCCACCAACGCCAACGACGGTGAGGAAGAGTGGCCCTCGAGGGCCAAGCCCCTGGCGAGATTGTAAGTGTCCGGATACCCATGGCTTTTTTTTTATTCATTGCATAGTGTTCTCTAATGCCGAACAATCATGCAGCCCGCCCAAGGACGAGGCTTCGCCCGCCGTCAGCGGGTCCTGAATTCGTCCAAGTGGAGAGCACTTCTCTTCGGCCGCCTCGCCTCCCACACCGACGACGCTGGGAGGTGGGGCCCCAAGGGGCCTGGTCAAGAGGAGGTGGCGCAGAGGCGCCACAAGGCAGCCTCTCGGACTCCAGGCGCGAGGCAGAGACCCCGGGGGGCTCTAAGCCCGACCATGTCCGGGACTCCATACGGAACCTTCAGTGATTCAGTCATGTAAGCGGCCCCTTCGTGAAGAAGGGTAAGGCTGGTGTCCTCCGATCCAACCGGAGGCATCGGATAGCATCTTGAGGCGCTTAACGGCGCCTCCATCAAGGAGGAGCACCGCCTTCATATGAGTGTGGTGATCCGAGAAAATTTCAGTCCGCCAAGAGCGGGCCGACTGAAGCTTCTGCAGCCTTCTAACAGGCTTTGAGGTAAGTTTTCAATATATGTAAGAAGATTACTGCATAGATAGTAGCCCACGATGCTTAGTTCGGTGTCTGGAGAGAAAAGCGGACTGAGGATCTAAAAGATATCTGAGGAGTCTAACATAATTATGTCAATATGGGAATGCAGGCTGCCCTGTGACCTCTGCCAAGACTGCGGAGGTCAATGCATTGAAGGAGAGCCTCGAGAGGTCTAGAAGGCGAGCTTCGGCCAAGCCAAGAAGCAGCTCGAGTACAAGGAAGGTAAGTAATACCTTATGGAATTGTTAAAAATGTGGTTGCAAAAGATAACTTGAGGAATAACATAGATGCTGCAGGGCCTATGAACAAGGTGGCGACCACAGGAAAGCGGTGACAGCGGCCGAAACAAAGCGGCGGCGCGAGCACACCGAGCGAGAGAAGGAGGCGCCCAGCAGCTGGCGGAGAATGCAAGAGCTCCAGGCTCTCGTGGAAAAACACGAGGGTTTGGAGCGTGACTCGAAGACCCGAGAGTCCGAGCTTGCCTCGGCTCTTGAGAGTGCCCAGGCCGCTAAGCCCGAAGCCCAGAAAGCCCTCCAGGAGATTGAGGCGATGAGAAAGATAGCGGCGGGTAAGGCATTCTTTATGCAAAGCAAGAATGTAAAAGTCAATTATCTGTTACTTACCCGAATCCGGAGCTCTCCAGGAGCCTTCGCAGATCTTCCCTGCAGTGTATCCGATGCCGCCACTTGCTACCGAGCCGAAGAGGGGAGCTCGACAGAGAACGTGTTTTGGTCTCGGTATCTTTGAGGCCGAACACCGGTCCTTATGAGCGACCAAGCTGAAGCAATTAATTGGTCGAGCTCCACAAGGTCGTGAACAGGCCATCAAGGGCCTTATAGCTCGGTGTGGCCAAATGAGGCCATGCCCGGGAGCTACTGCCGGGCTAGTCTGGCGGCTGGTGGGCGCGTCCATGGATCGCGAAGTCATCAAGCGCTCGTCGGTATTGAAGGTGCCCGTGGGCCTTGCCTTGCCCGATGCCAAGGCAGCTGGGCAAGCTGAACATGAGAAGTTGGTGACGGACAGGCCACCGCCCGGGCAAGGAAACATCGCAAGCCCGAGAAGTATTATGAGGGAAGCGTCTGAAGGGTGCCGATCTTATAGCGGTGAATGCTCAAAGATGTAATATTTGAGTAGACTCGCATTTGTTATCCTGTCGCTGAAAACTTGTTCATATCGTTAAGCGCGCTTTTGAATTTAAAATATTACCTTACATGCGGCGCCGTTTATCAAATTTGAGAGATGGCGAGAGTCGTTGAGTTCACCCCGTGCCACGAGTCTTTGGGGTGTTCGGGATAAACTTGAGCGCTCTTGTTCCCATTCTTGAGTCCTTCGAGGGAGGCTCTCAACGCGAACGAACTGGTGCAACCGGACTAATGCTTGAACACTCTCACTTAGCTATAGAATTCTATAATTTTAAATTTCGGCGAAGCCCCTAGTATTCGGAATACCGAGTTCGGGGCGCTATCAACGCCTTGGCGGGACAATGCCGGTTCATCGCTATATGCGGCATATGTCTTTAGGGACTCGATGAAACCTCTCGAACAGCGACCGGCTCGCCTTATCATGACTGGGTTTTAGCTTTCCACCGAGGTGCTCAACCCAGCTCAACCGATGCACAATCGCGGTGGTTCTCCAGGCTACCTTAGCCGATATATAGCGGAACATAAGGTACCAAAACATGGGAGCCGGGCAAACCCAACTATTGACCCAAGACATGATTGAACCGATGCATATAATGCTATAAGTTAAAGGGTGCTGCACTTGTGAAAGTGTTCGGACTTGTCACACCATGTTTTGGGGTACATAAGCCCCTGGTGTGGTGGCCGTACCAAATTGTATGGTTAGAATGTCATAGATGAACATATACAATGGTAAAGAATGCAATATTAGGCAAGAGCTATATATTGTTTATTCAAAAAAACTGCAAATAAAAGCGTAACGCTACAAATTTGGCGATAAACAAGATGCACGGACTTTTGACATGTCCCCTTCCAGGGGTAAGTTTGCGGTGTGGTATGTAAAACAGGTGTACCGCTGTGTAATAGAGACCACTGGACACTTGACGAAGTGGTTTCGCTTCCCACTGGCTGTTGCGTCGTTGCCGTACAACGCGAATGCGGACAGAACTTCGGAGAGCTGAGTCCACGAAAGTAAAAAGAAAAAAAAGGAAAAAGGAATAGCACAAGCAGGCCCCTAATGCCGGTCTAGCCGCATTCTCGCAGGCATCTCGGGTGGTAAGTGGCCCGTCCCCTATGCCCATGGTGCTACCGGAAGCGCAATTATGCGTCTGGCGTAATCTTGGCTTCAGCGAGTTAGCGAGGGCTGGGGTTGGGGCGCATTACTACGCTTATTCGGAGCGTGCCCGGTGGTCTTCTGTAGGTTACTCCGGGCGCAGCGGTGTCCGATTGTTTATTGGCGGATTTGGAGGATTGCCTTAAGAGGTTGTGCACTTACGCCGCAGGCTGACCGTATGCTCCTCCGTTCGGAGGGCGTTCGGTGTTTCCATTGACCATGATTACGCCTCGAGGTCCTGGCATCTTGAGCTTGAGGTGCAGCGTAGTCGCGGCACCGCATTGAATTTTGCGAATGCGGTTACTTAGAAGCAAAGGCGTGATAGCCTCTACGGAACGGGACTATGTCAAGATTAACTCCTCACTCCGGAAGTTATCCGGGATCCGAAGACCACTTCAAGTGTGTGAACTTTGTCTGCAGTTGGCCTCTACACCTGGAATGGCGCCTTTAAAGGTCGTCTTTGTGGGTTTGATTCTTAACGGGTCTATGCCCATTTTATGACCACTGTATCACGATAAATCAGGTTCGAGGCTGCTTGCCGCCGATCCATCGAGGACTCTGGTGAGGTGAAATCAAATCAATAATTGGGTCAAGAACCAATGCGGCGAAACCGCCGTGGCGGATGCTAGTGGGGTGGTCCCTTGATCAAAGGTGATTGGGCGAGGAAGACCATGGGTTGAACTTAGGGCGATGGCTCCATCGCATATACGTCCCTTGGTGCACGCTTCCGCTCCCTTTTGGGTATGTGGGTTTCGTATATCATGTTCACCGTCCGCACTTGTGTGGGGAAGCCCTTCTGTCATCTATTGTTCAGCGGTCGGTGCTCCTCCTCGTCATCGCTATAGCCCTTATCGTTGTTTTCGGGCGTTTAGCTTGCTCGCTTGCTTGAACACCCAACAATCCATGTTGGTGTGGTTGGCTGGTTTTGGGGTGCCATGTATTCCGCACGCGATCGAGTATTCGATCCAAGTTGGGCCAGACCCCTAGGTATTTCTTTTGAATGGATTCTTCCACGACCGGGTTTAGAGCCTACTGAATCCGGCATTCTTGTCGTATCTTGATGAGTGTCACCGTTAATGCGGCGTTTATGCTTGTTGCATGACGCGACCTGCCATTGCTGTCCTTGGTATCCGAACTACCGGGGTGTTTGGCCAAGTTGTTGCTTCGAAGCCTTAGCTGTCCTCTCGCGCAAAATCGGGTCATTAGTGTGGTGAGGGCTGCCATGGATTTCCGGCTTTTTCTGTCCTAGGTGCCGGGCTAGCCACTCGTCGCGGATGTTGTGCTTGAAGGCTGCTAAGCCTACTTGCATCCGGACAGTCGACGATCTGATTTTCTGTTAGGAACCGCGTCAATTATGCGGCGATTCTTCCGGCGTGGCTGAATTATATGGCTAAGGTCATCGGCTGTACGGTGGTCGCACATATATGTGCCACTGGAAGTTATCGAGGAATCGGCTTCCGAGGTCCTCCCAACAACCGATTGAGTCTCTGGCGGCAAGCTGTTGGGCCAATGCCGAGCTGGTCCTTTAAGCTTGAGTGGGAGGTATTTGATGGCATGTAGATCATCACGCGGGCCATGTGGATATGGAGGAGATAGTCCTCGATCGAGACCGGCGAGATGCGTGGTACCATCGTATGATTCGATGTTTACGGGTTTGAAGCCCTCAGGATTTGATGATCCATTACTTCATCTATGAAGCATAGTGGGTGTGCGGCGCCTCTGTATTGGGCTATATCACGACGTAGCTCATATGAGCTCTGTCTACTGTGTTCGGCCTGGCCGGGTTGTTGATCCGTGGATTTGCAATCATCCCAGTCGTTACGCCCACACGATCTGTGAGATCGATCTTGTTTGCTTTGCCTTAGCCTCCAAAGATATCTCGCAAGTCCGTAGCGTTTCTCCCATGCCTTGGTACTTTTGGCGGCGTCGGGCGTGGCTTGAGCGGAGGCCGAGAGGCTTCTTTGTCGTGACGGGTGGCCGGGTCTGCCATGTCGGTGGCCAGCGACGCTGGTGCTTCCTCCTCTGATCGAGGCAACGGCCTGCGTTTGGGGTAGCTTTTGGAGGGGCGTTCGAGTTCGTACTCTTCGGCTGCAAGGACTTCGGTCCATCTGTCAGCTAGCAGGTCTTGGTCAACTTTAAGCTATTGCTGCTTTTTCTTGAGGCTGCTTGCCGTGGCCATGAGCGTGCGTTTAAAACGCTCTTGTTCGACGGGATCCTCTGGCACCGGAATAGATTAAATCGTCAGTCGAGGCTTGCCTCGTCTTCGGAGGGGCGCGATAATTATCATCCTCTACCTCTCTTTCTACGCAGCAGCCGTCGGGTGCGACATGCTTCTCCTCCTCTGTCTCTTGGAGTCCTGCTGGAGGGGAGCCTTTCGCACCTTGTCTGGGTATTATTGTCTCCCGTGCGAATCACCGTTTTTTACCGTGGCTGGGATTTAGAGCGCGCCACGGACGATTAGCGCTTGGGGTTGTTTCTTGGAGGGGTAATCCACCGTAGTTCCATCGCCATTACCAACATTTGGGAAGTGGACCATGTATATGTCATATGATGAGGTGGCCTTCTAGTGCCCGTGTGGCGGCTCTTGATCGCCTCCTCGGCACCGTCGTCCATACCCGTCGATGTCTTCGAGTCGAAGTCGAGCATGTCGGTTAAATCATCGGCAGTGGCTACAAAGTGGGTGGTGGGTGGGCGTTGAATTTCTAACCGTCATCCGAATCGCAACCTTCACGACCGTGAAGTTCGCCAGGCTCCCCTGACAAAGAGAGAGACTTTAATGAGTTCAGGAAATCGCCAAAGGCGAGTGCCGAAGAGCGATCATGGCGGTGAACTCCATAATCGGCGCCAGTCGGATTCGACCGGCAGACGCAGGAGGTTCAGTCAGGAAAGTCCGGCACTGGAGTCACGAGCTTCATAAGGGCGAGGATGGTGTTCTATTGAATCGCCATAGAGATTTCAGCCCCGAGGCGGTTTCAACCAACCGCCCTCGACGCATGTAAAACCGGCTCCGGATTAAGGGTCAGGGAAGACCTTTGAATGCGACCTCCGAGCCTTTGACCGGCTGGCAAAGCTAGATCGCACCGCATCGAGACCTGCGCGCACGCCGCCTGTGGCTTCGAATCCGTCCGAAGATCAAGTCTCCGCGGACATCGGCTGTATAGTTCAAGCTTCCAAATCTGACCTGATGAATTGAGGCGTAACTTTCAATATGCTCCGGATGGCCTAAGCGAATTGGCCCGCAGATGCAAAGCCGCGAATCACGAAGATCTGTCCAGGGAGAAAAATCTCACCACTGGACTTGCGTCGTTCTTCGATGATTAGAAGGAGCCATCGGACCTATAGGTGACGAACCGCAGGAACTTTCAATGAAAGCACCAATGTCGGTGTCAAAACCGGGCGGATCTCGGGTAGGGGTCCCAGGCTGTGCGTCTAGGCGGATGGTAACGGAGACAAGGGACCACGATGTTTTTACCCAGGTTCGGGGCCCTCTCGATGGAGGTAATACCCTACTCCTGCTTGATTAATATTGATGATATGGGTAGTACAAGGTAGATCTACCACGAGATCGAGAGGCTAAACCTAGAAGCTAGCCTATGGTATGATTGTTATTGCGTCTCTACGGACTAAAACCCTTCGGTTTATATAGACACCGAATAGGGTTAGGGTTACCTGAGTCGGTTACAATGGTAGAAATCTACATATCCGTATCGCCAAGCTTGCCTTCCACGCCAAGGAAAGTCCTATCCGGACAGGCGGAGTCTTCGATCTTGTATCTTCATAGTCTAGGAGTCCGGCCAAAAGATGATAGTTAGGCTATCCGGGACACCCCCTAGTCAGGACTCCTCAGTAGAAAGCAGTACTTATAGGCGGAAGGTAGCACTGACGGTCATCGAATTCAATGCATAATGGCTTAAGCGTAGCCCGACTTGTGGTGGAAAACTAGAGAAACTGAAATTATGGTTGTGCCGTCCGTCCGATGCAGGTGCTTGCGCTTGACATGGCGGTCGAATAGGTGCACTCGAATCATCTCCCTCCTTGTCAATAATGATTCCACCAGTTTAAAAGCGTATCTTTTTTACATGTCAGTTAGCTGCCTTAATTACGATTACGGCTACATGCGAGCACTTTCGAGAATCGCTGTGAGCAATGAGCGAAGCGACATGCAACGAGTCGCGGCGAACGCATGGAGCCACTTAAATCGCTAAATTAGTGAAGCAAACTTCTGCATGCCGTTAATTATTGCCATGCCTTGGTGTTGCTTTGCTTTGCTCACGGGACTAATAAACCGGACGGAGGGAGTACCTTGGTTGGTGAGAGGTTTGAATTAAGCCACGCAAAGGAAGGAGGTACTAATGCGTGCGTGATCCGCTATTTATTACCGTGTAGGACCAGTGGGTCATTTCTTGAATTGAGCCCTGCAAGCCGGAAAGGAGGTAGTACGTGCGTGATCCGCTATTTATCCTGTAGGATCGATAGTGTAGCTTGTCGGTTTCTTCGGGAGGTAGGCATTTTTATCCGTGTCGGATCGATAGTGTAACTTAATAGGTTTCTTCTAAAGGTAGGCATTTTATTCAAAAAACTGCCGCCATCTTCTTGTGTAAATAAAACCGCCAGGAGGCGCATTTGTAGGCTAGCTAGTGATCGATAAGTAACTTGTAAACACCCGAATGAAGAAATAAATAGCTGATTAATGCATCTCAATGATTCCACGGATCATATACAAATATATGTAGCTCAAAAGCAAAGATCTGACCACTTCGGATCTTGCGTCGCATCTAAAACTAACTAGTATGATTCCCATACATAAGATCAACATGTTAATGCATCTCAATGATTCATAGATCATATACAAATATGTAGCTCCAAAAGCAACGATCTAGAAAAAACATCTGTTCTTCCTACTAACATGGATGCTTCTCTTGGCCAACATTGATGCAGTGAAAGACAAATTTGTTTGTGAAGTCTACAATTCCTCTTGCAAGCGAAAGTGGTTTCACCAACATTTGGAACAATGAGAATGAACCACACATGATGGAGGAACATCCACCAATATTGTATGTCAGACCAAAGCAATGAAGCACCTAGTGTTGGCCAATAAATAATCTGATACTACTTTTCTGCGGTCCATGAAGTGACTATCCAATCTTTCTATGTCTATTTTCAAATGGCCGCATGCATTGACTATACTATTCTCTTGTGCAGTTCAACCAAAATTGCAGACACTTTGTTTGTTTGCCAAATAGCAGCGAGACATCTGCATGCACAAATATCAACATAGCTAGTAAACATATACCACACCTTGTATTTTCGGTTTAAACATGTCTCTTCCGCTTAGCATCTGTCATGTTACGCCTTTGGACAATCGATACAATTATGTTTTGCCACAGATAATTTCACTCTTGAATTGATTTACTTGGTTGAAATGAAATATAGCGCCTATTCTTCATCAGACCAAGGATATCCATGTTCGCGATGATGGAAGAGGTGAAATCGATACAACGAAATTGAGCATCCAATCATTGAATCTGTCCTGCACCTCCAATGTAGGTCCACCACGCTTGATAAATTCACATGCAAACCACTAGTATTACTATCTAATGAGTACAAAAAAGTAGCAAAGATAGTAAGGAAACCATGTACATTAAATTAATGAACATCTCATAGTGCCACCAATTGGATATAAAGGTTTGGAAAAAAACATGCTCCCTAATGTTGAACCAGTTGGACTTTTGTGCAGTTCCACTAAAATCGAGCATCCCTATTTGCATAGATATTGAAAGTGTGATTACTCTAAAAGTGGCACTAGTTGAAGCATAGACTCACAAATATAAGGATTCCAATTTCTTAATGGGAAAAGGTAGCAAGAATGTTTGTAACCACTTGTTTGAAGGAATAAATAAAGCAACAGCGGCTGATGTCAGGAAGGGATACATAGGTTTTTGATGGAAAAGTGAAGCATTCCTCACCTTTCCTCTTCTTTTAAGAAAATTTTGTGCAGTTCTACTAATATAAAATGCCATCACCGCCTTGACAATTCAGTGACACTCTACAAAAATGACTTAACATTACATCATGATGTCGGTATGTAGTCAAGGCATTAGAGACAAACATCCAGACCTCCTCGAAACATTAGGGAGGGCGTGCCCACTCTTGACCTTTCCTCTTGTCTTCATAATTGTCTATAGGTTTAACCAAAATAAAATGACATCAGCGCCTTGGCATTTTGGTGACATTGTAAAAAAAATTAACTTATCTCATGAAAGTGAGGTATGCAATCTATAAGCATTAACAGTGCAAAAATCTGAAGGTAGTAACAAGTTTCATTGTTGGTATACTGGTTGTGCAACACCATTAGAATGCCTTAGGTGAAAAATCTTTAATACATCCACAATCAACAGCTAACCACGAAATAATCGGTGACATTAAATGGCATTTCTTAAATTTATCGGTGGCATTAGGCGAGGCGGCATTAGTTAAATGTGGCATCACTTTTAGCAGTAGCATTGCTTGACTTGATTATTTGGCGTTATGTACTGGTAACAAAAAAAGTGGCAATAAGAGCATGGGAGGCCCATTCGGATGAGTGGGCGCCCGATGCGATGTACCTCCACGGGACGCAGAGTGGTGAGGGAGGTATGGTTGCAGCATAAACAAATATCCGAGCGGCATATGTGGATTCGTCCCATTTTTGTTCTCTTTAGCCACCTTTTTTCCTATCGAGGACAACAAACCGATCGACTGGTCATTCTCTATTGCATTGTCATGCCTACGCCCTTCTTCAACCAAGAGACGAGACTGGTTTCCTTAGCTACTGATTTTCCCCTTTTCAACCCTAGATGGGGTTCGATGCAACTCTCTTGGACGATCTGATCTCCTTCCTTTTCCTTATTCAACCTAGACATGAATTAGTCTGCATGAACTAGGGTTTCCTTTAATAGTGCAAATTATGGTTTTAAATGCTGCGTGGCCAGCAAAGCGAGGAAGTAGCAAATTGGGAAGATGGTGGAGTGGAAAAAGATCCACATGCAACGGCGTGGCGAGATGGGGCGATAGAACAAAGGTTATGGTTCGAAAAGAGGTAAGCGTGCACGAGGGTCGGAAGTGGCTTGCGCTGCTCATGGTTGTCCCTCCGCACACACCTTCTGACATGACTTGGGGCCGGAGGCCATCATTGAGCGCTAGGTCTGAGGGGGACTGGCCTTGTCGTTAGTCGTGACCTCCTTTCATGACGACGAGTAATGTCAATGTTGCCGTCATTTTCTTCCCGGGATCTATGACCACCAGTGTGAGGGAGGGAGAGAGCCGTCTTTTTAGATACGGAGAGAGGGTGGTGTGAAACAAGTGGGCAGCCCTTAGAAGAAAGCGAAGCTCAGCTATATATCTTTTTATACTACTAATCTTGGAGGTGGAGTAGTGGTAGAGTAGTTTATATTTCTCTGCGTATAGTACCAGTTAGTCGTGCTTCAAAACTAATCGACGCCATTAAAAAATGAAGGTCGATAACTAATGGGGCACCTCGGGCCAGCAGCGGCCAGATCGCATTTTGCGAGAAATTACACCATGTTTACGTTGACATGTGGTCCTGTTCCAACATATCGGTGAGACAGGCAGTAGTGGGAGTAAATCTTCGAGCGGACGTGTAGGCGAAGCGCCTCTTCGTGAACCGTGGCAAACTACGCAACCGTCCACGACTCCTCTTTCCCTCTCGATTTGGGCTAGCATGCATGCGCTCTTCCTCTCCCTTCTCCATTTTCCTTCAGCCCTTCACCCCTTTCCTTACGCCCATTGTTTGATCGTCTTCTCCATGGAGGGAACAGGCCAGAAACGACCCCGTTATTCTTGCCCCGATCTAAAAGATGACGTGGCGGAGGAACTCATTGATCGGTGCGACATCATCACCTCGGCTAGCATGGCAGGTTCGTTCAAGCCCATTCTCGACTCAACTAATAACATCATTACAAGGAACCCAAGAGTCAGGAGCGGTTTGATCTCCCCTATCTTCTTCGCCGTGACCACGATGGACTAACGCCCGGCATGGCGGAGGCCTCGCCACAATGCAAGTTGATGCCGCTTGATAATAATCGTATGATGTTAAGATGCCCAACCCGGGGCAAGGCTTGGGCGAAGCGCCAAATGGAGATTGGGTTGTTTATATTGGGTACAACTGCGTGTAGGAACTTGTAAATGTGTACACTCGTCACGGGTTCCACTTCAAAATCTCAGACTGCCCGGAGGTTGAGCACACGGTATTCTACGCTTACGTTCAAATATGATCATGGTATTTGTCTTCCTACGGAAGATAGCAATTTGTCGAGTTCCCAACAGCTCTTGGAATTACAACAACTATGAAGTTGTTGCTATCTTCGACAAGCTTGTTGCCGTCCTTGATGGTTTGACTTCGATGGATATTGCTCAAAATCAGTTTACGTACATGGATGAGTCTTGTGATGCAATTCAATCGAGGGCCTTGTGTTTGCTGCCACCACTCGTGCCTTTGTTTTTTCATGGGATCCTCGTTGTTTGATACGTTTGTCTTCCACGTAATTATAATTGTTTCATCCACATGCATGCGGGTTAGCAAGTTTCCCTTTACTAATTAACCTTCTTCTTGTGTTTCCAAGGTCACGTGAACATCCCACCACCTATACTTGAAAATTTTATAACCAAGGGGAGATGGCGATGGTGATGATCACAAGCATGTGGACGAGCAGCGCCCATATACTCTGTGGCGCCTGGCAACTAATTCCGATGGATCACCTCTTCTTATGTGTATACAGCCCACTGATGATGTTACTGCTAAGGAAGCACGTGTCTCCCATGGTTGCACTCTCCGGACCTATTCCCACACCCGTTGCATGGTATTTGGGATGGATACTAGTGTGCTAAGCGTAACTCCTTCTCCACAGTACAGAATTTGTAGTCTTGGAGAAAACCGGCTCTTCCTTGGACAAAACTATCCAATGATGGTGAAAAGCGATCCATTGTGTTGACACATTTATGAGAAGCAAAATTGTGTCTATACCTCGAGACATTTAGGTGGTTCCCTACCTTGCTGATATAGTAGGCGCTTCACTGGATGATCAGTCTGCGTTGGTCTCGGATCGACAATGGATGGCCCGTCCCGAAGAATCACTTGTGGTTCAAAGCAGCGTTCCAACGCCCGAGGAATAGTTGAGTTGAAGTTCGTTTCATTGCTTGTTATTTGTTGTGTGGTGAAAACTTTAGTATTTATAATGTATCCTCGTTGTCGATGTGGGTTGATGACCCGTTGTATGTAATAAAATGATATGCCTATGATAAACTTACTAAATTTATGAATGGCTTTTCGAGTCACTTCTCTGAGTGAGTGGTGCCAGGAAAAAAATATTTTCGAATACATAATTATGCGTGCATTACTAGCAGGTTATCGGATGAGGCCAATCAACAGATGGTAGTACACTATTTATACTAACTTCACATGCTTGGTGAGGTGTTTTTTCTTTGTAGCCATATGTTAATGTGTTTAAATTTAAGCTATCGTAACCAGCACCTCGAATCCTCGATACTATTACCATATAGTAGGAGTAAGTAGTAGGAGGAGTAGGGTGGCAGGGCTAGAACAAGCATTCACATCAAGGAGTACGGCACACGCCACCACCACGACATTCATCTGACACCATATTATTTCTTGGAGTGCGTGCTAGAGCAATCTCTTCAACCTCGTCGTTTCTCTAACTTCAGCCATCGCGTGGCGGGCGAGGTGGGGGTTTGCCGATAGTCGGTTTCCTTAACTGCGGTCCCACTTGTAAGGCCAATTCAACGCCACGACCCCCAAAAGCGGACCTCAATTTTGCACGAACTCCAACGATAATTTTGACTATAAAAAGCAAGACCAAAGAAAACAAGAACCACAAGAATACATTTTACTACTCACTGTAAGTTGGATTAGTGCCTTCTCGATGCATTCATTGTTGATCTGCGGAGGCTCGATCTTGCGATGCTTCTTTCTTCTTGAGTGTAAAGAAGTAGGCGTTGCTTCCTCGCACCTAGTCTCATGTCTAGCCTCTATTCTAGTAGGAGTATCAACAAGTGCACTAATCATCATCGGCCCAACCTCTGTGCTACTAGCTAAAAGTGATAGAACATCAACTAAATAGCGCACTATAAATATATGGAGGTACTCATATTCACAATAAAAAAAATAGCATCCATTCAACTCCCTCCGTATCATAATACATGCCATCTATATATCAAAATATATATGTATCTATACAACTCATAGTATATAGGTACATCCATTTTTGGACAAATGGAAGTCAAAGGTATTTTACAGAGGCCGGAGGAAATACCTAATAAAATTTTAAGTTAGCACAACTAGTCTAATCCGAGAGCACAACAGAAGATTTGGTCGGGTTCTTCCTCCTTTTGCCGACCGTGGGACATCCGACATCCAGGTCGTGTCATGAAAGAAAAATAAGTGGTAGTTGAAGCCACGAGATGTGCATCTTAGGTTAAAGCGTAAATAGAATCTTAGTACTCTTGAGTAACTCCAAAAGCGGCCCACGGAAGATCTTTATTGGATTTGTTTTTCATCACCCGGCATGTCGAGGTGAAAGATGTATGCAGGTTGATTGGGTTATCTTGCGTTTTCAGCGACATGTGGGGCCGCATGTGAGCAAGCAGACGATGGGCTCAGCGCGTCCGCCAAGGCTGGTGAGAAGAAGAAGATAAGAGGCGGGCTGAGCACGGACTGCAGGAAATTTGTTCTACGTGCCTCGATATAGGCTACCGATATGGTGGGGTGGCATGGGCCATAACTAGCATTCACGTCTAAGCGATGCGGCACCGCCATCCATTCGAGTCCCATCCGACACCAATTTTCTTGGAGTCCGGTGCTACGACCATCTCTTCTCCTCCTGTTTTCTCGACCATTACCTGCGGTGGGCGGGGTGGGGGACTGCCGATAGTCGGTTTGCTCAGCTGCATTCCCACTTGTAAGTGAAAATGCAACACCGCACTCATTCTGGCTTGAGCAGCGTCTTGGACCAACCCGTGTGGGGTGCGGCGAACACGGCGAGCTTTTCCTTTTGAACTTCGTAACTTGTAAAATTTGGTTACGCTCCATGGCGCGACCGATAGATAGAAAATAACGATTTTGCCTAGAGTAATGAGAAGTTTGGTTACGGCGCCCGTTCATGCATAGATGCGTCTGAAAATTATGAAGTTGATCACGAAAGGTAAGATAATTCTTGTAGTATCATATCCTACTACATGGATTTGTGGAAGATAAAAATACATACGGATCCATCAATGACATCCTCACGCCCTAGTGCGGTTCACCAACCGACACATTTGTGAGGAAGCTTGGCGGCGTTGGCGGCGAGCTCAACGATGCTACGAGCGATGCCGTCCAAGGTTGCCCTGCGGTCCAAGAAGGCCGGTGTCCTATCGTCCTCCCTCTTGCATGTAGTAGTCCTTGTGGGCGATTTGCGTGTAGGCGTGGGTGATTATGCGATGGTGTCTTGCTTTGCGCCCGGTGTCTTACGGGCAGCGACCTCGAGTGGACATTCTCGGTCTGTGGCGGCGTCATGAGCCACCGGTCACGTCGAAGGTTGTCACCATAGTGGCCGTTGAGGGTGGCGGGCATCGCGCCTTGGCGGCGTCGGTGGAGGCTTCGTCAAAGTCGTCCATAAGCTTCTTGGCGGCGGTGAACTTGTCGAGGAAACCGGCGAGGACCTCGTCGAACAAGGAGACGGCACAATTTGTCGTCAAGCGGCCCTCATACGGCCCAAAGCAATACTACACCGAGATGTTCCTCGGTCGGGCATCATGGACCATGTCAGCACCGGTCGGTACTGATGCTTGCGCTCGCCGCCTCCATGGGTCTAAGCGTGGCTTCTAGTCAAGCGATCTTGCGATTCAGTGATCACTCTTGCCCTTGGTTAGCGTGCATAGGTCGTGGGATTTCGTACTACTCCTCGTTCCTCTCTTGCAGACTGCCTTTGGCTATATGATAGGTGGGCCAGCCACCCCACAGGCCCCATGTCATTCACCCCAAAAAGGTAGTTACCGTAAGTCAATGAAGTCGTCCCCTCGTCTTAGGTCTTGATATAGTCATCTCCTGGGACCTCTAGTTGGGGCCAAAGCGAGAGAAGTTTGATGTTTACTGGTTTATTGGTCCCTTTGCATTTTGCGCCAAGTTTTGACCTTTGATTTAACTAATAAAATGTTAATGCATGTAAACAAAAATGTTGTGTAAGTCACCTTACGAAAACCAAATAATCCCCAAAATACTTAGGCATGGATTGTATTAACTCCCTCCTTGTTTCTTATTTTTACCGTGACATATCAACAAATGAGAGATGTGGGCCGTGCATGCTTTCAATGACTTGAGACTACCAAACATGACATGCAGTGTTTAGTTCATTGCATGTAATCCTATTAGTACTCTAGTTAGCAAAAAAAACATTAAGTTCATGGCGATAGGAATAAACACCATGTATTTATTTACCGGAGGGAATAGTACATTTTTGTGACATGCATTACCAGATATTGCTAGTCAAATACTAAAATCCGAGATGGATGGCGATGCAGCCTAAATCTAGGCAGTGGTGCTACTAGTACTAGTAGATTACTACCAATGTAGTAGTAGGAGTACTAACCTTTGTACTACCCGTTGGTCCAATTATTATGTGCTGCTCCTCACGGTGAAGTGACAAGACCCTGGCAGCCGGGAGATGACACACTGAGTATAGGTGCCGTGTTGACATACCATAGTCAGCCTCACCGTCTACAGTCACTATCATCATGGCTGTAGAGCTAGCCTGCCTTACAACTAGCCCTGTTCGACATAATTTCCCATGCGTAGATGCCCGTGCATTGCGAACACCAAGAGTGGGGGTGGGCGGCTCGGCCCGTGACCATCGCGCCCGATTTTTCCACGACCTTCTTGATGTGGTGGGGAGGAGATAAGGCTGATTGTGAGAGACAAGGAGTAGTTTGTAAATAGGGAATACGATGCGGGCATCTTTTTTGCAAAAATAGAAGCTTGGTTTTATGCATCGGATCTAGATCCGGCTATTGGTGAAAGATGGGAGGCACAACATCATCACGAACTCGACACTGTTTGATTCGCAGGATTTTGAAAATGCGAGGAATAGGACACGGCAATATTACAAGTTTCAAACTGATATTACAAATGTTAGGAGTAATCTTGCGCCTCTGAAGAGGAAATTACTAGGAAGTTTACGTAAGAACTTTTGTTACTTTAGGTGGATGCAACATTATCGTACAAACTAAAATCCATCGCCCTGACAAGTCACTACGGCAAATAAGTTTTTGAGTCTCTGGCCACTTGATGTTTCAAAAACAAATTCAGCTTCTGCGGAGACTTCGTCATTTTGAAGCTAGGCGCTTGCGGTGATCGACCGCCATTCATTGTTGCGCCGAGAAGCATAAAACCTCATTACCTTGAGCACACTTGCCTCGGAACAAAGAACACAGCCAATTTAATCTGAGATGTGCTGCCTCGAGTCGATCAAAACAATTTCTGTAAGATAGAGATCAAGGCATTCGAAGAGATTGTTATAGTGCAGCACATATTTCACTTTCGGGTCTTTTTATAACTGCAAAAGAAGAGAAAATATTAGAGCAGCTGCCTGCATAAGATTGCAAATGTCATCAAGAGGTACCAATATCATTACGCTCATACGATAGGGTTGGCTGGCTTTTGATATTTTTTCACTCTCTCTCTCTCTCTCTCTCTCTCTCTCTCTCTCTGTATTTCCTCTCATTTAACTAGGAGCACGTGAAGAGCTTGGGCATTTGTTGCCTTCCAATATGTGGCCGATGCCATATTACTACAAAAGTATGCCACATAATACGCATCGATGTCAAATCAAAAGATTTTGACACCGCTCTCCACGATGTGAGAGAGTTAGCACCGCTGTGCACTGAGACCCACATGTATAAACAAATCAATCAAACCAACTACACCAGCCTCTCACTCTCCCAAACAAGTGTTTTTTATTGCCTCAATACTCTCTCTCCCGCGAGTGTTTTTCATTCGTGAGTTAATTTTGCAGCTTTTGAAGCAAAGTAGGTGATCCAGATTGGGACACCGGTGAGCAATGGAGGGCATCGATGCCAAATGCATCACAAGTGAATTTGGCACATGTTTTGGCCTACATAGCCCACTTTTGTACTCCCTCGTCCCAAAATTCTTGTCTTAAATTTGTCTAAATACGGATGTATCTAGTTTACATTTTAGTGTTAGATACATCCGTATTTAAACAAATGTAAGACAAGAAATTTTACTAAGGAAAAACTCTACTCGTATTTAGTATAAAATTTTGACCATAGATTTACCAAAGAAAATGCCAATGCATGTCTCTAAAAATTACACCATTTGAAATTATGTTCAAATCTGAATCCGGCGATATAATTCTTAGTGACATGCATTAACATTTATCGATTAAATCTATGGTCAAATTTTGATACTACAAAATTGGAAAGAAGTAAACCGGACGGAGGTAGTACTTGCTCTTAGGGTAACCTTAGAGTTGGAGTAGTCTAAGTTACTTTCCACTATGACTAGCCTAGGCTACTATAGTAGTCTGACATAAAAAGCGATGTAGGTGATCACGTGAGAAAAAATACTAAAACCATTTCTTTGATTGCGGTGCGATTACCGTCTGCAGTTTTGAACACTACACTTGTCATCGTAATTTGAAATTACGAAAAAATTGAGCTACGTTGTGATTACGTTTACTTATAGGAAAGAAGATTCACCTTGATGAGTAGCTTCTCCGTGCACGGAAAGCATGTAAGGAATCAACAACTTGGTCGGTTGGGGCCCATAGATTTTAGTGCTAAGATCTTCACTTTGTGCGCATGGACTGGGTCAAGCTTACGGGAATCATTTTACGGAAGGCGGTGGTAAATACATCAAGAAGAAATTTAAAATGTGAATTTCAAGAAGGCGGAGAAAGAAGATAAGTGTTGTACAGTGAGCGATTACGGATCCAATAAAGAGTTAGGAGAATTTGGCGACGAGTACACCATATTTGTCAATTTGGTAGCATCAATGACCCTGATTTTTGTTGGACCTTCTAGATCCGATACAAGCAATCTCTCAAGGAAAGGCGCATTAGGAATGACCATAACATGGAACAGTGGGTGATCTCTTCCCAATTGATGATGTCTTGTTGCGGGGCCGACCCAAGACACATAAATCCGCCATCGGAGATTACGTGCCGAGGAAGTGATGTGAAGGCTAATGAACCCATTATGGATCTGCTCAAAGACAGTGAAGGTACTCGACGCACGATGCAGACTGTGGAAGCGGGTGCTCCATAGCCTTCTTCGAAGATGACAACGTCGAAGAGGTCCGAAGCCTACTTGAGTTGAGGGAGAAGAAGTAGGCCGAGGCGCGACAGTGTCACGGGAAGATAGCAGGAGCGCGCTGAAGTGGCGCTGTATGACGTAAGCGATTAGGCGTGGTAGCCGGAGTGTGGACGGCGGCGAAGGCGACATCGTCCGGCTTCAAAGGCTGAGCTCCCTCGAGAGCTACGATCAAGGGGCGGGGATAAGAACCACTCCATCGAACTTGGGTTGGACTTTGCAGTTGATGCTGAACAATCGCGGATATAAAGGCGTCTGGCTGGCCCGAAGTGCGATAGAAAGGATCTTGGAGACTGCGGCCATCGTTTACAATCCCGTCATGAAGGCCCATTGTGCCATTGTGACCCGGTGGTGAGTTGAGACCTTGGCGCCAGGGGCGTCACCGCACGGAGATGCTTTGGAGAAGTCCATACCACGGCAGATTTGGTGGGAGGAGGCCCGATGATGTGAGCCGAGCAGCATGTCGTCGGGGAGGCTCTTGATGAAGATCCGGCGAGCTACATGCCCGGATGCGGTTTTAGCTCGAGCCGCCCTCCGCTTGCATTGGCTGCCTTGCACCGTCCATCTCAACTCGCGTGGCACGGTCAATACGGTGTACGGCGACACCACTTAGGTCGCCTGCGATGTCTTTGGTGTGTGTTGTGTCTTTGGAATACTTATATTGCGGCTAACGATCATACATGCGTATCGCCGCCATACCGTCGCGATGAGTGAATTGTCTTGTGGCGGAGTCGCGTCCTTGGCAGCGCGAAGTTTGTCCTCAATGCGCCCTCAATTTACTATGGCGTGCGGGGTGGTACCACAAGTGGTTTCAACTTTGTTTTACTTCACTTGGCGATGTCGAGATGGGCCTCCTAGATTTTACTTATTTTCACACCTTGCCACATGGGCGGCAACTGCGAAGATCACAGAACACGAGTGACAAAGCAGACATTTGGATTGGTTGACCAGATTCAACTAAACAATATCAAAGGAGCTATCGTACCTTTAACCGGCATGGCGTATAATCCGAATCGGTATAGAGAGTTCGAGGTGAGAGGGAGGCCCGTGAGAGATAGCAGAGAGAGAGAGAGAGAGAGCCTCTCCCTCCGATTCGATAATGTAGTTTTCAACATTTTTCAAGTCAAACTTTTGAAACTTTGACCAAGGATTTATAAAAATTACTTATATCTACAATACCAAAGATAAATGATAGTATGAAGTAAGTACATGTTGTGATGAATCTAATGATGCGTTCGAGGATGTAAATGTTTTTCTCCACATATACCTGGTCAAACTTTTACGAGGTTTGACTTTTCAAGAAACTTTAATCCATATTCTTATGGACGTGTGAAGTCCCTAACTAGAGAGAGAGAGAGAGAGAGAGAGAGTGATGAAAAAAGTGTGTGTGCATGTGTGAAAGAGAACATGGACATGACACGATAAAAAATGTAGAATAAAAAAGCATGTCACGTGTCTTATGCAAACATATCACACATGCATCTTACGACAATGGAGGCGAGGTGAGGAGATAGTGTGTGTGGTTGCTTGGAACAGAAACAAGACCCCTAGCTTTTTATGGCCAAGAGGGTCCGACAAACAAGGGAGAGAAGGTCGAGAGAGGCGTCTGAGGAGAAATACTGGAACATGGGGAGGAGAGAGTGTATGTTTGTCATAGAGATCCCACTGGAGATGCGTGATGGGACTACATGGGTGGGAGATGCGAGTGACAAGGTGTGTGCAAATAGAAGATGCCAGAAGAGACCTCTAGAGGGGAATATGAGCGTTATGGATGGAAGGGAGACAATCACGTGTGTTCCTGATGGCTAGTAAGAGAATAATCATACTTAGGAGGGGGTGAGTGCTTGCGCCTATATGATGGAGTGAGGATTATATGGGTACTTTGGGGGGGGTGTCACATGGAGAGAGAACAAGAAGGCGGAGAGAGTGTTGGATGGAGTCTATATGGCCGCCGTATAGCGCTTGGCGAAGATATGTGTATGTGTGTGAACAGCCGGGGAGATATAAGGCCCGGTTTGGCTTTAGCGTCACGAGCATCTTTTGCACGGCCTGCAGAGGTTTGTGGGTTTGGATTTCATGCATGCTTGTGCAGATTGCCTACCACAGTGAAAAAGAAAGCATGCCTGGCCTGGAGTTCCTTGCACTTTAATTAGCTTTGGCTGAACTCCGGACAACGCTTGCAAGTATGCTTTGGCCGGCAGTGGCCAGATTTGAGCGCTGGTGGGTGCCTGAGTCGTGTAATAGCCCGCCCGAGGCTTCAACGGCAACATGGATGGATATTAGCATTAAATAATTGATGCATGTGGATTGATTGAAGGGGCGTTGATGCCTTTGCACGGCCCGAGCATGAACCAACGCTCTGACACCACCACAAGCTGGCTGGCGGACGAAATCAACATTTTACATCTCACCGCGTCCATACCGAGCGGTCACCGACCCATCAAAAGGCATGAGGGTTGAGATCACCGAACCAAAGCTGACCAATAAAAGTTAGAGAGATTGAGAGACCCGATAAGGCTGAGTGGTCGCGTCGAGGATAGCTGAGAGGGGAAAGAGATATTCATCAAACTTCGATGTCGATAATGATTATGTCATGTAAGTTTTAGAGAGTCAAACTTTGGAAACTTTGATCAGAGTTTACATAAATGTTATTTATATCTACAATACCAAAGATACATCATAAAAACTACATCTCATGGTGGATCTAATGAGTGTATATGTTTACTTACCCGTACTAGATGTAATTCTTTTTCTCCGCGTACATGGTCAAACTTTGTATTGATGTTTGACTTTTCAATAAATCTATATGCTTTATGGACCGAGGAGAGTGCCTCGGTCGAAACGAGCGGAGTCAAGTGCGTGCGATGAAGGAGAATGAGTAGGAGTGTGCAAAAGAGTATGTGTGTGAAAAGAAAGTGACGACCAATAGCGATAAATTAGAGAGAGAGAGTGTGTTTTTTAAGATTTCTTATCTACTGAAACATATCACGCATGCATCTCCAAGAGATGGAAGCGAGGCGGAGGAGAATACGAAGATAGCTAGTGTGTGATTGTTTGCAGCAGGGAGAAGAGACACCCTGTAGCACATGTCCAATAGAGATTCGGCCAACAAGGAACAAATACAGGGAGAGGGACACATATGGATGGCATGTGGGCGCATGGGGAGGGAGAAGAGGGAATGTGTTTGTGATAGAGATCACCGATCGAGATCGTGAAGGGGGACTATATGGGTGGGAGATCGAAGTGCGTCGCGCGATAGAAAAGATGCTCCCAGGAGAAATCGAGATTAGAGCATGCACATGTTTGTGATGGAGACCTTAAGATTAGCAAGTCTCATTATACATATAGAGGGGACTGCGTGTTGCCTACAATTAGTGAGAGACCATCATACTTGGCTATTGGTAGCAGCATGAGATTGTGTGTGTGTGCGTGTGTGAGATGGAGAGAGAGCGAGGGGAGGAGATAGAGTTTTAGGAATTGGGCCCTATCGAGTCTTGAGTGAGATATGCATGTGTATGTGTGTGACAGGTGGGATGGAGAGTTTGAGAGAGGGGGCAAAAAGAGCTCAGAGAGGGCAGAACATAGTGTGGTGCGTGAGAGAGTTCACAGAACAAAGAGCCAAGGAATTTGTTAATGTGCGTGCTGATGAGGTGCACCAAGATATCTAACTTGGACTAGCTAGAGTATCATACATAGTGTCTTGAGAGAGAGAGACCCTTATATAGATGGTGTATATATGCATGCGAACTAGAAAGACCCCCCCCATACACACACACAAAGAGAGAGAGAGAGATGGAGAAAGGGAGAGGGACCAACAAGGTTTTTGTGTGGGATCAGTGCGTGTCTGCGACATGCACACGAGAAGTGAAGATTGTCGGCGAGAGAGAGAGGCAGAGCGAGAGGGAAGACGAGCAGGGAGAGAGAGAGAGGGAGGAGAAAGAGAGAGAGAGAGCGAAGTCAAGGGAGAGGGGAGGTGGCGTTTTATGCATCAAAGGCGATTAGAAACCATGTGTTCGATATAAACTTGCATTCAAATATTTAAATTGGAGAACATATTTATGCTGCAATCCACACATGAGCGGATATATCGCATTATATCAAACAAGTTCATTAATTTGACTCTACATGTTCATGGAGTACTATATCTTTGTACAACATGCTCATTCGATTGGTGTTCAATTTTGGATTTAGTTCACTATTTTGACCCTCTTTTGAGCGAGCTATTTCATTGAGATCGAGAATATTTCATTTTTGGGTTTGATTCGCATTTTGAGTGGAGTCAACACTATTTGTCATATAGTAAATCGCTACCAACTGTGAGCATGTAAAAACACATTACTCCAGAGCATCATCTCTCCATCTACCAAAAAAAGAAGTGGCAAGCTAATATTTCAAAATTTGATCCAAGAATCCAACTTGGTAAGGTAGGCGTGGATGCTCGATTCTCCCAAAATTTGAGACGAGCAGATTAAACATCCTCTCTGCTCGGAAATTGGAATTAAGCTAGAGAGCAAATAAATGGGAGAGCGAAATTACCGTCCTATGTGGGACCGCAGATCAATTGGCCACAGTTTGTACATCGAGGGTAGGTTCATTAACCTTCATCCAAAGTGCGCCTTTACTCCTCGGCTAGAAATGAACATGTGCTTAGAATAAATTCATAAACCATGAATTCGACCAAAACACGCTCTCCTGCTTGAAAGCCTAGCTCAGCGCCCACTATTTCAAACTGCTACGCTCTCCTGCGCTAGAAATCGCTTCGCCCCACTATGTAGTTTCAAAACACGCCTCTCCTCTCCCGAAATTGCTCCACGCCCACTATTTGGGGAGAAGCAAAGTTACTCTAGTATCCCCGACCCTCCGATTACCACTGAGACCCAAGCCCGAGAAGCCTATAGGCAAAAGGTAGAACTGTAACTCCCCCCTCACATTTCCAGAGACAAATGCATCCAAGTAAGTGAACATGGTTCCACTCCCTCCCAATTCAACCCCCCTCCCCAGCCGCTGATATTCATTACCTCGTGGGTGCCAAAATCACCTTCTCTGAGCCCACATGAGAAACCTCAGCCCCCACCTCCATTAGGCGCCCCCCATAGCACCAATTTCACAACTCACCCTCCTCTCTAATGCCGGGAGAGCGCATTTTGCTTACATTGCCCGTCGTGCCTTTGGTCCATGTTGCCTCTTACTCCGTGCTTTCTTTGGTCTTTGCTACTTACGGCTCGGCGACCCGCCTTGTGCAACCCGTCTGCGAGACGATTCACCCGCCTTTAGTGCAATGGTCCGTAGGAAGCGGAGGCTGACTCCAACTTGGGATCCGTCCCGAGGTCTGTGCCGGTAGCTACTTGACGTGGCCGTCGGCCGATCGCTTGACATGTCGCTCTTTCACTTGCCGCCCGGTCGCCAACTGCCATGACCATGCCCGGCACCTCACCGACTTCGGCAGCTGGACACCGCCTTCACTTCACTGCAATGCACACGCCCGGAATAGGTGGCACCCTCATCTCCAACTCACTTTATTTAGGCGTCAGTTCTCACCGAACTTTATTACTGCAGGCCAATTGAGTAGTTCCCACTGATAGGGGAAGCAGCACCCTCGAGGCCCGGCGGAGCTCCTAGGCTGCCGGTTGGCTGGTGTCTCTAGCGTCTAAGGAGTCTTGGGGCATAAGTTTACCTTGAAAGCGGCGCTTAGATGGCTATCTTTTAGAGTTGCGTGGGTTAGAAGATACTGCCCGCCGCTTGAATCTGGATGACAGGGAGGAATCTTTGTTGGATTGGCCCAGGGGGCGGGCGCGCAACCACGCAGTAGTGCAATTGCAGTGGGGCAGGCGGCGTGTGTTTGGCAGGGGCCACACAGACAGACGGAGGCGAGCTGCCTCTGCCATTGGTCGATGGCTCTTTGGGAAGATTCCGAGCAGTGTCAGTAGGAGGCCTACAAGGACGAGCCGACCATCCGGTGCTGCGAGTCCGGACTGTACCAAAAAATAAAATAAAATCGTCGTGACCCCAATTTAGTCTTAGATCCTTGCGGACATGTGACCACTCATCGTACCCTTGCTTGTTGATCTCTTAGTGTATTTCTTCCAAGATCAAAGAGATATGTCATTCTTAACATTATGCGTTATCGCATCTTGAGACCTACCGTCTTCAGAACTCACCGCTGCTCCAACAAAGGAAGCATACACGCGAGAAGGAGCTATAGGTCCCCACTCAACAGTTCCACGCATTCGAATGCCGCGATGCTTCGACATGGTTCCAGCCCACAACAACTATGCGGGGCCATCAACAAAGTCCGACACATGATGCTCACTCCCTATGGATGGCATGACCCGAGATAGGATTGTACCCTCTCCATCTTACTTGTGTGTGCAACATTTATGGCTTTGTTATTCATCTAAGCATGGAAAATAGATCATCACATTTAAGCTTTGTAGTATTCATGCTGATCTCTTACGCAGGTCTTGTTAGGGAGTTATATTTTGTTCCATAGTTCCAGCTAAGATACTTGTTCTTTTAGGTAACATTGTTCCATAGTGTATCATCCATCAATAATGCTATTAACAACCCACGGGCTGGTGATTATAGTGATATATACCACCACTTCTAGTATTACCTATGTTTGTTCTTTAATACTTTTGTGTGTGCCATCCTAGTTAATCTCGTGGAGTACAAAAGATACATAATACATGTAGCTTTTCATACTGTGTTCTCCCTTTGAGTATATGAGAGACCTATTCACGCTGCTAGTTAACTTGATTACCTACTATTTATGTTGTCTACCTATAGGCACTCATTAAATAAAATTTAACTACTAGTTGTCTTCCATGCATATGGAATATAATTGCACACAGCAGCAGTATATCCACACCGGGGAGGAACACTCACGGAGCAATGTAAAGGCCAATAAACTTGATGTCAATGATACCCAATATGATGGAACATGTAAAGGCGGTTCTTGAGAAGACTTGCCTTTACGAGGAAAGATGATGAATCCTCTTCACCCCACAAGGTCCTTTCTCTAACTTGGCAGCTTTTGTGATATGGGTACAACATGCATATAATGTCACAGGTGTATCCCTACTCTGTTGCAATGCCATGAAGCTTAGCATCACTTTGATTATGCATGCATAAATATGTCATGCCTTCCTATTTTTCGATTACCCTATTCCATTCATTGATAACATGTTTTTCAGAGAATTCAAATCTTGTCATTCTACTCTATACTTAATGCCATACCCTTGCTGTAATTTGGACATCCATGCTTCGAGATATCTTATGCATTGTTATTTCATCGATTATGTACTTCATCATCTACTGCATACCATGTTTTTTTTTACATTGAAGTGCTTGTTCTAGTGCTCTGTTGCAAATGCCATCTTATTTTCCCCAATCATACACGTGTATGTTGCCTTAGCAGCTATTCTACCATGTACGTATTAGCTATGCATACTGAGTTTTACATTCTCAACTAGTGTTTTTTTTGCTGTGTTATCTGTGTATTATCCAGAAGCACTTACACCATACTCCCCTCCGGTCTGGATTACATGTTTGCCAGGGAAAATGGATAAAAAAGAGATGTATCTAGGTAAGCTGAAATGCGCCTAGACCCATCCATTTTTTTCCGGATGGAGAGAATACA